>CM072672.1:24497036-25081052 GCA_036884735.1 Huso huso | reverse complement strand
TATCGAATACCTGGCCAGGTTAAGTTAATTCTCTATTCAATTGCTAATATTCAGTTTTCTTCATTTAATGGGCCTTTCAGATTCATAAGGTAAAACTTAGGTGAAGCCTGTCAATTTACTGTCAGTTTTTTGTTGAGGGTTTTATCTCTGCACTGGTCTCGTTTTAACTAGATGATCTTTTCCTTAATTTCCATGGAGTTCTAATTAAGTCAGGTGTTGCTAGTGCCTTGGCAAAGGCAATGAGCTTGATTTATCATTGTCTAAGTATCTTGTTGAGACTCTTTAAATATGGCTATTACTTCCTGGGAAGAAATTTCCTTTTTCTGGGGTGAATTCTTTTTCAGGTGTGGTTTTGTGCTTGGATCTTAAGTGTTTGGAGAGGAAAGAGCGGAGTTTTTGAAGAAGGGTTGCTGTCTCTATAAAGAGATCGGGAAAACCAATGATGGTGGTTGTTAGAAACAGTGTATTTTTCTAATCTGCCATTTTCCAGTTGATAACCGTTATAATCTCCTGCTTGTTGAGCTATCTATCCATCATTCAAATTGTTTGTTTATTTTTATCCTAAGAGCAACAACAGTGACTAAATATTTTATTATATCAAATCATCACTTTTGTCTCCTTACCTGTTTGGAAACTCCAACCATGGGATAAGGAAGAACTGGGTGAGATCCCTGATGGGAGGTCTTATTTTTGCACTGGATTCTATTCTGTTCTGACTGTTTGGAATTATTATCATTTTGGTTGTTGCGGGGTTTAAGGCACCTGTATAAGTCTCATTTGTTTTTGTTTTTTGTTTTGTGTTTAAACTGTTTAGCTCAACTTGCATTCTCAATGGATTTAACTGGGACTTTTTGGTTGTGGTTGTTTCATGGACTTTTTTTTTTATGAGACTGCCTGATGGACTCTGGTAACAATGTGTGGGCATGTTAGGCTGTACGGTTACTAAGCGCTTGATCATTCTATATGATTGATATTAGTATGGTCTCTGCTGAACATTTGTAGATAGTCCAAATGCTGTCAATTAAACTCATGTACACCAAATGTTGATACCTCACAACAAACAAGTATAATATTCCACACACATATTCAATAACATCTATGATTCTGGTTTGTCTTTAGTTTAATTTCTTACTATTTTTCTATGTTGTGGCCCCAATCACCTGCCTTACCCAGCAATTTTCTTAGTTCTGTAAATTGCAATCCTACTGCTTTTGGAGTTTATATTGTTCAAGGTAGTTTATTTATAATTCTGTAAATACTGATTATTGGACGTTAGCAAGGATTGGGTTTGTTACAAAGGGAACAGTTTCTTAAAGTGGTTATGAATAACAACCTTACCATAACTAAATAAAATTAGGTTAAAGAAAGTTCTCAGTTTTACATGCTTTATTCTCAGAAAATCTGTTACATTCATGTCATGATGTCTTCTGGGTCAAAAGCACGTTACAACTGAAAGTGTGTCAGTCCGTGAGAAAAGTCGTGAGAGATGAGGACAAATTTACCTCCATTAACATGACGGAGTACAACTCTATCTTAAGCAGGGCTTGCAAAATTTAGCTAACAGTGTATTAGCAGATTCTGAAATAAAATACATGTAACTATATGTGTATCTTTCAAACTGCACATAAGACCTAATAGTGAATGGAAGTTCATATTAGCTATAATCACTTGACATCATATTATTCATATTAATGATTTTTTATCTTGGATAGTTATGGTCCTGTGCTTATCAGTTCAGCTGTTTCTATGGATATCATCCCAAAAAACTGTATTCATAATATACACCATTGTACACTGAGATTCTGTAATGGACCATTTTATATTAAATATTATTAAATCTGTCCACCTTTGCCCTCCTATATATTGTAATAACACTTTGAAAGGTTCATATTAACTTTTAACACACCTATACAATATATTGCACAAACTACAGTACAGCTCGGTGTGTTACAGCCATATAGCCTATAAAAGACTAAAGAAATATAAATGATGTCTTGAGATACAACCAATAAGGTGGTGCTGGAATTTCTAAATGAATCTTGGCCAATCAGAGTGTAAATTTGTCCAAGCCATGTTCTAAAGTGAAGAGATCTCTAGCGATGGCCACATTGTTGTCATAAATCACAAATCATTATTAAATTGGCTACAGCACTTATGATCAGTATATTGTTGGTTTCTAGAGTCTGTCCTGATCTGAGTTTAAGAACTGCAAGATCAGTTGGAAGAACTTCTGGGGGAAGATGCAGCGACTGAAAGTTGCTTTTTTTAAAATGTGTGGTGGGCCTTAGCCTTGAGTGAGTACTGGCTTTCATTGGTAGGAATATACACACTGCATGCTTGTATCTCATGTGTGGGTTGAACAGAATAACATTTAGGCAGATATTAGTACCAATGAAGTTTTTACTGGAACATAGGCTTCAGGTTTGGCTGTTTAAAAGATAATAAGAGTTTGAATTCTCTCCACTTAGACCCTTTACCTACTGTTTTGGCTTGTGTTTTCCCAAGTACCATAACAATGTCCCTTTAAAAGTGCATTCGTTGGCAGATAGTTGGACAGTGTTGCTGTAACTAACCCAAGATTAATTTCAGTCCAATTGGATAAGATTTGGTCAGATAAACCATATAGGCCAGTACAAATATAGTTGATATCTATATATAATTATAAACTTGAAAATGCTGTAAGTTAAAGAAAAAACAACAGTTGCAAGTTCAGTTTCTCTCCCAAACTCCACAAAAAAGCAGTTATTCATCAGACAAGCGAGGCATGTTTGCACCTGTTATCAGTGGTGTGCCTGTGACAACTCTTCATAATGTGGTGGTGCCAGCCAGTGGCGTAAACGGCGGGAAGCTGGGAATCAGTTTGATTAAGTCGATTCAGCTCTTGTATTTAATGAAAACAGACTGTGCTTGGCCCTGTGGTATTTGCTGCAGCGCGCTGTGAGCTCTCGGAAGGAGTGTGATGGAGCTGTGCGGCGCTGAAACAGAGCAATTTGTATCATATCTTTGCTGTCAGTGCGCAACGGATATTAAGTACCTTTTAAATATTTTGTAATTTAAAAGCCCATCACTTGGGGTATGGGTCTAGAAAATGCACAGGGTGAATGTTCAGCCAGGAGACAGCAATTGCAGGTCACTTTGAAGGGTATACGACTATTTAGTTTGAGGGATGTCAAAGGTTTTGTGTGATCTAGATCTGACGTTTAAAATGCTATGTTCTGAGCTATAAAGTTAACTGTATTGAGGCCACTTCTGTGTTTAAAAAAAATCACCATACAAAATAGTGATACAAAGTGAAGCTAAAACAACAATAGAATAAGCTCTGATATTCCATACTCCTGCCAAGTTGCTAGTAAGTATATACCAAAATAAAAACATCTTTTAACACAGGTTGACATTTCTGTCTATACTTTGATACATGGTTGTACAAAAAACCAGTTCACAGCCATTATTATTAAAAACAAAAAGAAATTGCGATGAACACTGCCATGCTTGTGGTATCTCAGACTATACTGTACATTCTTGTAATGTCTCAAAATACAGACAAACCCTCGTCCCAAATAGTGAGAAAAATCAAGGAAAGGCACAATGATACTCGGGGTATGAGGAACAACAAGGATTCTGGGGTCCCAGTGGCTGGATGATCGAGATACTGAATACTTTCAGAGCCAAAGCAACAACAGGTAACTGAGAGCTGAGAATGCAATCATTACAGTGGAGAATGACATCCCTATGCAGTCAGAACTAAAACTGAACTATAATGATTGTGTCTTGCTAGATTAATACCATTTATTCCTCTCAGAAATTATTTGTACAAAAGGGCCCTTGATGTTTTATTGATTACCCGTCGTGTTCTATAGTGCTACACAGTAAAAGCTCGCAATGGAATACCCAAATGGTATCAAACATCTTGAATCCTCTCTTACAAGAACAGCATACTGGTAAATAGTTGGCAGGACTGAAATAATAACTTTTAAAGAAAATCCTATGGTATTAATTTGTTTCAAAATTCTATGTCCCTTCCTTATAGGAATAGCCCTTAATAAGGTCTCAATAGAGCAGTTCCTATGCTAATAGATCATGAATTAGGCCTGGCATTGTGTTTTATATCTAATAATGTTTTATTAAGCTTTCAGCTTGCTGTTCTTTGCCTCAGTGCACAGATTTTGCACGTCTAATTATTTTCTTTTGGGAGAAATGCATCAAGCGGGTAAGTAGATCCAAGACCAAAAGGCAGGAGGATATCAATCATTAATCCTAGTTCTTTTTTCCCTTGGGACAGGCGGGGAAACCAACCAGTGCGTTGCAAGTTAGCACCAGATGGAGCAATCATTTGATTTAATCTATTACAATTCTTACCTAAATGACACTGTTGCAGGAACTTTGTGAAATGTACCATTATCTTGGGAAATACAATCAAAAGCATTATCAATTATCTACACGTATTTAATTACTATGTCCTATTGAAAAAGTACGGTACATCATTCTGTATAAAATTCAGCATTTAAGTCATATATATTTCAAAGTTATCAGTTCTATTACTATAGTCTTACATCACTGTGGTAGACAAGTTCTGTGTTTAATATATTGCTCTAACGGGTGTCTGCAATCTCTCTCAAATCTTAGGAAAGTTGAGAATCAGCACCTTTGACGCTAATAACAAGAAATGAATCAGGTATGAATAAAAACTGGAAATAATTACTTAAACAAAACATGCAGAAATCCAAGATGATACGGTGTGGCTGGACTATTAATACAGTGATAGTTTTAAAGGAGGATTACAGAAAAAAAATGTAGTCAAGTGTAATACTTCTGTCAAGAAAATGCCACTAATTCATAAAAGCACCTTTTAAAATATGTCATAATATAGCTGAAAAAACCAAAAAAAAAAAACAACTCCAACAAAAGGATCTGATGCTGTATGTCAAGCATTTAACACTAATTACAGCTCCTGGCCAAATGCTGTACATCACCTAGATAACTCATTTTATTCATAAAATGAAATGAAACCTGTTGAATATTACATTAACATATTCAATTACATATTACTGCTGTGATTTTCATATGTAACAAAAACTGAAAAATTTAAAAATGATTTTGAAATCTAACATGAAATACTATTTGGTACTATACAAGCAATTATCATTTTATTGGTTCTTTGATTACATGATGTAAATAAATTATGTTCCTATAGTTTTCTTTTTTTTTAAAGAGATATCTCAATCCTAAAATTCTAGCTGTCATAAAACTTTTATTATAGCTTTATACTATAACAGTACTGAGTGCACTTGGGCAGGCTGTGTGTCTGAATCTTTTAGCCTGTGCTTGACCCCAGGCATTAACATATCACTCTATTCACTGTGATAAATTTCTGAGTGGCCATATTGAAAGAGATCCACCCATTCAGAATGAAAGACCAATGTAAACAGTGGGCATCACAGCTAATGTGCTGTTATTTTATTATTGCCTCTGGTCCGTTTGGAAGTCTTATAAAAATGTTAACAAGGCTATCTATAAAATCTCTTGGGGAGGTTGTGTTGTGTTTGTTGCCCCGGATTCGCTTAGGATCCCCTAAATACCTGAACTAGCAGGTGGTCCAAACCTGAAAGGGCTGTAGTTAATAGTTGTGGACGGCAGTGCATGGCAATGGTTAATGGAGATTTCACTATTCTTTGAATTCAGTTACAGGTCAAAAAATCCACTGCCATTGCCCACCCAGCAGTACCTCGCCCCCTACTCCACCCCTCCTGGTCATGACTTCACACACGCCTAATGTCCTAGTATTTCTAACAGATAGTAAGTATTTGTGTTAATAAATATGTTGATTTTGGATAACTTTTGTAACAAGTTTCACAGTGAATAGTAATGGATGTGAAAACATGGTGTTTAAACATACAATAATGTGTGGTAATAACGGTATATTGATAATTCTAGCAGTACAAAATTGGTATCCTGTTGAGCTGGTAGTGTTGATTATTAACTTTGGTTATGCTGGTTCAGAGCTGCTTGTACTGGTTAAACAACTGTACATTTTAATTTCCATTTACTGCAACATTGTTCAACATTTAATATTAAAATAAGTCTGTACACTCAAATTATTTTGAACCAGATTCTGGACCAAGATGTAAAGCATTTTACAAATTAAAGAACAAAAGTAGATGCAATGAATACACATCCAAAAACATATGGAAGAACTGGCACACCATTTGTTTATTCAAAAATACCTTTCTTTTAAGCCAGGAGATCAACTAATTGAACAAATGAAGTTAGAAAAGAAAGAAAACAACTTGAAAAGGCAAGACAGGGCTGGTGAAAAGCTAAAGGACTGTTGGCACAAAACCACCAGAAGAGAACTAAGGTAGGAAACAAAGTTGATACAGGCCCTGCAATGCCGCATCCAGGAAACTCAACCATCCCTTTGTGTTTAAAAACACGGGATGCCTGGAAAGAGGTATTTTGAGGCCAAGAAGGCTATCGCTCCCTTGGAGGACACATTGAAAACACTCCGCAGGAACTGGAAACCTATTAACAGAAACTCCTTTAGCTGCAGGCTAGGGATGGGAGAAAAGCACAACACCCCATGAACACTTCAAACTCCAAGGTACAGAGACGAGGGGCTTCAATACAGTCACTACAAGTCTGGACGCTGGGCATAACAAAAAAAAAAAATAATAGTGCAATTACAGAATTGCCACCAGGTGTACCAATGTTAGTAAAAATCCAATCTAAAACTGTTTCTAGTTAGTTTATTGTTGTTTTGGCACAGTAGATATAGCTAAATCTTTGTGCTATTCTTTTGTTTTTATTTGATAGTTCCCCAACCGTTAAAGAGTTTACATGTTGTGGTTCTAAGCAGATTTTGGAACCCTCTTTTTGTTGTCAATTTTTGTTTGTTTCTGCAGACTGAACTTGTTATTCAAATTAGTATTGTGAGATCGATAAGCTGGAAAGAAAAGTTGATGATGCTAAAATGAAGCTTGTGACTGAGTTTAAGGTAAAAAGGGAGTTACTCCAATTGTAAAAATTCCATTACTAAAAATAATATAATAATAAACCAAATGACTTGTTTCACTGAAGCAAACTTATTATTTGTTTTATTTAGTAGACACCTTATCCAAGCGACTTACAGAGACTAGAGGTGGAACTATGCATCAGCTGCAGAGTTACTTACAATATGTCTCACCGAAGACGAACACAAGGAGATTAAGTAACATAGGGTCACACAATGAGTCAATGGCTGAGGTGGATTTGAACTGGGGACTTCCTTGTTACAAGCCTCCTTTTAACCACTGGACCACATGTATTTATTTATTGTTCGTCAAATTTCAGTTTAAGAATCTATTCTAAAGAATTTATGTCAGAAGCATTTTAATTAATCACCTTTGTAGCATTTTCTAGTCAACAAACATATGGTGTTTCATTGAGAACATGGGGGATTAATGATGTCAAGATCACAAGACAATGATCTCGATCTCAACATAATAGTTTGAATGCTGAAACTTGGAGGTAATTTATCCAATTATACAAACAAGAGCATGTCATCGATAAAAGCAAAGATATTCGATATAACATCTTGGATAAAAGGATCAAACTGTTTTGCTCGAGAACCACATCAGACACGAGACCAATTATTAAGGTGGCAGCATTATACAATACCGTTATTTGACCATTTTGGAATGCATTTTTTACTGATATACTAAATAACTAGCTTGTGTAATAACATAACTTGAGTTTCAGTTCACCGCCCCTCGACAGGTTTATGGAAGGCATTCTAGTATTTGAATAAATGTTTTTATGTTGCATGTTAAAAGCAATACAGACTAAAGCATTCAACTGAGGCATAAACCTTATTATTTATACGATATCATGAACCTTTCCACTAAAAGTGTTAATAATTTAAGTGATGTTGTAATAAACTATTTGATCATTTATAACAATATGGCTAATTTAATATAGGATTATAACGATGAATTTCTGTATATGAGAATATCATCACAAGTAAAAGTGAACTGACTGAACAGTTAAATTATAATCCCTAAGCACTCCTCATCCTGTAACCCAACACGCTGCCTACTGTCAATATATAACATTTTGCTGTAAACTCTGTCTTTGTTTATAGCTCAGAAAACAAGCAGCTACAGAACTGCGAGCCCACCCAGCAGAGCTGACCCAAAAGAAAGCGCAGTCTACCTTAGCCAGTCCGCTGGGGTCTGCCTTCACTCAACTCGAGGCACTCAACTTGAGGCACCTAAAAATATCTATTGTGCAAATGCATGGCCCCAGGAAACATGGGTACCAAAAGGTTGAAAAATAACATCACTTGGCAGATAATGTATGAAACTTTCATTTTATGTAATTAGCCTTGCTATATGATTGTGTTTTGTACCCAAAGGGTTGGGACCATTTTGCCAAAACAGTGTACATATTGGAAAGAAATCTGATTTTGGCAAAAGTTTGACCACTGTGGGTATTTGTAAATGTCAGGTTGTTGATAGTTTGAAACGTTGATTATCAATTTTGTATCCTATCAGACCCTTTCCTCCCAAACAAACTTTGTTGACTATCAGAATTACAAAAAGTAGTAAAAAAGAAACCACGTTTATTGTTCAACATATTAAAACAAAAACATGAAGGATTACGCAATAAAGGATGTATTTTTCTGTCATATTTTAAAGAGGCGTTCATCTTTTGAAAGTGTACGACTTTTGTGGTGGAGTGTCCGCCTATATGTGCTCTGTTTATTAGTAGTATTATGATTTATGTAAATATATGACCAAGAAAAGCCAATATTTGTATTACGTATTGTTTTGGCGGACGAGCGAGACGCAGTCTCCAGGTTATTGTTTTGCATCGTTTATATTTTAGAATTACTTGATGGAATACGTTGACTGATCAGCTACTGAGTATTTAATCAACTGGCATCCGCATCCTTATTAAACCCCGTGCAAAATGTGACCGAGGATAATAAGGTAATTGTTAGCCTGTTAGTCCTTCTGTCACCAATATAAAACCCTGTAGCTTTTCTTGTTGGTGGAAGGGTGTTCGAGTGGAGGTAATTTAAAACAACAATTGCTACGTATGCTTGTTTGCAACCAGCATACTACTTGTTACTGTTTATTGTTTTGGCCAACGTGCCTTTTGTTTGTTTGTTTTTAAATCTTTGTTGATTATTGGATAAAGCACTGAGTGCCTGTGACAGGCTAGCTGCAGGAGGACTTCAGACCAGAAAACACACAGACGGTACTGGGCTTGAAACTGAGATGCAATGGCTGCCATCATCGTTTAACAAACAAAAGGTTTTAAACAGAAAACAGGACACAGCACTTGAGCCAAAATAAAATGAACAAACAAAACGGTTAACACTAAACAAACAGTGGACGGACAGACAAACAAACACAGTGAGTCTAAACAGTTATTCTTTTTATTATCGTTTATTTTACCTCCTCTCCACACCGTTCTCTACTACTTGAACACACAACCCCGAAAGAATGAAATGTGCGTCTATATATACTGTTGTGCGGGATTCATTACTAATTAATTATTCACTTGAATCCCAGCACGTGAATTAATTATGTGCAACCTTGTGCTCACATATTAAATACTTTTAAATGAACATGAAGTGCAATCCGTGCCTAAATACAATTATATACATTTTAAATACTGCGTGCTCATTACCCACATTATATCCGCAAACCAACTACAATACACCAACATTAACACACGCAGCATACAACATAAAACACAAATGCACATGGGGGGCACATTGCCACAGTGTTGTAGCATCTCAGTTTGCCCCGCCATTCCTTGTTTTGGTTTGTTTCTGGTCTTGCGTCACTCCTGCAAAGCCATCACTTATCACTTATGGTGTCAGAGGAGGCGGTGCAAGATGGCGTCCTGAGTGGAAGGGAGATGCAATTGCTGAGGAATAAATGAGGGTTTTCTCACTTTAAATGACTTAATTATCGATTTAATGTGGTTGCAACTGAAAATTCATAATCCATATAAGGTAATACTGATAAATATGTCACGGGTGACGAATGTGTTGATGATTATTTTATTTAGTATTGCCACTTATGATTTTGAATGTTTTAATTTGATTGGTTTTCCTTTTTGCACAATTTGGTTATTTGAATTATTGGTTTATTATTGAGCACATTAGATGTATTGTATGTGTATTTATTCACTTAATTGAGTTTGTATTTTTTACCCACGCTGTTGGCGTTTCCACAAAAACACCACTGAAATGAGCTGCATGGAGCTACTGATTTGTTGCTTTTGATTCCAGGTGTGTAGACAATAGTTAATTGGCTGTGTACTATAAAGGATGGGGTGGAGGCTATTGAGCGAGGCGCATTGACGGAGCGCATGGACAGAGCGCATGGACGGGGTGCATTGGGAGCGTGCATCGAGAGCGTGCATAGAGAGCGTGCATTGGGGATGCGCACTCAGAGCGCAGAGAGTGCATTTGAGCTGGCCTTTCAATGGAGAGCGACAGAAGCAGTTGATGGACAATTATTGTGAGAACTCCAGAACGAGGCGAAGAGTCCGGAAGGGAAGCGGATCGGGTGCACACAGTTACTGCAGAGCAGGCTTTCACTGGAGAGGAGTCGGGACAAGAGACACGAACAGCTGAACACAGCCGTCCAAGAAGTGCGGGTCGGATAGGAACAGAGAGCACGGGCAGTCGATGAGAGAGATACTTACGAGACGCTGAGTGGGTGGGAGCTCTTAGTTAACTACTAACCGGCTAAGTGTTTGCTTTATTGTTCTATACTGCTGCTGTAGTTTATTGACAGATTATTTTCCAACTATTGTCATCTACTGCTGCTGTAGTTTATTGACTGATTACCTTCCAACTATTGCTATGTATACTGCTGCTGTAGTTTATTGATTGATTATCTCCTATCTACTGCCATATATTGTGGTTGCATTATACCATAGCTGTGGACCTCCTATGTATTTGCTGTTGCTGCTACATTATAATCGAGTGTTTTTAGGCTATTGTCATATATTGCTGCTATATATATTTATTTTGCTGTGTTGATTGGACCCTAATCAACATTATATGATAAGTAATTTCGTGTTTTTAGTGATCACATTCTTGTTTAAATAAATGTAACAGTTTTTGCTAACTGATTTGTATTTTGTGCGGATAGACAAATCGCTGTTAATTTCCACAATTTATTCTTTTTTTTACCTTTATGGAACAGGGAACGTGTGTAATGCCCAAACAACTCTGAACCTGAGGGGGAGTAGTGATTGACTGCCCGGCCAGCTGAGGAACAATAGAGGGAGACTACAAGGCTATTAGTTTGTCGGCTCGGACTCGGTGGTAGAGTGGCGCCCCCTGTTGGGGTAGGGGTAATTCAGCAGTCCAAATTTGGGGTGGCAGGAGATTGGAACCAGATCCTCTACCGATGATCCAGCCAGGGCAAGTGCAATATTGATTGGGAATTAACTGTTGTGTAATATTGTTTTTTTTTTTTGTGTTTTATATTAAATCTTGGTGTTTGAGTTTTTAAGCGAGTCTGTTCAAATAAAAACTATTTACATTTACTGTCTGTTCTCCTTGGTGTGGGTGGTGGGCTGGTTGCTGTCTCCCTCCATTGATGCCTCGAACCTGTGTAACCAACAAATAGAAAGCAATTATAGTAGGTTAGAATTCCTTATTTTCTATAAACATAATGTGGCGTAGTCTGGCAGTATTGTTTATAAGGGGTATTGGATTATTTCACCTCTCATCTAAAATGGCGGTCACAGTTTTGGCGTAGTCTGCAGGATTCACGGAGGCAAACAGCAACTTGACACACCATGCCAGGGTCTGAACTTGTAACTAGAAATCAGCCTATAACGATGATGTCTTTCTTTATGGGGGCACCGTGGGTCCCAAAATATAAAGGCGTGGAGTCTGAAATTAAGTTAGCAGAATGGAAGGGGCAGATACAGTCTATGCTTTGTATGCAAGCGTTACAGAAGAACAACAGAGTGATTTTGTTATTGGGGCTTTAGAGGGTGAGGCAAGTGCAGGAAGCCACAGACATTCGGCTTACCAGAGTGGTCGGGTGTAGTCGAAGGGCCAAAGTGGACCAAGGTGAGGCTGTTCAGAGTGTTCCCCAATGTTCATTTCCATTCGAGGGTGATGGATTGACATCGCAAGAACAGGAACGACTGGATGGACTTTTGACCAAATGGAAGGGTCTTTGCAGAACATGAAGAGGGATTATGGCCGGACTGGTGTTGTACAGCACGCCATTCCAACAGGAACAGCTGCCCCAGTTCGCGAAAAGGTATCGCCCCTATCATACCATTGTATAAGGAGATGAAGTCGCCCTTGAGGTATGTTGATTCCGGGTTATCCGAGAAAATTGCAGCCCTTGGGCCGCCCCTATTGTTTTGGTGCAGAAAAAGATGGATCCTGGCGTTTTAAGTGGAATTACCGCAAGCTAAATTCAGTGACACATAAAGATGCGTATCCACTTCTCGTATCGAGAAATCGCTGACTAGGGTTGAAAAAAGCGAATGGTATTCTACGCTTTGATTTAAAGAAGTTACTGGCAAGTAGAGGTTGCCCCACAGGATAGAGAAGACTGCCTTTACTACGCCGTTAGGATTGTATGAGTTTGAGCGGATGCCCTTTTGGGTTATGCAACGCACCTGCAAAATTCCAGTGGCTGATGCAACGATGCTTGGGAGGAGAAATTGCAGAATCTGCCCTAGTCTATCTAGATGATGTAATCTTGTGAAAGTTTTTCAGCTCATTTGCAACAACTGGATTCTGCCTTCGAAACTTTGTGGAGGCATGGACTGAAGTCCGACCAGAGAAGTGTATCGATTATTCCAGCGGGCAGGTGAAGTTTCTGGGTCACCTAGTAAGTCGAGAAGGAGTCTCCCCAGACCCGGATAAGGTAGCAGCAGTGCAGGACTGGCCCCCACCGCCGACAAGTACGCTCGTTCCTTGGGTTTGCAGGATATTACATCACGATTCATTGCAAGTTCTCTCATGTTGCTGCTCCCCTAAACAACGCTGCTAGTGGGCACAGCCCAGAAACGAAAACAAGGGGACCAGCGAATAGTTTGCTGGACCCCGAGTGCGAATCGCGATTTGGTCAATTAAAACAGCAACTTATTCAAGCCCCTATACTTGCGTTTTGCTGACTTTTTCTTTACCATTTGTTGTGTACGAGATGCAAGTTTGACGGGACTAGAGCAGTACTGAGTCAACACCAGGATGGGAGAGGAACGTTATAGCCTATGCCAGTCGGAGTTTACACCTGGCAGAACGGAATGATAAGAACTATAGTTCTTTTAAACTGGAACTTTTGGGGTTAAAATGGGCCATCTCTGAGAAATTTAAGGAGTACCTGATGGGAGCTAAAGCAGTGGTTTACACTGATAATAATCCCCTGGCCCACCTACATATAGCCAGATTAGGAGCTGTTGAGCAACGTTGGGTGGCCCAACTTGCAAGTTTCCAAATTGAGATAAAATATCGGTCTGGTAAAACTAACATAAATGCTGATGTTCTTTCTAGGCTCCCGGATGAAAATATAGTTGAGCCAGAAGGGGAGGTGAGGACTGTACGGATGTGTGCCCAGAGCACTATGAGTGAGGAAGAAACGCCAAGTTGGGGGTGGAATCCTAGTAAGTGGCAGCGGGAACAGAAGGGAGATCCTGGACTGCAACAGGTGAGGATGTATGTTGAACGTGGACAACCCCCAACCAGAGAAGAGCGTAAACAAGTTGCCCCAGTGGTGTTGAACTGGCTACAGCAATGGAAGCGATTAGTCCAACGAGACGGAGTGCTGTGCAGGCAAGTCCAGGACCCTAACACTCACGAGACTCGGTTACAGGTACTTACCCCTGAGCAGAATAGAGAAGTGTGGGAAGCGTACCACAGTCAGGTGGGCCACTTGGGAGTGGATAAAACCCTATCTGTCGTGTGGCGAGGCTTCTTTTTGGCCCAAAATGGGACAAAGATGTACAGACCTGGCACTCTCGTGTAACTGCTGTAACCTCGGAAGGCTCTACCAGACTGTAAGAAATTGATTCCTATTCGAACTACGGCACCATTAGAAGTAGTAGCAATGGATTTTCTATCCTGGGTAGGCCCATGGATGCATATCCGTACATCTTAGTTGTTACAGATTTATTTACTAGATTTTCTTGGGCCATTCCGACTCGAGATCAAACGGCTCCTACTACGGCATGCCTTGGCGGCAGCGCAGTAATCCAGCCATTTGGGTGCCCTAACTGGTTCCATTCGGATCAAGGCCCAAATTGAGTCAGATTTAATTTGAGGGTTGTGCCAGTATTGTGGGGAGAGAAGAGTAGAACCACCCTTACCATCCACAAGGAAACGGCTTGTGAGAGATTTAATCAAACATTATTGGCGCCCTGGGCACCCTAGAGGCTCGAGAAGCAGAATAGATGGCCTGAGTTCTTACCTGAATTAGTACACGCGAGATAATAACACGGTTCATGAGACCTACAGGGTACCGCCATTTTTTCTTATGTTCGGTAGGCATGCCCGCCTCCCTAATGATGTGATGACTTGGCGCCCCTGAAATAGAAGTAAAAGGGAGTCATAATAAATGGGTTAAGTCACATCATACCAAATTATTAGGTGCTTATCAGAAAGCAGGAAGCGGTCAGGGCTGGCCGCCGATCGGGTCTAAAAGAGGTGCGATCGTACTGCTAGAGATGTCCCATTGCTGCCTGGGGAACATGTGCGGGTGTTAGATAAACACAGGGGGATGGGGGTAAGTTGGCTGAGAGGTGGGAGAAGGAACCCCATGAGGTCTTAGGGCAGATGGATCCCCAAGTTCCTGTATATCAGGTGAAACCAGTCGTTAGGAATGGTCCTGTTAGGTCATTACATCGGAACATGTTAAGGCCATGTATTTGGTATTCTGAAGACGAACTAGGAGGTAGTTTGTCGCCAATAATACCGCCTGTCATAGAACCCCCCCAACCCATGTGGGGTTATTTGTTCCCCCAAGATGTGGGAGAAGCAGTACCAGCATTGCGCCGGTCAAACCAGGAGAATCAAGGGAGACTGCCAGCCAGGTATTTGGGAGTGAAAAAAAAAACTAGATTATAGGCGCCCGCTGAGGACAGCGACCAGTTCAGTAGGGAAGTGTGTCACGGGTGACCTAATGTGTTGATGATTATTTTATTTAGTATTACCACTTATGATTTTTGAATGTTTTAATATATAGCATATGGTGAAATATATAGCATTTCCACCATTGAAAGACTTATTTATAGAAATAAAGACAATACGACAACTGAAAATATGATCAAACAGGTTACGCTTAGGTAACAGCGAAAAGTCAGGCAAACGGAAAGATAAGCAAACAGCGAAAAAGGGAAAAGTACTGTACACCAATCTATAATGTACAGTTCAGAGTGTAAAAATAAAATCGGACAAGAAGACGTGATGAATATAAAATGTAACGGCAAGAATTTTGACATGCACAAATGATTTTGCTGAGATGCATGCATATGCACGCCCGCACAGCCCGGAAGATTGTAAGAATGTGATTTGGATCCTGATACTCCAATAAAAAGCCCAGCTCCCAAAATCGAACCAACCTTATCAGAAATGCAGGAGAATATTATCGATTCTGCAGCTTAAAATTAATAAAAAGCGCAGACAATTTAGAGGGAATGATCAGGAGCAACACAGTGAGTATCAAGGCACTAAAAAATCAGTAGACTTTGTTTTCAAAGAGGTGCAGGATGTGAAAAGTGATGTTAAAGAGGTTAAACAAAAAAACAAGGAACTGGAGAAGAAAATGTATAAACTTGAACAAAGGTAATGGAGCAGAAAGATACTTGCTCTTATTGTATTACTTGTATTGTAACACTTGAAATGTATTTGCTTTTATTGTAAGTATTCCCTGGATAAGGGCGTCTGCTAAAAATAAATAATAATAATAATACAAACAAAGATGGAATCTAGGACTTTACGGATACTTTAAAAAAAAAAAAAAAAAAAAAAAATTGGAACCGAATGTGGTATATATATTTGATCTTTTATTAATCTTTGGGAGGTATCATATTCATGAAGTGAAATGGTCAGGCCATAAACCACATTTTAATCTGTTTAAAATAGAGATGGAAGATTATATCAGCACCATTAGGACCATTAAAAATGGGAAAGTAAAAAAAAACATCTGCTGTTTCTGATTTATTCAATTTATTCAAAAGTGAGAAAGCAATATCCTGGCCATGTATAAAGTTAATGTCATTTCTTTAGAGATGTTATTAAATAAATCCTCGTGTTATATATTCTTGTTATATTTTTGTGTTTATGCAATAATAAATTAAAAAAAAAAAAAAAAAAAAAAAAAAATTGTGGTGTCAGAATCCGGACGACAGCACCTCCAAGACGCAGGCCAGAGACAGTACTGCGGGCATTTTTTTAATAATGTTTTTGGACTTTTTTGTGGAGAGAAAAAGAAAGAAGTGTGTTGTGGAGAAAAGAAGGAATAAAGTGCTTTTTATTTGGGGAAAAAAAAGGAATGGGAAAAAGAACGCCGCAGAAAGGCATTAGCAGCAATCTACCCAGCAGCCAGAGCAGGTGCTCTGGTTTAGTATGACTGCGTCCCAGGGAATTCGGGACGAAGACCTGGACATGTTTGTGGAAGCCTGGGAGAGTCAAGGGGGATGGTGCTTGCTGTGCAAGGAGTATGGGCACGGAGTGGCCAGCTGCCCACTCCCAGATGAAGGGGAGTGCCGCTGCCAGCTCCAGCGCAAGAAGGAGAGCTGCACCAGTTCCCCATGACCAAGGGAGAGCCGCATCAATCCCCGATGATGGAGGGAGATTACCTGCTGCTCTCGCCTCCGCCGCCAGGGGTAGACTACCTGCTGCTCCCGCCTTCACCGCCAGGGAGAGACTGCTTGCCACTCCCACCTCCACCGCCAGAAGGAAAGCAGTAGGAGCTGCCTTTGCCTCCACCGTCAGAGGGAGAGCAGCAGGAGCTGCCTCTGCCTCCACCAATTCCGGAGAAGAGGAGATGGAACTGCCTCTACCTCCACCACCTGAGGGAGGCTACTGTTCCCCACCTCCACCTCCATGGGAGGACTGTCTGCCGCTCCCAGCTCCACCACCATGGGAGGACTGTCTGCCGCTCCCACCTCCACCACCGCGGGAGGACTGTCTGCCGCTCCCACCTCTGCCGCTAGAGGGAGACTGCATGTTGTTCCGCCTCCGCCACCCAAGGATGCTTGCCTTGCACCACCCAAGGATGCCTGCCTTGCTCCGCTCAGGGATGCCACACCTGCTCCGCTCAGGGAGATGCTGCTCTCACGCCTGGGGTTGCCTGCTGCTCTGCATCGCCTGGGGTTGCCTGCTGCTCTGCATCACCTGGGGTTGCCTGCTGCTCTGCATCACCTGGGTTGCCTGCTGCTCTGTTTCACCTGGGGTCCCTGCTCTTCTTAGCCTGGGGTTGCCTGCTTGCAGGCGCCTGGGGTTGCTGGTTCTTCATCCCCTGGAGGTAGTTTGTTGCTGACCTCCAGGGATGTGCTGAGCTGGGGAGCCAGCCCGAAGCTATTAATGGCTCCACTGCCAGCTGGTCAGTTGACAGCCTTTCCGTTGTCAGCTAGGGGAGCCGCTGGTTGTGAAGAGGGGGAGAGGAGGTCAGAGACCACCTTCCCAGCAGCACTTTCGCTGCCGGAGCTACTGTGGCCAGAGCCCCAGAAGGGGAGCTGCCGGCTACTAAGAAGGGGGGACGGTAAGGCAGCAGTTCGGCTGCCTGGTTTGCCTTGGCCAGAAGAGTCAGGCGGTGCCACGGTCAGCATGGCCATGACTAGTGTTGGGTTGGGAGGAGGACCTCCACCATGGCACGCCACCATGGAACAATTGTTGTCCCTGTTCCTATGTGTGTGTGTGTATATATATATATATATATATATATATATATATATATATATATATATATATATATATATATATATATATATATATTATTTATTATTATTATTATTGTTATTATTATGATTTATGTAAATATATGACGCATGAAAAAGGCAATATTATTTGTATTATATTGTTTGGCCGGACTAGCGAGACGCTGTCCACCAGGTTATTGTTTTGTATTGTTTATATTTTAGAATTACCTTGTGGAATGCGTGACTGATCAGCTACTGAGTATTTAATTGGCTGACAGTCACGCATCCTTATTAACCCACACAAAAATGTGACCGAGGGATAAGGGCAGTAGTGGAGTAGTGGTTTGGGCTCTGGACTCTTGACCGGAGGGTCGTGGGTTCAATCACAGGTGGGGGACACTGCTGCTGTACCCTTGAGCAAGGTACTTTACCTAGATTGCTCCAGTAAAAACCCAACTGTATAAATGGGTAATTGTATGTAAAAATAATGTGTAAAAAATAATGTAATTGTATGTAAAAATAATGTGATATCTTGTAACAATTGTAAGTCGCCCGGGATAAGGGCGTCTGCTAAGAAATGTAATAATAATAAGATAATTGTTAGCCAGTTAGTCCCTCGGTCACCAATATAAAACCCTGCAGCTTTTCTTGTTGGCGGAAGGGTGTTCGAGAGTGGAGGAGTTAGGAGGTATGTCACAGGTTGATGGTGTGCAGTAATTGGTCGCTAGAGGCAGGGTAGTGTTCCAAAGAATATATTTTATTTTCCTTTTAACAAATATATAAAAAATAAAATAAAACAGCCTCACTCTCTGCCACTAATGGTATTGAGTGGGCAAAACAAGGGAACCAAACCGGGGTGGTAGTCCCAAAATAAAGCACAGAAGATTACTTTTAAGAAAATAAATCAGCCAACAAAACAAAAACATGTTTTCTTTCTTTTATGCTTCCTTATATAGTAGGCTTCTGGGAAACAGTGCCCCCTCGTGGGTCCTCTCCGGCTTGTCCTGGGACTTCCGAGTCTTTCTCCCAATCTACAACAAAAGTTCTGTATAGATGAGTACTCTACTGGTAATCCTTTAAAAGTGTTAACCCTCTCCCACGTATCTTCTCTCTTGCTTCCTTCTCCTTTAAACATCCCTGTTCTGACAACTCAGGCCCTTTTATACTCCCTTGAACACACCCTAATATCCGTATACCAATCAGAAACTAGTGTTAAACGACCTGTCAATCAGAGCATGTTCTGAATATTCCTGAGGTGTTGCCCCAACAAAGATGGCGACCGCTCGACCAAAACTTCAGTTTTGGCTTCACAACACCCGCCACACGTGATCTCTGTTGGGAGCACCGGGTGATTCACAGTCACCTGGTGGCTGGGAGGTTGAATTGCAGCCCAGGATCGCTTTACCCGTCACAAGGTAATTTAATTTAAAAACAACAATTGCTACGTATGCTTGTTTCGCAACCAGCATACTACTTGTTACTGTTTATTGTTTGTTTGGCCAACGTGCCTTTTTGTTTTCAGTGTTTTGTTTAAATATTTTGTTTATTATTGGATAAAGCACTGAGTGCCGCAGGGTCTCGGTTTTCCCCGCCATTCCTTGTTTTGGTTTGTGTTTCTGGTCTGACGTCACCCCTCAAAGCCATCACTTATACACTTCCTGGCGCAGTCCACAAACATTTAACTTTTTTTGTTGGACTAAAATAGGGTTTGGTATTCCAGAAACTGCTTATAAAGAGGGTTTAGAGTTTTGTGAAATACTCTTCAGCCATAGATTAAGTTTGCTAAGAATCATTTTTTAAATTAATTGTGAGTTAATGTTATTTCACCCTTCTCTTGTTGTTATCTGATGTCTTGTCTGGCATAACCTCCATATCTACCTGCAAAGCAACTGAAGCCTGAAGCTCACAGGATTCAGGAGCAGCAGGAAGTTAGCCCCAGTTTCAGCACTGACTCCTCCCACTGTCCACCCAGATGTTCAAGCAACTGTTGCAGATGACTTGGAACCACTCACTGGCCTGCAAGTACCTGGCTTCATCTTCCCCAGAACGGGTGTAACCTGACAGACTCATCATGATTCGTTGTAACAGCAAGTTGAATTGATACGATACATTTGTATTGTAATTGTGTAAGTGCATGTGTTTGCCAAGTTGTATATATGTTTGCTCAATAAAACATATGTCGACGTTGCAGTTGATTGAAAATTGAATTGACCCTAACCTTGTTTATGATTTAGGGCTTCTGTTTTTCGGGTTTTATTAATTGTATTTTTCGGTTATTTTTTAGCTATTTTTGAGTTTTATGTAAATTGTTTTTTTCCAGGGCTTTTGTTTTTGATATACTGTATGAAATTAGTGTTTTTGGTTACTTTTCAAAATGCTTGAGCATGTAAAAATATGTATAGTAGTAACTTGACAGTACTTACACACTTAAGTTGCACCTTCTTTCCTTTGCTGTCTTCCATAATGAAATCCCTATGGTCACGGGCACATTCTTCTGGGGTTTTTGTGCATAGACATTTTTGTACATTTCGTCACAATTCTGTTTTAAATCCTTCGTATCTTAACTGTAATACAGCTTGAAATCCCGCTACCAAGCCCCCATCCTGTTTGTAATCTCGTTTTAAATCTCATAGTGAGTCTCCAATAGAAATGTAGGAAGCGTGCTGTCATTCAGTAGTTGGGGGGGTTTAAAGTATTGAGAACGAATCAATGATAGATGCAAGTCAGGAAGGCGGGACATTGCCCAGCACTGGGAAATGTATTTATTATTATCTTTGTAGTAGGTTTTATTTTTAATGGGAATAGGGTAAAGTCAATGTGAATTGAATAACCATTTCCACAGCTTTTCTGGTGTTTATTGGCTATCCACCGATTTCAGTTTTTTTGTATTGGGGGTGTTTTATTGGGTTTTATCGGTTAAAACCGAAAATCAGTGATGTTCATGAAAAGAACAATGGAAATGGAAAGTGCTTTTAATTAATGAATTTTATTGATCAATTGGGGAAAAAAAAATGAACTTCAATA
The DNA here is from genome assembly GCA_036884735.1 of Huso huso. Lineage (NCBI taxonomy): Eukaryota > Metazoa > Chordata > Actinopteri > Acipenseriformes > Acipenseridae > Huso > Huso huso. The sequence continues at coordinate 25,060,136 of CM072672.1, read as the reverse complement.
ATTTTGTCTCAACATTAATACTTTAATGTATTTCCGGTAAATCCTTTTTTTTAATAGACACGTTTAATGGATCAATAAACTTTGTACTTGTGATTCCTACCCAACTCAACACCTCTGCTACAATAGGTGATATTGTGCTCTCCTCTTGTTTTTAAAAAAAAGGTTATTTAAGACAAAACATTTATCTATGTATAGCTACTGTAAATAAAATGGTGAACTTATATTTTGTAATATATGGTAATATTCACAAAACTTTACAGACTGGTTTTATTAGTATTTTAACAGCTTTATCTGATGTGTACTTATAAACATCTTTTGGAAACTGAGACTGAAGGTTTGGCATGGGGGCTTTTAAAAGTATTCCCTCAAATCAGTCCTTTAAAGTTTTGTGAATCCGGGCCACAGTGTGAAAATCTATTTTAAAAACTGTTGAAAAAAAATGTGGCAAAGTGGTTAGTTGGGTACAGGTGTAGGAGTGATGCGATTAGCAATGAAGAGACAGATTATCAGTGATAATCCAATCAGAAAATAGATTTAATTTGTAATCCATCTCTGGTGACCAAAACAATAATTACAGGCAATAAACAGCAATGTATTGCTGACACAACCGTTGGGCTTTTAAACATGGTTGAGTTCAGCATAAAATTCTGTATTGTGCTTGCCGCGGACGGGAAGGACTGCGTGCGGCACTGCGTAAACTGACACAGAAGTCTTTTAGTCCATATATCATTTAATGCTGGTTTACAATCTAGGGAAATTATGCCGGTTACCAGCATCGGTGTGAAAACAGCCTCAGAAAGTATTGGTCAGCTTCTCTTGAAGACTGCAAAGCCTGAGTAGGATCATTTCCTACAAACCCCCCAAAAACACTTGGAAGCCAGTGCAGTGCAATGCTTGGCTGTTCCATGAATCCTCCCTCAGATGTGGGAAATCAGTCTGCTTTCAATTCACAAATGTAATTTGATCTCGAAAATTTTACTATAAATGGCAATGTTTAATGTCATGTTTGTGGCCTCGTGCCTCACAACGCACCCAGGGCGTGCGGTAAGAATTGTAGAGCATAGTGCACATGCACTGCCAATAAAAGCGGGTGATTGTAAAGAGAAAAACAAATTCAATCACATGTTTTGACTAGAAGAATTTCTCAATGTTGAAATGAGTTTGGATTCATATAATTACGTCACTTGATTGTGAAGACAGTGACGGTGTTTACATGGACAAGTCATGACAGTTTACCTCAGGATGTTTTTGCCGTACTTTTCAGGAAATGCGTTGTATGCTGTTCTGATTTAGGAAAAAAGTCAGCCATACTAATTCATAGTAATTTAGGGAGGGATATTTAAATGTCTGTGTCTGCCTAGTAATTTGGAAAGAACGACTCTGAATATCGTGAGGAGAGCTTCATGCATTGCCATGAAGATTGAAAAAATTAACACAAGAAAAGAATGATCACGCGTTACTTGTTAGTGTCTCGTTACCTTTCCAACACACACACACACACACACATGCACGCACACACACACACACATAAATGTATATAAAATAAAACTTCTACTAAGTACAAGTTTTACTACATCTAAAAGTTGTATTTAATTAAAGTAATCTATAAATGTATGTGGAAAATGGGAACACGGGAGGTTACACTACAATACAATAAAAACGGTATGATCCTTAGGCCTATATGATTGAGAACAGGGGAATATGTAAAATACATACAAGGTTCCTGAGCAGCTTCATGCACTGGCAGTTCTATAGGCAGAGTACCAGGCTGAGCATCCTAATGTTCCTGTACACATCTGCCGGTCCCTATACCCTGCCTCTGCTCCGAGAAGCCAGTGACTGCCAGGTGCAGAATCCACTCAACACACACACACACACACACATTATAATGAAACGTGGATGTCTTGTAATATTATAAGCATTCAAACAAAAGTCTTTAGTTAAAGAGATACGGTACATTTATGTTGTTTGTTAACTATATCCATTACTTATTGCACAATATGCCAATTGATGCCAACAATTCATTCAATTCTGGGCGGTGGAAGAGGTGGAGCTCTGTTGTTCCTGGGACATCTTAAAAGAATTATAGAAAGAAAAATATGACTACTACCACTTCTAGTACTACTAAGACTACTACGACTACTACTGAGAGGTCGCACTTTTGTGGAGCTCCTCAGTTCCCACATTAAAAACAATTAAAAACAGTTATTTCAACTTTTTATTTTTGAATTCTTTTTATAAATTAACCTTTCTAAAGTAGTAGTGCACCTTTTAGTTTAAAAATATTCTGGTTAAGTTGTATTATTTTTAAATAAAACACTTTATTAGTTTTTCTTTTCTCCCCTGCACTTGTGTTCCTAAGCAAGTGCAGGAGAGATTTTTTTTTTGATTTTTCTTTCTTTTTAAAACACTCCTTTTATTGATTTGTTAATTTTATTTTAAAGCTTATATTTTTGTCTTTTTAAGAAAATTATTTTTATATAGATAGCTGTTTTAGTTTTTTTATTTAAAAATCGTTTTGTTTTAAAAAATCCCCCATCTCTGCTGTGTGCTCCTTTGTTTGCCCTTTGTTTGATTTTTTGATTTTCTTTTAAGTTTAAAACTATTTGTTAGTTTTGAACTTTGATTTATTTTGGAATTTTCTTTGTACCCCTGCACTATTGTCAATTTGTATTTGTGTGTCAATTTGTATTTGTTTGTTTATTTAAAAAAATAAATAAATAAATACGTTTGTTTGTATTATAAAAAAAAAAAAAAAAACCTTTGTGTTTTTGATTGTTTTATTTTCCTTTTTGTGTGTGTGTGCCCCTGCACTATTGGAGTGCAGGGGTGTGTGAATTTTTTTTTTTGTTGTTTTAAAATAAATAAATAATTTTTGTTTGTTTAATTTTTTAGTTTGCTACTCCTGCATTATTGGAGTGCAGGGGTAGCTATTTTTCGTTTATTTAATTATTTAAAAAAAACCAAAAAAAAACCTTTGTGTTCTGTGTGCCCCTGCACTATTGGAGTGCAGGGGTGTGCAAGTCTGTTTGTTTATTTTTAATTATTGTTTGTTTTTGTTGAAAAAAATAAATAAATAAATAAACAACAACAACAAAAAATTACAATAATGAGTGGGCAAGCTCCACAGGCCCCAAAAAAGTGGGCACAGGTGGCTGCAGGGGAGGCTGCAGCCCCCTTTAAAAATATGACCAGGAGGCACGGGGTCAGGTGCCTCCTGAAGGACACCCTCTCAATAGAGGCCATGGTGAAAGCCATGGCCAAGGTGGTCGGACCATCGACCATCGTGGCGGCCTCAAAGATGTACGGCAAGGCCGTCTTCTTTCTCAAATCTGAGGCCGCCACGCACACCGCTATTGAGAGGGGTCTCGCAGTCGGGGGAATGTATTTCCCCATAGAACCCTTGGAGGGGTTGGGCAGCAGGGTCGTCCTTTCGAACGTCCCGCCTTTCTTGAAGGACGACCTCCTGAAGCCCCATCTTCAGGCGAGGAGGCGGATTCGGCCCCCGAGGCAAGCGTGGGCTCTGCAAACAACACGGAGCCCATGCAAGCGACCCCTGCCGAGGGGCCGGAGGGGGGAGAAGAGCCCCCCCAAGAACAAGAGCTGCCTCAGGCTTCCCTCTCTTGCGGCGACGGGGGTTTCGGCCCTCGTGCTGCCGCGGAGGGGGATAAGAAAACACCCCCTGAGGCAGATGTGGGCTCTGTGGAGCCCTCGCTTACAATGGTCTCCGGAGCGCAGAAGGGAGGGGAAGAACCAGAGAGGGCAGAACATGGTGCCCTCAGGTAGATCCCCCCCCGATGTGCAACGGGGCCAAGAAACCGTCCCGACCCAGCATCGAGGGCGGTTCCAGTCACCGAGGGGGCGCGGGAGGAGCCCCTGGAAGAACAACCGCCTCGGGCTTCCCTTTCCGGCGGCGACGAGGGCTCCGGCCCTTGCGTCCCGCCGGGGAGAAACATCGCCCGAGACGGTCCCGTGACTGATGCGGAGGAAGGGGAAGGACCCGAAAGGGTGTATCCCTTTCTCTAGGGGGGAGGGAAGGACCCGAGAGGGTGGATCCCCTTCGAGGGAAGAGGACGGGCCTGAGACCGTGCCTCGGACCTCAAAGGAGGGACCCAGAGCGGGGACGACGAGACCGTCCGGCTCGGGCGGTGTCTGTCGGCGACCGCCTGCGCCCCCGAAATCGAGGGTGCAGACGGTCCCCGCCAGGGTCCTCCGCCGATCTCTCCCGCCCGCCCCTGGGGGCGCTGGGAGAGTCGGTCAAAATAAAGATAAGACGCAACGCGCTCACCCACCAACGTGAGTGCGTTGTGCTTCTCCACCGCGAGGGGGGCGGTGGAGAACCGGAGGAGCGGGAGGAGGACTCAGAGTCCACGCGCAGCGTGGGCTGGAGAGTCTGTCCGCCTTCTCCGGACATCCCTGCGGCGGAGCTCCTGGAGTTCCTGGAGGCCACCATCCACCGCAGGGACAAGGTCCAGCTGGCCCTGGACAAATGGGGGGATTTCCAGAGGATCCTAAACTCTGTGAGATCCTTCCTCAGGGCCAGCCACGCCAGCAAAACTTCGGGCACGAGCGTGCACATTCGTGCCCGAAAGTTACACGACCAGTTGGTGAACTTCGGGAGATCTCAGGATCTCCCGTGAGTGTCGCCAACTAAACCTGACAGAGGACAATGTATCGCATCGGGACCGTGAACGTCAACGGATGCAAGGACCATTTCCGCAGGGCCCAGGTAATCTCCTTCCTGAAAAAAGGGGGTTACTCTGTGTGCTTCCTGCAGGAAACCCACTCCACCCCGCAGGCCGAGGCCAACTGGCTGCTGGAGTGGGGGGGGAGAGTGTCGTTCAGCCACCTCACCGAGTCATCTTGTGGGGTGGCGACGCTCTTCTCCGGGTCCTTTGTTCCCACGGTGCTCGATGTGGTCAACGTCGTGCCGGGCCGTCTGTTACACCACGGATCCGGGGCGGGGGCGCTACCGTTCACCTGGTGAACGCAGCGTGCGCCCGTCCTCGGGTCCGCGAGGGTCCAGTTTTTCCGCCGGATGTCGGCCCACCTGAACACCATCGGCGCCGACGAGCTCGTGGTCCTCGGGGGGGATTTTAACTGCACCCTCGAGGCCGCGGACCGGGTGGGGCGCGAGCCCTACCCGCTCTCGTCGGCCGCCCTGAGAGAGCTGATCGCTCGGCTCTCTCTGGTCGACATCTGGCGGTGGCAGCACCCGGACGCCTCGGCCTTCACCTTCACCAGGGTGAGGGAGGGGCGGGTGTCTCAGTCCCGGATTGACAGGTTCTACGTCTCGCAGAACCACGCTCATTGCGTTCGCTCCTCCGACATCAGGCCGGCGCCGTTCACGGACCACAACCTGGTGGCCGTGACGGTGGCCGTGGTGCCAGCTAGGCACTTCTCAGCCTACTGGCACTTTAACAACAGCCTGTTGGAGGACGAGCGCTTTGAGCGGTCTTTCCGGGACTTTTGGACGGTCTGGCACGGCAGGCGATCTCGCTTCCCCACCTGGCGTCAGTGGTGGGACGTGGGGAAAGCGCAGATCAAGGTCCTCTGTCAGGAGTACACGAGGGGCGCGAGCAGGCAGAGGACTTCGCGGATCGAGCGGCTGGAAAGGGAGCTGCTCGATCTGGAGAGCCGCCTGGCTCGCGGGGACCAACTCGAGCAGAGCGTGTACGAGGAGAAGAAGAGCACCCTGCGGGACCTGCAGCTCCAGCGGTCCCGGGGCGTTTGTCGCGCCAGCGTCCAGTTCCTCCGGGAGATGGACCGCACACACTTCTTCTACGCGTTGGAGAAAAAGAAGGGAGACCGTAAGAACATCACCTGCCTCCTGGCGGACGACGGCTCCCTTCTGACGGATCCGGAGAGCGTGAACGAGAGGGCCAGGGCTTTCTACTCTGCCCTCTTCTCTCCGGATCCCGTCGACTCCGACGCGTGCAGGGTTCTGTGGGATGGGCTTCCCACGGTCGGCGAGGGCGTCCGGGACGAGTTCGAGGGCCAGCTGACCCTGGCCGAGCTCTCCGACGCCCTCGGTCAGATGCCCTATAACAAATCGCCGGGCATCGACGGGCTGACCGTGGAGTTCTACAAGAAGTTTTGGGACTTGCTGGGGCCCGCCTTTGCGCGGGTCCTGGCGGAAGCCTACGAGACCGGGGAGATGCCCCTTTCGATGAGGCGGGCGGTCATAACGCTCCTGCCCAAGAAAGGGGATCTCCGCTGCCTGAAGAACTGGCGCCCGGTCTCGCTGCTATGCACGGACTATAAAATCGTGGCCAAGGCCGCCTCCCTGAGGCTCAAGTCCGTGCTGGCAGACGTGATCCACCCCGACCAGTCCTACACGGTCCCGAACCGGACGATTTTCGATAACATCTTTCTGGTTCGGGACCTCCTGCACTACTGCAGGAGGACCGGTCGGTCGGTCGCCTTCCTGTCGCTGGATCAGGAGAAGGCGTTCGACCGGGTGGATCACGAGTATCTCTTCGGAACCCTGCGAGCATTCGGATTCGGGCCGCGCTTCGTCGGCCTGTTCCGGATGCTCTACGCCTCTGCCGAGTGCCTCGTGAAGGTCAACTGGTCCCTGACCGCGCCCCTCGCGTTCAGGAGAGGAGTACGTCAGGGCTGCCCTCTGTCCGGACAACTGTACGCGCTGTGCATCGAGCCCTTCCTCTGCCTCCTTCGCAGGAGGCTCACGGGGTTGGCGCTCGGCGCGTCGGACACGAGGGTGGTCCTGTCGGCCTACGCCGACGACGTGCTCCTGGTGGCCTCCGACCCGGTTGACCTGGAGAGGATGCGGAGCTGCCAGAGTGTATACTCTGCCGCTTCCTCTGCCAGGATCAACTGGGACAAGTGCTCCGGGTTACTGGTGGGTCCCTGGCGGGTGGACTCCCTCCCCGTCGCGCTCCAGCAGTTCAAGTGGGCCTTGGGACGGCTTCAAATATCTGGGAGTCCACCTGAGCCCCGCGGAGACCTCGGTCGCAGCCAACTGGGTGGAGTTGGAGGACAAGGTGGCTGCTAGGCTGAGGTCGTGGTCGGGTCTGCTGAAACTGCTTTCCTTCAGGGGACGGGCTTTAGTGATTAACCAACTGGTGGCGTCGATGCTTTGGCATCGACTCACCGTCCCTGAGCCCGCCCCTGAGTTTGTGTCCAGGGTCCAGAGGAAGCTGACGGACTTCTTCTGGGCCGGAAAGCACTGGGTCTCTGCGGCGGTTCTGAGCCTCCCTCTGGCCGAGGGAGGGCAAGGGTTGGTGTGCATCAAGAGCCAGGTGCACACCTTCCGCCTCCAGACGCTGCAGAGATTCCTGTACGCAGACCCGGCCCCGCAGTGGTGCACGCTGGCGTCCCTCCTCTTGCGCCAGCTGCACGACCTGGGCTACGACCGGCAGCTGTTCTGGATCGACCTCCGGGGAATCCGTCTCCCCGAGCTGCCGGTCTTTACCAGGACCTGCTCAGGACCCGGAGCATGTTTCTGTCGGCCGAGGCGCCCGTTCCGACCGGGCGAGGGACTCCTGCTGGAGCCCCTGCTGCACAACCCCCACCTGGGTGCGCAGGCGTTGGAGTCCCCCCTCGGTGCGGCGCTGATCTCGGCCAAGGTGACCAGAGTCTGGGATCTCCTGGATCGCGGCGGTCAGGTGGCTGACCCCGAGTCGCTCGTCGCCAGGGCGGCTCGGGCGACCGTCAGGACGGCCGGCCCGCGCGATCCGGGAGTGCAAAGCAGCGTTGCACCCAGACTCTGTCAGGTATCTCGAGGAGTTCTCAGGACCGGGGCCATCTTCATCCCCCCTACCCCGGCTCTCGGTCCTGCTGATCGAACCCAAGGCCCGCCCCCCTCGGCCTCCCTCGAGAACAACCTGAGCAGGATCTCGCGTTTCTCCTCGGCCCCCCTCCGATCGGCGTCGAGGAGGACCCTGTAACTGTGATGGCGCTCCACCCTCCACTTCCTCGCCCTCGTCTCCCGCCGAGACACCGCTTGGCGGAGACCCTCCGACCACGGAGGGCGTCGGTCCCCAGTGGGAGGCCCTGTACTCCCGCTGGTCTCCAGGGGAGCTGGGGACTTGGGGTGGAGGGTCCTGCACGGAGCGCTCGCGTCAGGAGAGATCCTGCGTCACTTTACCGACTCGGACGCCGCATGCCCTTTCTGCGGTTGTCCCGAGTCGGTAAGTCACATTTTTTTTCTGCGCCAGGCTGCAGCCGTTTTTCCTGCTGCTTAGGAATTTGTTGCTGCAGTTCTGGCTGCACTTTTCCCCCACCCTCCTCATTTTGGGCACCCTGTTCATGGCTCCACCAAGAAGAGGGACCTCCTCGTGAATCTGCTCCTGGCTCTTGCTAGACTCGCCATCTACAAGACCAGGAAGCGTGATGATCGGGAGGGTCTCTTTGACTGTGGGGCCATGTTCAGGGCCCCTAGTCCGATCAAGGGTTAAGTTGGAGCACGCCCACGCGAGAGTCTGCTGGCGACATGACCGCCTTTTGTGTCGACCAGTGGGCTCTGGGGGTGTCTCTGTACCACCTCCCCTTTGTTTTAAACATTTAATTTACAGTCCTTTTACCGGTTTTTCTGTTTATTAGTTATCGCCCAGTCTTGTTAGCACCCCTTTATAGAGGTGCTAAACCGAATTTTTTCTCCGGCCGCCTTTGGGCGGCCGGTGCACCGGCTGCCACTGGGCAGTCGGTGTAGTCCGCCCTCTGGGCAATAAATAGGACTAAATAGGACTAAGACTACTACGACTACTACTGAGAGGTCGCACTTTTGTGGAGCTCCTCAGTTCCCACATTAAAAACAATTAAAAACAGTTATTTCAACTTTTTATTTTTGAATTCTTTTTATAAATTAACCTTTCTAAAGTAGTAGTGCACCTTTTAGTTTAAAAATATTCTGGTTAAGTTGTATTATTTTTAAATAAAACACTTTATTAGTTTTTCTTTTCTCTCCCTGCACTTGTGTTCCTAAGCAAGTGCAGGAGAGATTTTTCTTTCTTTGATTTTTCTTTCTTTTTTAAAACACTCCTTTTATTGATTTGTTAATTTTATTTTAAAGCTTATATTTTTGTCTTTTTAAGAAAATTATTTTTATATAGATAGCTGTTTTAGTTTTTTTTTATTTAAAAATCGTTTTGTTTTAAAAATCCCCCATCTCTGCTGTGTGCTCCTTTGTTTGCCCTTTGTTTGATTTTTTTTGATTCTTTTAAGTTTAAAACTATTTGTTAGTTTTGAACTTTGATTTATTTTGGAATTTTCTTTGTACCCCTGCACTATTGTCAATTTGTATTTGTGTGTCAATTTGTATTTGTTTGTTTATTTAAAAAAATAAATAAATAAATACGTTTGTTTGTATTATAAAAAAAAAAAAAAAAAAAAACCTTTGTTTTTTGATTGTTTTATTTTCCTTTTTGTGTGTGTGTGCCCCTGCACTATTGGAGTGCAGGGGTGTGTGTGAGAATTTTTATTTTTGTTGTTTTAAAATAAATAAATAATTTTTGTTTGTTTAATTTTTTAGTTTGCTACTCCTGCATTATTGGAGTGCAGGGGTAGCTATTTTCGTTTATTTAATTATTTAAAAAAACCAAAAAAAACCTTTGTGTTCTGTGTGCCCCTGCACTATTGGAGTGCAGGGGTGTGCAAGTCTGTTTGTTTATTTTTAATTATTGTTTGTTTTTGTTGAAAAAAATAAATAAATAAATAAACAACAACAACAAAAAATTACAATAATGAGTGGGCAAGCTCCACAGGCCCCAAAAAAGTGGGCACAGGTGGCTGCAGGGGAGGCTGCAGCCCCCTTTAAAAATATGACCAGGAGGCACGGGGTCAGGTGCCTCCTGAAGGACACCCTCTCAATAGAGGCCATGGTGAAAGCCATGGCCAAGGTGGTCGGACCATCGACCATCGTGGCGGCCTCAAAGATGTACGGCAAGGCCGTCTTCTTTCTCAAATCTGAGGCCGCCACGCACACCGCTATTGAGAGGGGTCTCGCAGTCGGGGGAATGTATTTCCCCATAGAACCCTTGGAGGGGTTGGGCAGCAGGGTCGTCCTTTCAAACGTCCCGCCTTTCTTGAAGGACGACCTCCTGAAGCCCCATCTTCAGGCGAGGAGGCGGATTCGGCCCCCGAGGCAAGCGTGGGCTCTGCAAACAACACGGAGCCCATGCAAGCGACCCCTGCCGAGGGGCCGGAGGGGGGAGAAGAGCCCCCAAGAACAAGAGCTGCCTCAGGCTTCCCTCTCTTGCGGCGACGGGGTTTCGGCCCTCGTGCTGCCGCGGAGGGGGATAAGAAAACACCCCCTGAGGCAGATGTGGGCTCTGTGGAGCCCTCGCTTACAATGGTCTCCGGAGCGCAGAAGGGAGGGGAAGAACCAGAGGGGCAGAACATGGTGCCCTCAAGGTAGATCCCTCCCGATGTGCACGGGGCCAAGAAACCGTCCCCGACCCAGCATCGAGGGGCGGTTCCAGTCACCGAGGGGCGCGGGAGGAGCCCCTGGAAGAACAACCGCCTCGGCTTCCCTTTCGGCGGCGACGAGGGGCCGGCCCTTGCGCGTCCGGCCGGGGAGAAACATCGCCAGACGGTCCCGTGACTGATGCGGAGGAAGGGGAAGGACCCGAAAGGGTGTATCCCCTTCTCTAGGGAGGAGGGGAAGGACCCGGAGGTGGATCCCCTTCCTTCGAGGGAAGAGGACGGGCCTGAGACCGTGCCTCGACCCTCAAAGAGGAGGGACCCAGAGGGGACGATGAGACCGTCCGGCTCGGCGGTGTACGTCGAGCGACCGTCTGCGCCCCGAAATCGGGGTGCAGACGGTCCCACCAGGGTCCTCCGCGATCTCTCCCCCGCCGCCCCTGGGGGGCGCTGGGAGAGTCGGTCAAAATAAAGATAAGACGCAACGCGCTCACCCACCAACGTGAGTGCGTTGTGCTTCTCCACCGCGAGGGGGGCGGTGGAGAACCGGAGGAGCGGGAGGAGGACTCAGAGTCCACGTGCAGCGTGGGCTCGGAGAGTCTGTCCGCCCCTTCTCCGGACATCCCTGCGGCGGAGCTCCTGGAGTTCCTGGAGGCCACCATCCACCGCAGGGACAAGGTCCAGCTGGCCCTGGACAAATGGGGGGATTTCCAGAGGATCCTAAACTCTGTGAGATCCTTCCTCAGGGCCAGCCACGCCAGCAAAACTTCGGGCACGAGCGTGCACATTCGTGCCCGAAAGTTACACGACCAGTTGGTGAACTTCGGGAGATCTCAGGATCTCCCGTGAGTGTCGCCAACTAAACCTGACAGAGGACAATGTATCGCATCGGGACCGTGAACGTCAACGGATGCAAGGACCATTTCCGCAGGGCCCAGGTAATCTCCTTTCTGAAAAAGGGGGTTACTCTGTGTGCTTCCTGCAGGAAACCCACTCCACCCCGCAGGCCGAGGCCAACTGGCTGCTGGAGTGGGGGGGGAGAGTGTCGTTCAGCCACCTCACCGAGTCATCTTGTGGGGTGGCGACGCTCTTCTCCGGGTCCTTTGTTCCCACGGTGCTCGATGTGGTCAACGTCGTGCCGGGCCGTCTGTTGCACCACCGGATCCGGGACGGGGACGCTACCGTTCACCTGGTGAACGCGTACGCTCCGTCCTCGGGTCCGGCGAGGGTCCAGTTTTTCCGCCGGATGTCGGCCCACCTGAACACCATCGGCGCCGACGAGCTCGTGGTCCTCGGGGGGGATTTTAACTGCACCCTCGAGGCCGCGGACCGGGTGGGGCGCGAGCCCTACCCGCTCTCGTCGGCCGCCCTGAGAGAGCTGATCGCTCGGCTCTCTCTGGTCGACATCTGGCGGTGGCAGCACCCGGACGCCTCGGCCTTCACCTTCACCAGGGTGAGGGAGGGGCGGGTGTCTCAGTCCCGGATTGACAGGTTCTACGTCTCGCAGAACCACGCTCATTGCGTTCGCTCCTCCGACATCAGGCCGGCGCCGTTCACGGACCACAACCTGGTGGCGTGGCGGTGGCCGTGGTGCCAGCTAGGCACTTCTCAGCCTACTGGCACTTTAACAACAGCCTGTTGGAGGACGGCGCTTTGAGCGGTCTTTCGGGACTTTTGGATGGTCTGGCATGGCAGGCGATCTCGCTTCCCCACCTGGCGTCAGTGGTGGGACGGGGGGAAAGCGCAGATCAAGGTCCTCTGTCAGGAGTACACGGGGGCGAGCAGGCAGAGGGACTCGCGGGATCGAGCGGCTGGAAAGGGAGCTGCTCGATCTGGAGAGCCGCCTGGCTGGCTCGCGGGACCAACTCGAGCAGAGCGCTGCGAGGAGAAAAGTGCACCCTGCGGGACCTGCAGCTCCAGCGGTCCCGGGGGCGTTTAATGCGCTTCGCGGGTCCAGTTCCTCCGGGAAATGGACCGCGGCACACACTTCTTCTACGCGTTGGAGAAAAAGAAGGAGATCGTAAAAACATCACCTGCCTCCTGGCGGACGGCGGCTCCTTCTGACGGATCCGAGAGCGTGAACGAGGAGGGCCAGGGCCTTCTACTCGGCCCTCTTCTCTCCGGATCCCGTCGACTCCGGCAGCGTGCAGGGTTCTGTGGGATGGGCTTCCCACGGTCGGCGGGGCGTCAGGGGCGAGTTCGAGGGCCAGCTGACCCTGGCCGAGCTCTCCGACGCCCTCGGTCAGATGCCCTATAACAAATCGCCGGGCATCGACGGGCTGACCGTGGAGTTCTAAGAAGTTTTGGGACTTGCTGGGGCCCGCCTTTGCGCGGGTCCTGGCGGCTTTCCAGACGGGGAGATGCCCCTTCGATGAGGCGGGCGGTCCTAACGCTCCTGCCCAAGAAGGGGATCTCCGCTGCCTAAGAACTGGCGCCCGGTCTCGCTGCTATGCACGGACTATAAAATCGTGGCCAAGGCCGCCTCCCTGAGGCTCAAGTCCGTGCTGGCAGGCGTGATCCACCCGACCAGTCCTACGGTCCCGAACCGGACGATTTTTGATAACATCTTTCTGGTTGGGACCTCCTGCACTACAGGAGGACCGGTCGGTCGACTTCTTCCTGTCGCTGGATCAGGAGAAGGCGTTCGACCGGTGGATCACGCAGTATCTCTTCGAACCCCTGCGAGCATTCGGATTCGGGCGCGTTTCGTCGGCCTGTTCCGGATGCTGTGCGCCTCTGCCGAGTGCCTCGTGAAGGTCAACTGGTCCCTGACCGCGCCCCTCGCGTTTGGGAGAGGAGTGCGTCAGGGCTGCCCTCTGTCCGGACAACTATGCGCTGTGCATCGAGCCCTTCCTCTGCCTCCCTTCGCAGGAGGCTCACGGGTTGGCGCTCGGCGGTCGGACACGGGGGGTCCTGTCGGCCCACGCCCGACGGCGTGCTCCTGGTGGCCTCCGACCTGGTTGACCTGGAGAGGATGCGGAGCTGCCAGAGTGTATACTCTGCCGCTTCCTCTGCCAGGATCAACTGGGACAAGTGCTCGGGTTACTGGTAGGTCCCTGGCGGGTGGACTCCCTCCCGTCGCGCTCCAGCAGTTCAAGTGGGCGCGGGCGGCTTCAAATATCTGGGGTCCACCTGAGCCCCGCGGAGACCTCGGTCGCAGCCAACTGGATGGAGTTGGAGGACAAGGTGGCTGCTAGGCTGAGGTCGTGGTCGGGTCTGCTGAAACTGCTTTCCTTCAGGGGACGGGCTTTAGTGATTAACCAACTGGTGGCGTCGATGCTTTGGCATCGACTCACCGTCCTGAGCCCGCCCCCTGAGTTTGTGTCCAGGGTCCAGAGGAAGCTGACGGACTTCTTCTGGGCCGGAAAGCACTGGGTCTCTGCGGCGGTCCTGAGCCTCCCTCTGGCCGAGGGAGGGCAAGGGTTGGTGTGCATCAAGAGCCAGGTGCACACCTTCCGCCTCCAGACGCTGCAGAGATTCCTGTACGCAGACCCGGCCCCGCAGTGGTGCACGCTGGCGTCCCTCCTGTTACGCCAGCTGCACGACCTGGGCTACGACCGGCAGCTGTTCTGGATCGACCTCCGGGGAATCCGTCTCCCCGAGCTGCCGGTCTTTTACCAGGACCTGCTCAGGACCCGGAGCATGTTTTCTGTCGGCCGAGACGCCGTTCCGACCGAGGGCGAAGGACTCCTGCTGGAGCCCCTGCTGCACAACCCCCACCTGGGTGCGCAGGCGTTGGAGTCCCCCTCGGTGCGGCGCGCTGATCTCGGCCAAGGTGACCAGAGTCTGGGATCTCCTGGATCGCGGCGGTCAGAGTGGCTGACCCCGAGTCGCTCGCGTCGCCAGGGCGGCTCGGGCGACCGTCAGGACCGCCGGCCGCGCGATCCGGGAGTGCAAAGCAGCGTTGCACCCAGACTCTGTCAGGTATCTCGAGGGAGTTCTCAGGACCGGGGAGCCATCTTCCATCCCCCCCTACCCCGGCTCTCCGGTCCTGCTGATCGAACCCAAGGCCCGAGCCCCCCCTCGGCCTCCCCTCGAGAACAACCTGAGCAGGATCTCGCGTTTCTCCTCGACGCCCCTCCGATCGGCGTCGAGGGGGACCCTGTACGCGATGACGCTCCACACCCTCCACTTCCTCGCCCTCGTCTCCCGCCGAGACACCGCTTGGCGGGAGACCCTCCGACCACCGGAGGGCGTCGGTCCCCAGTGGGAGGCCCTGTACTCCCGCTGGTCTCCAGGGAGCTGGGGACTTGGGGTGGAGGGTCCTGCACGGAGCGCTTCGCGTCAGGAGAGATCCTGCGTCACTTTACCGACTTCGGACGCCGCATGCCCTTTCTGCGGTCAGTCCGGTCGGTGTAAGTCACATTATTTTCTGTGCGCCAGGCTGCAGCCGTTTTTTCATCCTGCTGCTTAAAAACCTTGCTGCAGTTCTGGCTGCACTTCTCCCCACCCTCCTCATTTTCGGGCACCCTGTTCATGGCTCCACCAAGAAGAGGACCTCCTCGTGAATCTGCTCCTGGCTCTTGCTAGACTCGCCATCTACAAGACCAGGAAGCGTAAGATGATCGGGGAGGGTCTCTTTGATTGTGGGGCCATGTTCAGGGCCCTCGTCCGATCCCGGGTTCAGTTAGAGCGCGCCCACTCGGAGTCCGCTGGCGACATGACATCTTTTGTCGACCAGTGGGCTCTGGGGGGCGTGCTCTGTTCCACCTCCCCTTTTGTTATAAAGATTTAATTTACAGTCCTTTTTTTTTGGTCTTTTCATTTCATTAGTTAAGGCCTAGTTCTTGTTGGCACCCCTATTTTAGGGGTGCTAAATTGAATTTTTTCTCCGGCCGCCTTTGTGCGGCCGGTGCACCGACTGCCACTGGGCGGTCGGTGTAGTCCGGCCTACTAGGCATTAAATAGGACTACTAAATACTACTACTGAGGGTCGCACTTTTGTGGAGCTCCTCAGTTCCCACATTAAAACAATTAAAAAACAGTTATTTCAACTTTTTATTTTTGAATTCTTTTTATAAATTCACCTTTCTAAAGTAGTAGTGCACCTTTTTAGTTTAAAAATATTCTGGTTAAGTTGTATTATTTTTAAATAAAACACTTTATTAGTTTTTCTTTTCTCTCCCTGCACTTGTGTTCCTAAGCAAGTGCAGGAGAGATTTTTCTTTCTTTGATTTTTCTTTCTTTTTTAAAACACTCCTTTTATTGATTTGTTAATTTTATTTTAAAGCTTATATTTTTGTCTTTTTAAGAAAATTATTTTTATATAGATAGCTGTTTTAGTTTTTTTATTTAAAAATCGTTTTGTTTTAAAAAATCCCCCATCTCTGCTGTGTGCTCCTTTGTTTGCCCTTTGTTTGATTTTTTGATTTTCTTTTAAGTTTAAAACTATTTGTTAGTTTTGAACTTTGATTTATTTTGGAATTTTCTTTGTACCCCTGCACTATTGTCAATTTGTATTTGTGTGTCAATTTGTATTTGTTTGTTTATTTAAAAAAATAAATAAATAAATACGTTTGTTTGTATTATAAAAAAAAAAAAAAAAACCTTTGTGTTTTTGATTGTTTTATTTTCCTTTTTGTGTGTGTGCCCCTGCACTATTGGAGTGCAGGGGTGTGTGTGTGAATTTTTATTTTTGTTGTTTTAAAATAAATAAATAATTTTTGTTTGTTTAATTTTTTAGTTTGCTACTCCTGCATTATTGGAGTGCAGGGGTAGCTATTTTTCGTTTATTTAATTATTTAAAAAAAAAACAAAAAAAAACCTTTGTGTTCTGTGTGCCCCTGCACTATTGGAGTGCAGGGGTGTGCAAGTCTGTTTGTTTATTTTTAATTATTGTTTGTTTTTGTTGAAAAAAATAAATAAATAAATAAACAACAACAACAAAAATTACAATAATGAGTGGGCAAGCTCCACAGGCCCCAAAAAGTGGGCACAGGTGGCTGCAGGGGAGGCTGCAGCCCCCTTTAAAAATATGACCAGGAGGCACGGGGTCAGGTGCCTCCTGAAGGACACCCTCAATAGAGGCCATGGTGAAAGCCATGGCCAAGGTGGTCGGACCATCGACCATCGTGGCGGCCTCAAAGATGTAACGCAAGGCCGTCTTCTTTCTCAAATCTGAGGCCGCCACGCACACCGCTATTGAGAGGGGTCTCAGTCGGGGAATGTATTTCCCCATAGAACCCTTGAGGGGTTGGGCAGCAGGGTCGTCCTTTCAACGTCCCCCCTTTCTTGAAGGACGACCTCCTGAAGCCCCATCTTCAGGCGAGGAGGCGGATTCGGCCCCGAGGCAAGCGTGGCTCTGCAAACAACACGGAGCCCATGCAAGCGACCCCTGCCGAGGGGCGGAGGGGGAGAAGAGCCCCCAAGAACAAGAGCTGCCTCAGGCTTCCCTCTCTTCGGGGCGACGGGGTTTCGCCCTCGTGCTGCAGCGGAGGGGATAAGAAAACACCCCCTGAGGCAGATGTGGGCTCTGTGGAGCCCTCGCTTACAATGGTCTCCGGAGCGCAGAAGGGAGGGGAAGAACCAGAGAGGGCAGAACATGGTGCCCTCAAGGTAGATCCCCTCCCCGATGTGCAACGGGGCCAAGAAACCGGTCCCCGACCCAGCATCGAGGGGCCGGTTCCAGTCACCGAGGGGGCGCGGGAGGAGCCCCTGGAAGAACAACCGCCTCGGGCTTCCCTTTCCGGCGGCGACGAGGGCTCCGGCCCTTGCGCGTCCGTCGGGGGAGAAACATCGCCCGAGACGGTCCCGGTGACTGATGCGGAGGAAGGGGAAGGACCCGAAAGGGTGTATCCCCTTTCTCTAGGGGAGGGAGGGGAAGGACCCGAGAGGGTGGATCCCCTTCCTTCGAGGAAAGAGGACGGGCCTGAGACCGTGCCTCGGACCTCAAAGGAGGGACCCAGAGCGGGGACGATGAGACCGTCCGGCTCGGCGGTGTACGTCGAGCGACCGTCTGCGCCCCCGAAATCGAGGGTGCAGACGGTCCCCACCAGGGTCCCTCCGCCGATCTCTCCCGCCGCGTCCCCTGGGGGCGCTGGGGGAGTCGGTCAAAATCAAGATAAGACGCAACGCGCTCACCCACCAACGTGAGTGCGTTGTGCTTCTCCACCGCGAGGGGGGCGGTGGAGAACCGGAGGAGCGGGAGGAGGACTCGGAGTCCGCGTGTAGCGTGGGCTCGGAGAGTCTGTCCGCCCCTTCTCCGGACATCCCTGCGGCGGAGCTCCTGGATTTCTTGGAGGCCACCATCCACCGCAGGGACAAGGTCCAGCTGGCCCTGGACAAATGGGGGGATTTTCAGAGGAACCTAAACTCTGTGAGATCCTTCCTCAGGGCCAGCCACGCCAGCAAAACTTCGGGCACGTGCGTGCACATACGTGCCCGAAAGTTTCACGACCAGTTGGTGAACTTCGGGAGATCTCAGGATCTCCCGTGAGTGTCGCCAACTAAACCTGACAGAGGACAATGTATCGCATCGGGACCGTGAACGTCAACGGATGCAAGGACCATTTCCGCAGGGCCCAGGTAATCTCCTTTCTGAAAAAAGGGTTACTCTGTGTGCTTCCTGCAGGAAACCCACTCCACCCCGCAGGCCGAGGCCAACTGGCTGCTGGAGTGGGGAGAGAGTCGTTCAGCCACCTCACCGAGTCATCTTGTGGGGTGGCGATGCTCTTCTCCGGGTCCTTTGTTCCCCACGGTGCTCGATGTGGTCAACGTCGTGCCGGGCGTCTGTTGCACCACGGATCCGGGGCGGGGGCGCTACCGTTCACCTGGTGAGCGCGTGCGCTCCGTCCTCGGGTCCGGCGAGGGTCCATTTTCCGCGGATGTCGAACCATCTGAACACCATCGGCGCCCGGCGAGCTCGTGGTCCTCGGGGTGACTTCAACTGCACCCTCGGGCCGCGGACCGGGTGGGGCGCGAGCCCTACCCGCTCTCGTCGGCCGCCCTGAGAGAGCTGATCGCTCGGCTCTCTCTGGTCGACATCTGGCGGTGGCAACACCCGGACGCCTCGGCCTTCACCTTCACCAGGGTGAGGGAGGGGGGTGTCTCAGTCCCGGATTGACAGGTTCTCGTCTCGCGGAACCACGCTCATTGCGTTCGCGCCTCCGACATCAGGCCGGCGCCGTTCACGGACCACAACCTGGTGGCCGTGACGGTGGCCGTGGTGCCAGCTAGGCATTCCTCCGCCTACTGGCACTTTAACAACAGCCTGTTGGAGGACGAGCGCTTTGAGCGGTCTTTCCGGGACTTTTGGACGGTCTGGCACGGCAGGCGATCTCGCTTCCCCACCTGGCGTCAGTGGTGGGACGTGGGAAAGCGCAGATCAAGATCCTCTGTCAGGAGTACACGAGGGCGCGAGCAGGCGGAGGGACTCGCGGATCGGCGGCTGGAAAGGAGCTGCTCGGTCTGGAGAGCCGCCTGGCTCGCGGGGACCAGCTCGAGCAGAGCGCGTACGAGGAGAAGAAGTGCACCCTGCGGGACCTGCAGCTCCAGCGGTCCCGGGGGGCGTTTGTGCGCTCGCGCGTCCAGTTCCTCCGGGAGATGGACCGCGGCACACACTTCTTCTACGCGTTGGAGAAAAAGAAGGGAGATCGTAAAAACATCACCTGCCTCCTGGCGGACGACGGCTCTTCTGGCGGATCCGGAGAGCGTGAGCGAGAGGGCCAGGGCCTTCTCTCGGCCCTCTTCTCTCCGGATCCCGTCGACTCCGGCGCGTGCAGGGTTCTGTGGGATGGGCTTCCCACGGTCGGCGAGGGCGTCGGGGCGAGTTCGAGGCCAGCTGACCCTGGCGAGCTCTCCGGCGCCCTCGGTCAGATGCCCTATAACAAATCGCCGGGCATCGACGGGCTGACCGTGAGTTCTACAAGAAGTTTTGGGACTTGCTGGGGCCCGCCTTTGCGCGGGTCCTGGCGAAAACCCTCTGAGACCGGGAGATGCCCCTTTCGATGAGGCGGGCGGTCATCACGCTCCTGCCCAAGAAAGGGATCTCCGCTGCCTGAAGAACTGGCGCCCGGTCTCGCTGCTGCTGTGCACGGACTACAAAATCGTGGCCAAGGCCGCCTCCCTGAGGCTCAAGTCCGTGCTGGCAGGCGTGATCCACCCGACCAGTCCTACGGTCCCGAACCGGACGATTTTTGATAACATCTTTCTGGTTGGGACCTCCTGCACTACTGCAGGAGGACCGGTCGGTCGGTCGCCTTCCTGTCGCTGGATCAGGAGAAGGCGTTCGACGGGTGGATCACGGTATCTCTTCGAAACCCTGCGAGCATTCGGATTCGGGCGGCCGTCGGCCTGTTCCGGATGCTGTGCGCCTCTGCCGAGTGCCTCGTAAGGTTAACTGGTCCCTGACCGCGCCCCTCGCGTTCAGGAGAGGAGTGCGTCAGGGCTGCCCTCTGTCCGGACAACTGTACGCGCTGTGCATCGAGCCCTTCCTCTGCCTCCTTCGCAGGAGGCTCACGGGGTTGGCGCTCGGCGCGTCGGACACGAGGGTGGTCCTGTCGGCCTACGCCGACGACGTGCTCCTGGTGGCCTCCGACCCGGTTGACCTGGAGAGGATGCGGAGCTGCCAGAGCGTCTACTCTGCCGCTTCCTCTGCCAGGATCAACTGGGACAAGTGCTCCGGGTTACTGGTAGGTCCCTGGCGGGTGGACTCCCTCCCTGTCGCGCTCCAGCAGTTCAAGTGGAGCGCGGACAGTTTTAAATATCTGGGAGTCCACCTGAGCCCCGCGGAGACCTCGGTCGCAGCCAACTGGGTGGAGTTGGAGGACAAAGTGGCTGCTAGGCTGAGGTCGTGGTCGGGTCTGCTGAAACTGCTTTCCTTCAGGGGACGGGCTTTAGTGATTAACCAACTGGTGGCGTCGATGCTTTGGCATCGACTCACCGTCCTGAGCCCGCCCCTGAGTTTGTGTCCAGGGTCCAGAGGAAGCTGGCGGACTTCTTCTGGGCGGAAAGCACTGGGTCTCTGCGGGCGGTTCTGAGCCTCCCTCTGGCCGAGGGAGGCAAGGGTTGGTGTGCATCAAGAGCCAGGTGCACACCTTCCGCCTCCAGACCCTGCAGAGATTCCTGTCACGCAGACCCGGCCCCGCAGTGGTGCACGCTGGCGTCCCTTCTCTTCGCCAGCTGCACGACCTGGGCTATGACCGGCAGCTCTTTTGGATCGACCTCCGGGAATCCGTCTCCCGAGCTGCGGTCTTTACCAGGACCTGCTCAGGACCCGGAGCATGTTTTCTGTCGGCCGAGACACCGTTCCGACCGAGGGCGAAGGACTCCTGCTGGAGCCCCTGCTGCACAACCCCACCTGGGTGCGCAGGCGTTGGAGTCCCCCCTCGGTGCGGCGCGCGCTGATCTCGGCCAAGGTGACCAGAGTCTGGGATCTCCTGGATCGCGGCGGTCAGGAGTGGCTGACCCCGAGTCGCTCGTCGCCAGGGGCGGCTCGGGCGACCGTCAGGGCGGCCGGCCAGCGATCCGGGAGTGCAAAGCAGCGTTGCACCCAGACTCTGTCAGGTATCTCGAGGAGTTCTCAGGACCGGGGAGCCATCTTCCATCCCCCCTACCCCGGCTCTCCGGTCCTGCTGATCGAACCCAAGGCCCGAGCCCCCTCGGCCTCCCTCGAGAACAACCTGAGCAGGATCTCGCAGTTCTCCTCGACGCCCCTCCGATCGGCGTCGAGGGGGACCCTGTACGCGATGACGCTCCACACCCTCCACTTCCTCGCCCTCGTCTCCCGCCGAGACACCGCTTGGCGGGAGACCCTCCGACCACCGGAGGGCGTCGGTCCCCAGTGGGAGGCCCTGTACTCCCCGCTGGTCTCCAGGGGAGCTGGGGACTTGGGGTGGAGGGTCCTGCAGGCCTTCGCGTCAGGAGAGATCCTCGTCACTTTTACGACTTCGGACGCCGCATGCCCTTTCTGCGGTCAGTCCGAGTCGGTAAGTCATATTTATTTTGTGTGCGCCAGGCTGCAGCCGTTTTTCATCTTTTTGAAAAACCTTTTGCTGCAGTTCTGGCTGCATTTCTCCCCCACCCTCCTCATTTTCGGGCACCCTGTTCATGGCTCCACCAAGAAGAGGGACCTCCTCGTGAATCTGCTCCTGGCTCTTGCTAGACTCGCCATCTACAAGACCAGGAAGCGTAAGATGATCGGGGAGGGTCTCTTTGATTGTGGGGCCATGTTCAGGGCCCTCGTCCGATCCCGGGTTCAGTTAGAGCGCGCCCACTCGGAGTCCGCTGGCGACATGACATCTTTTGTCGACCAGTGGGCTCTGGGGGGCGTGCTCTGTACCACCTCCCCTTTTGTTATAAAGATTTAATTTACAGTCCTTTTTTCTGGTCTTTTCATTTCATTAGTTAAGGCCTAGTTCTTGTTGGCACCCCTATTTTAGGGGTGCTAAGTTGAATTTTTTCTCCGGCCGCCTTTGTGCGGCCGGTGCACCGGCTGCCACTGGGCAGTCGGTGTAGTCCGGCCTACTAGGCCCTTAAATAGGACTACTACGACTACTACTGAGAGGTCGCACTTTTGTGGAGCTCCTCAGTTCCCACATTAAAAACAATTAAAAACAGTTATTTCAACTTTTTATTTTTGAATTCTTTTTATAAATTAACCTTTCTAAAGTAGTAGTGCACCTTTTAGTTTAAAAATATTCTGGTTAAGTTGTATTATTTTTAAATAAAACACTTTATTAGTTTTTCTTTTCTCTCCCTGCACTTGTGTTCCTAAGCAAGTGCAGGAGAGATTTTTCTTTCTTTGATTTTTCTTTCTTTTTTAAAACACTCCTTTTATTGATTTGTTAATTTTATTTTAAAGCTTATATTTTTGTCTTTTTAAGAAAATTATTTTTATATAGATAGCTGTTTTAGTTTTTTATTTAAAAATCGTTTTGTTTTAAAAAAAATCCCATCTCTGCTGTGTGCTCCTTTGTTTGCCCTTTGTTTGATTTTTTGATTTTCTTTTAAGTTTAAAACTATTTGTTAGTTTTGAACTTTGATTTATTTTGGAATTTTCTTTGTACCCCTGCACTATTGTCAATTTGTATTTGTGTGTCAATTTGTATTTGTTTGTTTATTTAAAAAATAAATAAATAAATACGTTTGTTTGTATTATAAAAAAAAAAAAAAAAAACCTTTGTGTTTTTGATTGTTTTATTTTCCTTTTTGTGTGTGTGTGCCCCTGCACTATTGGAGTGCAGGGGTGTGTGTGTGAATTTTTATTTTTGTTGTTTTAAAATAAATAAATAATTTTTGTTTGTTTAATTTTTTAGTTTGCTACTCCTGCATTATTGGAGTGCAGGGGTAGCTATTTTTCGTTTATTTAATTATTTAAAAAAAAAAAAAAAAAAACCTTTGTGTTCTGTGTGCCCCTGCACTATTGGAGTGCAGGGGTGTGCAAGTCTGTTTGTTTATTTTTAATTATTGTTTGTTTTTGTTGAAAAAAATAAATAAATAAATAAACAACAACAACAAAAAATTACAATAATGAGTGGGCAAGCTCCACAGGCCCCAAAAAAGTGGGCACAGGTGGCTGCAGGGGAGGCTGCAGCCCCCTTTAAAAATATGACCAGGAGGCACGGGGTCAGGTGCCTCCTGAAGGACACCCTCTCAATAGAGGCCATGGTGAAAGCCATGGCCAAGGTGGTCGGACCATCGACCATCGTGGCGGCCTCAAAGATGTACGGCAAGGCCGTCTTCTTTCTCAAATCTGAGGCCGCCACGCACACCGCTATTGAGAGGGGTCTCGCAGTCGGGGGAATGTATTTCCCCATAGAACCCTTGGAGGGGTTGGGCAGCAGGGTCGTCCTTTCGAACGTCCCGCCTTTCTTGAAGGACGACCTCCTGAAGCCCCATCTTCAGGCGAGGAGGCGGATTCGGCCCCCGAGGCAAGCGTGGGCTCTGCAAACAACACGGAGCCCATGCAAGCGACCCCTGCCGAGGGGCCGGAGGGGGGAGAAGAGCCCCCCCAAGAACAAGAGCTGCCTCAGGCTTCCCTCTCTTGCGGCGACGGGGGTTTCGGCCCTCGTGCTGCCGCGGAGGGGGATAAGAAAACACCCCCTGAGGCAGATGTGGGCTCTGTGGAGCCCTCGCTTACAATGGTCTCCGGAGCGCAGAAGGAAGGGGAAGAACCAGAGAGGGCAGAACATGGTGCCCTCAAGGTAGATCCCTCCCGATGTGCAACGGGCCAAGAAACCGTCCCGACCCAGCATCGAGGGGCGGTTCCAGTCACCGAGGGGCGGGAGGAGCCCCTGGAAGAACAACCGCCTCGGGCTTCCCTTTCGGGGCGACGGGGCTCCAGCCCTTGCGCGACCGTCGGGGAAAACATCGCCGAGGCGGTCCCGTGACTGATGCGGAGAGGAAGGGGAAGGACCCGAGAGGGTGGATCCCCTTCCTTCGAGGAAAGAGGACGGGCCTGAGACCGTGCCTCGGACCTCAAAGGAGGGACCCAAAGCGGAGACGAGACCGTCCGGCTCGGCAGTGTATGTCGAGCGACCGTCTGCGCCCCCGAAATCAAGGGTGCAGACGGTCCCCGCCAGGGTCCCTCCGCCGATCTCTCCCGTCGCGTCCCCTGGGGGGGGGGGGGGCGCTGGGGGAGTCGGTTAAAATAAAGATAAGACGCAACACGCTCACCCACCAACGTGAGTGCGTTGTGCTTCTCCATCGCGAGGGGGGCGGTGGAGAACCGGAGGAGAGGGAGGAGGACTCGGAGTCCACATGCAGCGTGGGCTCGGAGAGTCTGTCCGCCCCTTCTCCGGACATCCCTGCGGCGGAGCTCCTGGATTTCTTGGAGGCCACCATCCACCGCAGGGACAAGGTCCAGCTGGCCCTGGACAAATGGGGGATTTCAGAGGATCCTAAACTCTGTGAGATCCTTCCTTCATGACCAGTTGGTGAACTTGGCCAACGTACACCTGACAGAGGATCATGTATCGCAGATCTCGGGACCGTGAACGTCCAACTAAACCTGACAGAGACCATTTCGCAGGGACCGTGAGGTAATCTCCTTTCTGAAAGGGGGTTACTCTGTGTGCTTCCTGCAGGAAACCAGGCCGAGGCCAACTGGCTGCTGGAGTGGGGGAGAGTCGTTCAGCCACCTCACCGAGTCATCTTGTGGGGTGGCGACGCTCTTCTCTGGGTCCTTTGTTCCCACGGTGCTCGATGTGGTCAACGTCGTGCCGGGCCGTCTGTTGCACCACCGGATCCGGGACGGGGACGCTACCGTTCACCTGGTGAACGCATACGCTCCGTCCTCGGGTCTGGCGAGGGTCCAGTTTTTCCGCCGGATGTCGGCCCACCTGAACACCATCGGCGCTGACGAGCTCGTGGTCCTCGGGGGTGATTTCAACTGCACCCTCGAGGCCGCGGACCGGGTGGGGCGCGAGCCCTACCCCCTCTCGTCGGCCGCCCTGAGAGAGCTGATCGCTCGGCTCTCTCTGGTCGACATCTGGCGGTGGCAACACCCGGACGCCTCGGCCTTCACCTTCACCAGGGTGAGGGAGGGGCGGGTGTCTCAGTCCCGGATTGACAGGTTCTACGTGTCGTGGAACCACGCTCATTGTGTTCGCGCCTCCGACAGCAGGCCGGCGCCGTTCACGGACCACAACCTGGTGGCCGTGACGGTGGCCGTGGTGCCAGCTAGGCACTCCTCCGCCTACTGGCACTTTAACAACAGCCTGTTGGAGGACGGCGCTTTGAGCGGTCTTTCCGGGACTTTTGGACGGTCTGGCACGGCAGGCGATCTCGCTTCCCCACCTGGCGTCAGTGGTGGGGCGGGGGAAAGCGCGAATCAAGATCCTCTGTCAGGAGTACACGAGGGGCGAGCAGGCGGAGGACTCGCGGATCGGCGGCTGGAAGGGGAGCTGCTCGATCTGGAGAGCCGCCTGGCTCGCGGGGACCAACTCGAGCAGGCGTGTGCGAGGAGAAGAAGAGCACCCTGCGGGACCTGCAGCTCCAGCGGTCCCGGGGGCATTTAATGTGCGCTCGCGGGTCTAGTCCCTCTGGAAATGGACCGCGGAACACACTTCTTCTACGTTGGAGAAAAAGAAGGGAGACCGTAAGAACATCACCTGCCTCCTGGCGGACGGCTCCCTTCTGGCGGATCCGAGGCGTGAGCGAGGGCCAGGGCCTTCTACTCTGCCCTCTTGTCTCCGGATCCCGTCGACTCCGGCGCGTGCAGGGGTTCTGTGGGGCGGGCTTCCCCGGTCGGCGGCGGGCGTTCGGGGGAGTTCGAGGCCAGCTGACCCTGGCCGAGCTCTCCGGCGCCCTCAGTCAGATGCCCTATAACAAATCGCCGGGCATCGACGGGACTTGCTGGGGCCCGCCTTTGCGCGGGTCCTGGTGGAAGCCTATGAGACCGGGGAGATGCCCCTTTCGATGAGGCGGGCGGTCATCACGCTCCTGCCCAAGAAAGGGATCTCCGCTGCCTGAAGAACTGGCGCCCGGTCTCGCTGCTGTGCACGGACTATAAAATCGTGGCCAAGGCCGCCTCCCTGAGGCTCAAGTCCGTGCTGGCAGGCGTGATCCACCCGACCAGTCCTACGGTCCCGAACGGACGATCTTTGACAACATCTTCCTGGTTCGGGGCCTCCTGCACTACTGCAGGAGGACTGGTCGGTCGGTCGCCTTCCTGTCGCTGGATCAGAAGAAGGCGTTCGACCGGGTGGATCACGAGTATCTCTTCGAACCCTGCGAGCATTGGTTCGGGCGCGCTTTGTCGGCCTGTTCCGGATGCTGTGCGCCTCTGCCGAGTGCCTCGTGAAGGTTAACTGGTCCCTGACCGCGCCCCTCACGTTCAGGAGAGGAGTACATCAGGGCTGCCCTCTGTCCGGACAACTGTACGCGCTGTGTATCGAGCCCTTCCTCTGCCTCCTTCGCAGGAGGCTCACGGGGTTGGCGCTCGGCGCGCCGGACACGAGGGTGGTCCTGTCGGCATACGCCGACGACGTGCTCCTGGTGGACTCCGATGCGGTTGACCTGGAGAGGATGCGGAGCTGCCAGAGTGTATACTCTGCCACTTCCTCTGCCAGGATCAACTGGAACAAGTGCTCCGGGTTACTGGTAGGTCCCTGGCGGGTGGACTCCCTCCCTGTCGCGTTCCTGCAGTTCAAGTGGAGCGCGGACAGTTTTAAATATCTGGGAGTCCACCTGAGCCCCGCGGAGACCTCGGTCGCAGCCAACTGGGTGGAGTTGGAGGACAAGGTGGCTGCTAGGCTGAGGTCGTGGTCGGGTCTGCTGAAACTGCTTTCCTTCAGGGGACGGGCTTTAGTGATTAACCAACTGGTGGCGTCGATGCTCTGGCATCGACTCACCGTCCTGAGCCCGCCCCCTGAGTTTGTGTCCAGGGTCTAGAGGAAGCTGACTGACTTCTTCTGGGCCGGAAAGCACTGGGTCTCTGCGGCGGTTCTGAGCCTCCCTCTGGCCGAGGGAGGCAAGGGTTGGTGTGCATCAAGAGCCAGGTGCACACCTTCCGCCTCCAGACCCTGCAGAGATTCCTGTACGCAGACCCGGCCCCGCAGTGGTGCACGCTGGCGTCCCTCCTCTTGCGCCAGCTGCACGACCTGGGCTACGACCGGCAGCTCTTCTGGATCGACCTCCGAATCCGTCTCCCGAGCTGCCGGTCTTTACCAGGACCTGCTCAGGACCCGGAGCATGTTTTTACGTCGGCCGAGATGCCGTTCCGACCCGAGGGCGAAGGACTCCTGCTGGAGCCCTGCTGCACAACCCCACCTGGGTGCGGGGCGTTGGAGTCCCCTCGGTGCGGGCGCGCGCTGATCTCGGCCAAGGTGACCAGAGTCTGGGATCTCCTGGATCGCGAGCGGTCAGAGTGGCTGACTCCCGAGTCGTTGGTCGCCAGGGCGGCTCGGGCGACCGTCAGGACGGCCGGCCGTGCGATCCGGGAGTGCAAAGCAGCGTTGCACCCAGACTCTGTCAGGTATCTCGAGGGAGTTCTCAGGACCGGGAGCCATCTTCCATCCCCCCTACCCCCTTGTTCTCCGGTCCTGCTGATCAACCCAAGGCCCGAGCCCCCTCGGTCTCCCCTCGAGAACAACCTGAGCAGGATCTCGCAGTTCTCCTCGACCCCCCTCTGATCGGCGTCGAGGAGGACCCTGTCTCGCGATGACGCTCCACACCCTCCACTTCCTCGCCCTCTCTCCGCCGAGACACCGCTTGGCGGGAGACCCTCCACCACCGGAGGGCGAGAGTCCCCAGTGGGAGGCCCTGTACTCCCGCTGGTCTCCAGGGGAGCTGGGGACTTGGGGTGGAGGGTCCTGCACGGAGCGCTCAGGTCAGGAGAGATCCTGCGTCACTTTACCGACTCGGACGCCGCATGCCCTTTCTGCGGTCAGTCCGAGTCGGTAGCTCATATTTATTTTTTCTGCGCCAGGCTGCAGCCGTTTTTCCTGCTGCTGAGGAATCTGTTGCTACAGTTCTGGCTGCATTTCTCCCCAACCCTCCTCATTTTCGGGCACCCTGTTCGTGGCTCCACCAAGAAGAGGGACCTCCTCGTGAATCTGCTCCTGGCTCTTGCTAAACTGGCCATTTACAAGGCCAGGAAGATGATCGGGGAGGGTCTCTTTGACTGTGGGGCCATGTTCAGGGCCCTCGTCCGATCCCGGATTAATTTAGAGCACGCCCACGCGGAGTCCGCTGGCGACATGGCCACTTTTGTCGACCGGTGGGCTGTGGGGGGCGTGCTCTGTACCACCTCCCCTTTGGTTTTGCGAATTTAATTTGCAGCCTTTTTGACCCGGGTTTTTTGTTAAATTAGTTAAGGCTCAGTCCTTGTTGGCACCCCTATTTGTCTAGGGGTGCTAATTTGAATTTCTTCTCCGGCCGCCTTTGGGCGGCCGGTGCACCGGCTACCATTGGGCAGTCGGTGTAGTCCATAACTGTCCCTTAAATAGGACTACTACTACTACTAATAATAATAATAATAATAATATGAGGCTAAAAGTTTGGTTAGTTGTGCTTAACAACATGCATTTAATCAAAAATTAATAATAGGCTATAGGAGAGGTTTACATTTGCAGCGTTCTTTCTTGTGTGTGTGTATCTGCTCCGGTTTACATGGGTTTTTTACAGCTATTTTTATCGTGAGAAAGAGACTGACCCTGCCCTTAAAGTTGCTCTGACCAAAGGATTGCTGTTTCACGATGTATTTGTGTGACAACGTAACGCTGTCATAACTGTAGAGTCGATTTTCACGTGCATGTAAACCCAGCAAGTGCCTTTTTGTTTGCTCTCCTCCACAAGATCCTGACAATGCAACAGGGAAATGGACTGGAATAGTCTAGCTTGGTATAGTTCCAACAACTGTACCTCAGCTGTTAGCCAATCAGACCTCCTCGTATATTATATAAACAGTCAAACAAAAGTCTTTATTTAAAGCAAT
The DNA here is from genome assembly GCA_036884735.1 of Huso huso. Classification (NCBI taxonomy): domain Eukaryota; kingdom Metazoa; phylum Chordata; class Actinopteri; order Acipenseriformes; family Acipenseridae; genus Huso; species Huso huso. The sequence goes on along the minus strand of CM072672.1, from coordinate 25,031,377 downwards.
ACAGTGCATTTATGTTGTTTGTTAACTATATCCATTACTTATTGCACAATATGCCAATTGATGCTAACAATTCATTCCAGTTCTGTGCAGTGGAAGCCGAGGTGGAGCTCTGTTGTTCCTGGGACATCTTAAGCCCGCCGCACACAGCCCGACTCAAGCCGTCCCGACTCATCTCATCTGAGTATGCACAGATTCTGCGATCAGTTGTGCTCAGTTTTGGTTTGACGTCACAATTGAGTTTTTCCTGACTGGATGTCGCATACTGCGAAGCCTGAATTACTGACCACAGCTAGATCCTGGTGATTACTATGTATGCAAATTTAATTAATACTGCCCTCTACGCATTTTTGTATTAACTTAGCCCAACATAGCGACCCTCATATTATGCATGACATCGTATGCTGATTAGACGGCGGAGACAGCGCCGCGAGACAACCAAAAGAAGCGCTTAGCCTATTAATTTAGCTATTGACCATTTACCGTAGGCTAGGCCCCCTGCGCCCTGTCATCTTCTTTCAACAATTAAATCTACTCTATTTAATGCTTAACCACCTACACGTAGTTGTCCTGCGTTTTTTCGTTTCATGTATCACTACAGACCCACATCTAAATCGATTATTTGGAATACAGAAGAAAACTCACCCGCAGCAATTTTCTTAAATCAACAAATCTCTGATGATGGCGTCCCCTCTATCCAAATCCAGCAGATGAAATGGCTAAAGAAATCCGCCCGGTATCCTGTTTTATCCTACCAACATAGCGACTCTTCGACTCCACACAACGCAACCTTCCATATCCGCCGCAGCGGTACAGTACTCGATCATGCAGCAACTGTATCTAGTATTCTGACCGCTAGAGAAATCTTCCTTGGCATGCATTTCCAGCGCGTCTTCTTAGTACGTTCTTCTTCGTACGTTCACAGAATCCTGAAAGCTGTTTGTAAAAGGTATTTTTCTTTTCTGTTGCAATCCAGTACTCAAGCAGCAGCAGTGCCGCTCCCCCAGCTGGTTCAAGCCTTCGACATTTCTGCGTTACAAGATCCAGTAGTGCAGACTATCTTTCTCCCCTTTATACTATCTAAAGACAGCAAGCTTTAATTCAGCTCTCAATGATGCCCTTCGGTGCACAATCACATGGATTATCAGCATTACCAATTCTGTTTACTTTCTAGCCATTGCAGACGCCAATACAGCCTCGTCTCTTCACGCCCATATCGGCAGTACTAGATCTCTCAATCATCACGTTGCACTATTTCCATACAATCTCCCAGGTGCAGTGATCCATTGCTAATTTCTTTCAGTAACTGAGGCACAAAATCATAATGGGTAGAACATTAATTTGATTCAATTCGGGATCCCCAGCTTGTTTTTCGGGAAAAAAAAAGTTACTCGTGGCGACATTGTCTTGGTTTCGTGTTTTGCAACGCATTCTTGTAGTTTACCCACTTGCTTTCATGAAGTGGACTCGTGCATGTTTAATCGTAACCACTAGAGGGTAGTATGACACCACAAATTGTGTGTTTAAGCTACAGTATCTATAGCCTTGTGTAAGAAAGCCCTGTATTTTCTAATCAAATAATTATTACCTGGAGCTTGGTTTGAAATGTTTACTTTAAAAGTCTCATAATTAATGTGTGGAGCTGCTAGCAGACATTGAAGAACTATTAATATAATTGAAAGCAGCCTCTTACCTCACGATAGACTGTTCCCGATCAGTTCAACAGGTTGTACAGCAAATCAACATCTTGCAGTAACCTCAGAGCAAACGCCTGCAGGTATACGATCCACACTTTGTATCAATCTGCCTAAATCTGCCCCAGCATTCGTATAATTTATCTCTCTTCAGCCCTCTTGACCGGTCCTCTTTGTCACTGGTCATGCGACTTCTCTGTCGTCTAATATGGATTTCAGTTTCCAATCCTTTTTATTCAAGACACCACTTTCCCGGTACTCATAATAACACAGCCGGTGGGTTAGCTCAGATACAGATATCCAGATTCCTTCATAAAGTCTGCAGCTCATCGAATGCCTCTGGAAACTTTGCAATCAAATCATCTTTTCAACTAAAACTCTCCTTAGTAATATCCTGGATTCAGCCCAAGATACATGGCATCTACTCTTACCCTTCAACTAGATCATCCTACACCACCGGCTGGAGTACTTTTCTCAACAATTTTCTCTGATTGATTTTCTTTAAATCAAGATTGGATTCTCACTTTTTATTGTTCATTCCAAGGACTCTTTCACTATCAAAGTCTACTTATCTGGAATCCAACATCAGTATTATGTGATATCCGTTCCTTCAACACTACACTTCATTCGAGCTGTTCGTCTTTGCTGTGTGGGATCTTTAAGAGCCATCATCTACCTCTCCTTGTTTGCCATTTTTACCGTTCTCAAATACTTTAATCTCTCGAGATCTGGTGATGGAAACGATCTGTTTAGCCCTGGGGACAACATCCACACTGACTGAAGAAACCCTGGGGATTGTACACACCCCTGGAAGACAGCATCCACACTGACTGAAGAAACCCTGGGGATTGTACATACACACCCCTGGAAGACAGCATCCACACTGACTGAAGAAACCCGGGGGATTGTACATACACACCCCTGGAAGACAGCATCCACACTGACTGAAGAAACCCTGGGGATTGTACACACCCCTGGAAGACAGCATCCACACTGCCTGAAGAAACCCTGGGGATTGTACACACCCCTGGAAGACAGCATCCACACTGACTGAAGAAACCCTGGGGATTGTACACACACACCCTTGGAAGACAGCATCCACACTGACTGAAGAAACCCTGGGGATTGTACACACCCCTGGAAGACAGCATCCACACTGACTGAAGAAACCCCTGGGATTGTACACACACACCCCTGGAAGACAGCATCCACACTGACTGAAGAAACCCGGTGGATTGTACACACACCCCCCTGGAAGACAGCATCCACACTGACTGAAGAAACCCGGGGGATTGTACACACGCACTCTGGAAGACAGCATCCACACTGACTGAAGAAACCCTGGGGATTGTACACATGCACCCCTGGAAGACAGCATCCACACTGACTGAAGAAACCCGGTGGATTGTACATACACACCCCTGGAAGACAGCATCCACACTGACTGAAGAAACCCGGTGGATTGTACATACACACCCCTGGAAGACAGCATCCACACTGACTGAAGAAACCCTGGGGATTGTACACACCCCTGGAAGACAGCATCCACACTGACTGAAGAAACCCTGGGGACTGTACATACACACCCCTGGAAGACAGCATCCACACTGACTGAAGAAACCCGGGGGATTGTACACACCCCTGGAAGACAGCATCCACACTGACTGAAGAAACCCTGGGGATTGTACACACACACCCTTGGAAGACAGCATCCACACTGACTGAAGAAACCCTGGGGATTGTACACACACACCCTTGGAAGACAGCATCCACACTGACTGAAGAAACCCTGGGGATTGTACACACCCCTGGAAGACAGCATCCACACTGACTGAAGAAACCCGGGGGATTGTACATACACACCCCTGGAAGACAACATCCACACTGACTGAAGAAACCCGGGGGATTGTACACACCCCTGGAAGACAGCATCCACACTGACTGAAGAAACCCGGGGGATTGTACACACCCCTGGAAGACAGCATCCACACTGACTGAAGAAACCCTGGGGATTGTACACACCCCTGGAAGACAGCATCCACACTGACTGAAGAAACCCGGGGGATTGTACATACACACCCCTGGAAGACAGCATCCACACTGACTGAAGAAACCCGGGGGATTGTACACACGCACTCCTGGAAGACAGCATCCACACTGCCTGAAGAAACCCTGGGGATTGTACACACCCCTGGAAGACAGCATCCACACTGACTGAAGAAACCCTGGGGATTGTACACACCCCTGGAAGACAGCATCCACACTGACTGAAGAAACCCTGGGGATTGTACACACCCCTGGAAGACAGCATCCACACTGACTGAAGAAACCCGGTGGATTGTACACACCCCTGGAAGACAGCATCCACACTGACTGAAGAAACCCTGGGGATTGTACACACCCCTGGAAGACAGCATCCACACTGCCTGAAGAAACCCTGGGGATTGTACACACCCCTGGAAGACAGCATCCACACTGACTGAAGAAACCCTGGGGATTGTACACACACACCCTTGGAAGACAGCATCCACACTGACTGAAGAAACCCTGGGGATTGTACACACCCCTGGAAGACAGCATCCACACTGACTGAAGAAACCCTGGGGATTGTACACACACACCCCTGGAAGACAGCATCCACACTGACTGAAGAAACCCGGTGGATTGTACACACACACCCCTGGAAGACAGCATCCACACTGACTGAAGAAACCCGGGGGATTGTACACACGCACTCCTGGAAGACAGCATCCACACTGACTGAAGAAACCCTGGGGATTGTACACATGCACCCCTGGAAGACAGCATCCACACTGACTGAAGAAACCCGGTGGATTGTACATACACACCCCTGGAAGACAGCATCCACACTGACTGAAGAAACCCGGTGGATTGTACATACACACCCCTGGAAGACAGCATCCACACTGACTGAAGAAACCCTGGGGACTGTACATACACACCCCTGGAAGACAGCATCCACACTGACTGAAGAAACCCGGGGGATTGTACACACCCCTGGAAGACAGCATCCACACTGACTGAAGAAACCCTGGGGATTGTACACACACACCCTTGGAAGACAGCATCCACACTGACTGAAGAAACCCTGGGGATTGTACACACACACCCTTGGAAGACAGCATCCACACTGACTGAAGAAACCCTGGGGATTGTACACACCCCTGGAAGACAGCAGCATCCACACTGACTGAAGAAACCCGGGATTGTACATACACACCCCTGAAGACAACATCCACACTGACTGAAGAAACCCGGGGATTGTACACACCCCTGGAAGACAGCATCCACACTGACTGAAGAAACCCGGGGGATTGTACACACCCCTGGAAGACAGCATCCACACTGACTGAAGAAACCCTGGGGATTGTACACACCCCTGGAAGACAGCATCCACACTGACTGAAGAAACCCGGGATGTGTATACACACCCCTGGAAGACAGCATCCACACTGACTGAAGAAACCCGGGGATTGTACACACACGCACTCCTGGAAGACAGCATCCACACTGCCTGAAGAAACCCTGGGGATTGTACACACCCCTGGAAGACAGCATCCACACTGACTGAAGAAACCCTGGGGATTGTACACACCCCTGGAAGACAGCATCCACACTGACTGAAGAAACCCTGGGGATTGTACACACGCACTCCTGGAAGACAGCATCCACACTGCCTGAAGAAACCCTGGGGATTGTACACACCCCTGGAAGACAGCATCCACACTGACTGAAGAAACCCTGGGGATTGTACACACCCCTGGAAGACAGCATCCACACTGACTGAAGAAACCCTGGGGATTGTACACACCCCTGGAAGACAGCATCCACACTGACTGAAGAAACCCGGTGGATTGTACACACCCCTGGAAGACAGCATCCACACTGACTGAAGAAACCCGGGGGTACGGTGTCCATATTAGGACATCTTTGTACATCAGGCAAAAATGAGTCATTATGTGCTCCATCCTCTGTAACTCCCTCCTCTGAAACTCCGTCCTCCCTCCTCCCTCCTCTGAAGCTGCCGCCTCCCTCCTCTGTAACTCCCTCCTCCCTCCTCTGAATCTACCTCCTCCCTCCTTTTTTACTTCAACGTGATTTTTTACTTAAACACGATAAAAAAACATGTTAAAAAAATTTTAATTGAGCGTACTAGAAATATACACATAAAATGAATAGATTCAATTAGAAATTGTTATCATTTTTTTATTGTGCTTAAGTAAAAAATCGTGTTTAAATAAAAGAATGTATATATATATATATATATAATATGCTTTTGTGCAAAATAACATTACAAGAATGTGTTCTTTTAAGGAGCATGTGTATTTTTTTAACATGCTTTTTTGGGCTTGCTTTGCTTGCATTGAAATGTACAATTGCAATCATTACCTCACGAAAATGATAATTATTCGGCTTTAGATTTATTATTATTATTATTATTATTATTATTATTACTTTTTTCATCTCTCAAACATTGAATGTGTTTAGTTAGCTACGCCCCATTCAATTACATAGCTGGTCGCCCGGGTAATATGACTGGCATTCAATCTAACCAATGATTACACATAAAAGTTGGAAACGGTTCTTTACTGACTGATCTCTTCAGACCAGCAAAAATGATGTGGGAGGGAGGAGGGAGCATGGGACATGATGGAGGGAGGAGGGAGTTTCAGAGGCGGGAGGATGGAGTTACAGAGGAGGGAACACATAATGACTCCTATCTGCCTAATGTATGAAGATGTCCTAATATGGACCTACGTATACGTTTTGCAAGACCTAAATGGTGAACATGTATCTGACGTGCTAGAACTGAAAGCTGTCCTTGCAGATACACTTTACCTACAGGCTGTTAATTACAACACCGTTTCACAAGCTATTGTAAAGTGCTTGAATAACTTTGACATTGATTTTGATGATGTCAGTGCATTTGTCTCTGTATTTGATGTTTTAAAAAAAAATAATAATCTGTACACGTAATTTATAAAATAGTTCTGTGCACATTCCGCGAAATACGATACTTTACCCGTGACACTGCCATGAATTTTAAAGAAACTTTCCGAGATTTTCACAGGGCCTTAATCATAATCACCCGGGAGAAAACCTTCACGAGCTCATTGGCAACAGATTTAGCAGACGCAGATCGGAGGGGAATGGTCTCCGATCTGCGTAGCATAATCCAAAATGACCAATAGGTGTGTGTATCCTGCCGCACTCCTTTCTAGCGGTCCCACTATATCTACTCCAATACGCTCAAACGGAGCTTCCATTAGGGGCAATGGCACCAGGGGAGCTCATGGGACGGCTCTAGGGCTAGCTTTCTGACACTGCCCACAGCGTTCGCAAAAATGTCTGACGTCACCATCCAGCCCAAGCCAATAGAACCGTGCCACGAGCCTCGCTTTAGTCTTGTCCCTTCCCAAATAACCAGACAGGGGAATAGCGTGAGCAAGCTGCAACAAATCCTCCTTAAAGGGCTGAGGAATGAGCAACTGGTGACGCACTTCCCCCGTCTGGGGTAATTTTTCAACAGGGTACAAAAGGTCTTGATCAATTTCAAAGTGAGGGTACGTGGCGGCGCGTCTGGGCTCGACCACACGACCATTAACCACTGCTGCTTGGTCAAAGAGCCTGCTCAGCACGTCGTCACGCCCTTGCTCGAGTCGGAAGTCACGGGAATGAGCGTAAAAATCAGCTCCCATGGCTTCCAGGTCGGTCCTGAGCAGAGGCAGCTGAGCCAGACCCCTGCGCTGACTCCGCGGCCTCCCCCCAGTCTCTTCAACAATCACACCCACCTGAAACTTCTCAGACTCCCTCCATTGCCAGCCCTCATTCTTAGTGGCCCGGCGTTCCCATTTAGTTTTGCGGGGTCTAAATCTATGGCAATAGCAATCCGGGTCACGAAAGGGAAATATCTCGCCAATTACTTCCTTTTTCTTAGCCAATAAGGAGGACAGGGCCGTCACAGCAGCCAACTAATCTTTAAACTGCTCGCAGTCCCGTCCCAGAACTACCGGTACCGGCAATCGAGGACACAGACCCAATTGTACTCGCGTCACCTGCTGGCCAATTTTCAGATTTACATACATTTTGGGATAAGTGCGCACATCCCCATGAATACATTTTATATGCACCTGTCCCGTTATTTGCTTATGCCCCGGTGAGATTAAGCTGTCTTGTATCAGGGACTGACTTTACCCTGAATCTAAGAGAGCCTGGGTTTGTGTATCATCCACTGACACAGGAATCACAAAACCCGTCTGCTGGAGTGACTGATGGAATGGAACAGTCTTACCTGGTCGAATGACGTCACATCCCATAACGGGGCAATCCCGGTCGATGTGGCTCACCTCCCAGCTTGTTCCACACATCAGTGAACTGGTTTCTCGCCAGGAAGCTTCAGCAGGAGGTTGAAAGACAGGACCTATCAAAGGGGCTCGACGGTAGGGTGGCCGCGCGAGACCCCGGTCCAACACCGCAGCAGCCCAGTTCTCGGGCCTGGAGCTCCCACCGCCACACTCCATCCAAAGACCTTGCTACCCCTCCCCCCCAGTCCCTTCGCCCTCCCTGGGACCAGTAGAGGGGGTGATGCTGGTGTAGCACTGTTCTCAGGCAGCTTAGTGGGCGTTGGTTCCGCTGCCTGGTACTGCTCTGCCAGTTGGATCACCAACTCTATGGTGGCAGGTGCCTGCAGTTGCACCCACACCCGCGGTTCCGGAGGCAAGCACTGCAGGAACCGCTCGACCACCACTATCTCCAGCAGCCTGGCAGTGGTGGTAGCTCCCGGGTTCAACCATTCCTGGGCGTAATCCTGCAAACAATGCACGATGGCCCTGGGGTGTTCCTCCGCCGAGAAGTTCTCCTCCCTGAACTTGTGGCGGTAGCCCTCTGGAGTCGCACCCACGTGGTTGAGGATGGCAGCTTTCAGCGTGGGGTACTCCATCATTGCCGCCGGATCCAGGGTCCTCGCTGCTGCCTGCGCCTCCCCAGTCAGCTGGGGCAGGAGGTAGCTAGCCCACTGCTCACAGGCCCACCCGGCAGAGATCGCCATCGCCTCAAATACCTCCAGGTATGCTTCTTGCCGATCCTCTGCCGTCATTTTCGTGGGCTGCTGTAGCCATGGGTCTGGCCCCGCAGCTCTTGCACTCCCTTGCACCACCACAGTAAGGGTTTCACGCAGGAGATCCATTAAGGTGGTAAACTGCTGGGGATCCATTCTGCTCCCTGGTTTTGCACTGCTTTGTGTGGGCAGTGCCAGTGAATCCCACTTCTAAAACCAAGTGTGGAAGGGTGGTGGGCAATTCACTGACACAAGGAGACAGTACTTTATTTGTAACGCCGCTCAGGCGCACTGATTTATTTGGTACAGTAGATGGCGGTGTTGTCCGTGGACTGGATACCGACAACAGTAACCAGAACCAGCCAGGTTTCCCCAGCCAGGTTTGCCTCATTTTGTTTTAAAACTGACGTCCTCTGTCAGTGTCACTGTGTTCCCAAACACGGCCACCCGAGTGCACAACCAAGCCAGATCTTATGGGCTGAGCAATCTCCCAAGGCCCGCCCCTCAGCCACTCAGAGAGAGGGAAAGCACACACAACCTCTTCCCCACTTCTCCGTGTCATCGCCATGACCGACAGGCGGATCCCACGAGACTGCTGTCTTCCACCTGCAGTAATACGGATGTGCCAAGTAGTCAGTCCAGATCTCCCTTTCTCTTTCCTACTTTCACCTGAAGAAGAGACCTTTGAGGTTTTGAAAGCTTGTGATTAATTATTGTTTAGTTAGTCCAATAGGTATCGCATCTCCTTCTCTTTGTCTAGAATCTTAATTAACTTTACACAACTTAAAGACATACAGTAACATTCTTGGTCATTTTATTTAGCAATAGCAATACAGTAGTAGATGTTCTTCAACAGAATACCCGGACAATTGACAACCTGCTAGTTTACAATGCACATAATGTGCGCCTAATAGGACAATACTTGGAATAAGAGCTAAAGTATACTTCTGCTTTACGTAATGCGAGATCATAGAGAGATGCAATATCGGGTAGAATGTTGTTAATTTACATCAAGCAACATACAGTAATGTAAAGAAAACACCAATGACAACAGCTGTGCCGTCAGCAACACAAGCAACCACCCTGCCATCTTAACTGTAGGCTTAGCGGGTTCAAAGGCCACCAGTAATCACACGAGAATGACTTGTTCTCAAATCTTGTAAATCAGTGAACTTCCCGTTTCTTCTTGTGTAAAGCTTGAAATTACAACATTGATTAGACTGTATCCCCGCCTTCGACTATGGCGAGTCAGACAGGACATTTTAAGTTGTTAAAACACTTCAAATGTAATGCAATATTAAATATTTGATACTGAAATTGCATTTCTTACACAAAGTCTGCACCACCTATTGTAAGTCAGTTTCATGGAATTGGTTATGAAAAGGATAGCCCATTTTTTGTATTTTATCAACAACCGATTGTTTCAATTGAGTTACAGATATCAAAATGCATTCATGATATCAACAAGTGTTTGCCTCAGATACAAATTACACACAACACCAGCATGTCACTACTTTTGTGAATTATAATAACTTGGAAAAACACTGTCATATGTTAACTTTATACTAGTAGTATCAAAACTTACACTTACAAACACATGTACAGATGAAGTTGTTAGCAAATAATTCTATATCTGTAATATATTATAGGCTTATACGTATTTAGTGATGAAAATAATAATAATAATAATAATAATAATAATAATAATAATAATAATAATGATGTTTGGTTAACATGTTTTGCATCTTTTGCACTCTAGAGGGTGCGATATGATTAGAAACTGGTATGTGACACGCTGAAGTATATACAACACCATGTTCTAAATCGAATTACAACACATTTGGCTTCTGGTGGTGTCTATTGAAACTGAACCACAGCCAATTCGGGCCTCAAGCCAATGCACAAACTTGCGGTATCATTATTCTCCCTTGGTGAAATGTAACTGGCCTGGGGATTGAGCAGTAACTGGCCCACCTGGGGCATTCAGAAACTTGCTCTGGTGCAGTAATATAAATCAGGCAGTAACTGGTCTTTGGCAAGTAGTTTCTAACACTTTCCCCAAGGGATGAGGAAGTTCACAACTGTGATACAGTATATCTAATAATAATAATAAAAATAATAATAATAATAATAATGTGTAGAATTGCCAACTCCACAATTGTGAAAAATATCAAAGAATGATAAGGTTTACGATCCACTGAGTAATATCTGAAAAGCAAAAAAAAACAAGCAAACAAAAACCGTTCCAAGTAAATAAATAAATAAATAAATAAATAACAAATATTGTGAGGCCCATGGGTTAGTTTCAATATAGGACATCCCAGGAGCTTTACAGCCTGAATAAAATTAAAGAAATTATTCTTACTCATTACAAAAAAAGGGATATACATTATTAGGAGTACTTTTTTTTGCACAACATAAAGTATGCAGCACATACTTTTAAATATTTTTTATTGAGTGTTTATAACTGTAATAAAGTTATAACTAATAATTATAACAAGTAATTTGTTCTGTACTTACCTGAAAAAATAAAACAAAGGCAAAAAACTAAAATATGCGAAAATGCTACATTCAGCAATTCAATTTATTTGTTGAAGATAAATACCACATGCGTAGTACATGACCTGTTGTTATCTGAGTACAAGACCTGACTGATCTTTCAGAACAACCTGACCGGCTCTTTCTGTTTACCTGTGTCTGAGCTGGAACTGTTGGACTCTGAAGGTATTTCTTAGAATGAAATTCAATATTTATCTGAAATATCAATACACCTTTGTAGATTAAATGGTCAAGTTTAGTTTTACATACACTAAATATAGTTCCAAAACAACATGTTCAAAATGGATTTCAAAAACAAAAATCAAAAAAGCATTTCTGCTTATAAGTGATTGATAATACTGGTATTTACAGTGGTTGGACAGAAAAAATGGAAGCACCTGCAATATACTTTTATGTAACAGGCTATTTAAAAGCTTCAGCTTTAAAAAAGATGAGTGTCAAAAGTGATTTCAACCCATAACTAATTGCATGGAATCATCATTGAGAAATGGTGTGTTAGCTCTCTGGAACAATCACCGTGGACACTTGAAGATCAGTGCTTTCCTGTGCAAATAATTCATACTTTTGTCTAGAAATAATAATAATAAAAAATGTTCTCAAGTATCTCTTAATTTTGAGTACACATATTTAACAAGGCAAATCATCCAGTTTGAAAATACATTTGTACTAAACATTTCAGGCGTGCACCCACCCCAACCAAACACATGTCAAGGGAAACAAAAAGCTAAATCCAGTGCTGTACTGTATTCAATTCAGTATAAATATCAATATAAATACTGACATCATCTTAAAGATTCAGACTGCAGTTTTTCACCTTTAACAAAAAAAATTACAAAATTCTTCATATGGATGTAATGTACACATAGTTCGCTATCAGAGTTGGAGAAATCAACCTTTAACATAAAGAGAAATATTGCAGTATATATTAGCACTACGCTTGGCAGCTCCACCACAATCAATGAATTGCCTAACATTTTGTGTCCAAGAGACCCAACAAGCACAGGACAACCGGTGGTCATCTAGGTCATCACAACCTGGAGTTAAAACAGCTGCCAGCATCCTCTAATCTTTCAATTTCAATATCTATCTATCTATCTATCTATATAGATATATTTTGTTGTCCCGCGTTATACCGACCCCATTTATAACGCCACCCTGGCATACCGCCAGCTATTCTCTCTGAACAAATGTCACCAATATAAAAACAGTGCTATTTTTACCTGTTATATCGCCACCCCGCTGTCCGCCACCCGTCAACTTCCCAAGCCAAGCAAACGTAAATATAAGCATTGTAGTTTCCCTCATTGTAGCGCCAGTGAAATAATCATGGCCAATTAAAACAACGACGTTATGCAGTTAACCTTTGAGTCGCTTTCCTAATTCGTTGTTAACTGAACGTTCACACCAATGTCATCAACACTTCTGCTTCCAAAGCGAAACAGAAAGTACAAAGTGACTTACCTTGATGGAACGGGTTGATTTGTTTAACCTGAAAAAGGCTTGACGCAGTCTAAAATAAGTTACTTTTTAAACCACAGTAAATGTTAAGTACGGTATGAGGTTTATTTGTTTACATGCAAGTTTTGCAAAAATGAAGGCTGACTTAAACTAAAGCATCACTTTTGTAAACAGCAGAATAGTTTTTATTTTTTTATTTTTTACTTTTCGTTTAAAAAGTGTTTGCCTGTACATATTCAACGTTTTTTTTTTAACTGCTTAAAAAAGAATGCTGTTGAGCTTTAATTGCTTTGTGAAATAAGGAATTGTTGTTTGGGTTATTTGAAACTAAATGAGTGTTTTTTTTTTAAAGTATAAACTGTTCCTCAAAAGTAACCATGTATGTTTCATGCAGATGGGAAAAGATGACAAAACGTCACTAGTGAACTTACTGTTGTGTTAAGAACTAGTACTGTAGTTTTAAAAAAAGTTTGATGTTTTATTAAAATGGCCTAGATACACTGTAATTTTATAAAATTGCAACCATAGAGGTTGTGGGGGGGTTGTTTGACCCTCACTATAATGCCACCCTCGCTTATTGCCCGTTTTTGCCCATGGCCCTTACCAGGCGGTATAAAGAGGGTTGACTGTATATACACACACACATATATATATATATATATATATATATATATATATATATATATATATATATATATATTGGTTAGGTCTGTTCTCAAATGTTATATTTTATTATTAATGCATCACTATTATTTTCCATACAGAGATAAGGAAATGTTGGCTCAGCAACTGAAATGGCCCACCCCACTAGCATGTGTGGCTTGTTGGTCTCTATATAATGACCTGGCATATTCAGTACCCTCATTCAGCCTTTACCATGAGGGGAATCCTGCTAGCACTAACTGTAGCTCTTGTGGGTAAGTGAATCGTTTTATAATACAATGTAATAAGTAATATTAACCAATTATCTATTGCTTTTTAAAGACCATTTAATCAGTTTTTTATTATTTATTTTTTTAGGGAGTCAACAGACAAAGTATGGTAAGTGAAATATTGTCATTTTTACATTTTTCTTTTTTTACAGAGCCTTTGGCAAACTTCATTTTCATGGAAATGTATGCAGTTTTATATTATGTAACTTCTTGTAGACTGATGTTGGTTTAGTACCAAAAAAGAAAAACACACTTTTAAATAAAGTGTCTTTAACTACACTGTAATTACACGTGGTTACAAAGTAATTATGTTAATTTACAACATAATGTGTGACTACTAAAGGAGCTACAAACTGGCAACATTTAAAATAATTTAAAGAAACCTGTTGTGGCATTGTAACTACACAATATTTTTTGTAATTACTGTGTTATTACAGATACTTAAAAAAGATTTATGCATAGCCAAATGTATCAGATTTTTAAATGCATTCCTACATAATCCTCGTTGTCATTTACTTTGATAGTACAACTGACTACAATCCACTTAGTTCAAAATAAGATAAATGGTATATAATACAGAAAATAACAAATGGCACTGGGTTTTTAATGCTGTCATTTAATCTCTTGAGATCTTCACTCTTGTATTTCAGGACTTTAGGCATACATCAAATTGCAATGCTTTTTAAAAGAAAAAATCAATACAGTACTTCTAGAAGTGCTAAAAAATATATTATTATTATTTGTTTATTTAGCAGACACCTTTATCCAAGGCGACTTACAGAGACTAGGGTGTGTGAACTATGCATCAGCTGCAGAGTTACTTACAACTACGTCTCACCCGAAAGACAGAGCACAAAGAGGTTAAGTGACTTGCTCAGGGTCACACAATGAGTCAGTGGCTGAGGTGGGATTTGAACCGGGGACCTCCTGGTTACAAACCCTTTTTTTAACCACTGGACCACACAGCCTCCTATGTTGACAGAAAGTGCTCTAATTGTGTTCCTTACAGTATTTCTGTTCTCAAGATGTATTGTTTTATATGTGTGATGATCTCAATACCATCACAAATACGCAGTGTATGAAAAACATTATAAACATAGTCTTCTGCGTGAGTCTCATTTTCAGGTTTAATCTAGTAATGTATGTATGTGTGTATGTTTTCGCGTTTCGTAATTGAAAAGCTCTTTCTAATCCGCCTGTAATACTTTAACACAGAACCAAGTTTCAGTGGAAGCAAGACCTATCGTTACAAGTATGAAGGTGTGATTCTGACTGGCCTCCCTGAAAAAGGATTGGCGAAAGCTGGACTGAAAGTGCACTGCAAAGTGGAGATCAGTGAAGTGGCACAGAAAACATACCTGCTGAAGGTGAGTGCCATTTAAAGGCAAGGGTCCAAGGAAATATTCCCTCTACTGTGTCCAACAGTCAAGCTCGATTTACCATAGGACTCCTGATTGACTGTTAATGTTATGTGAAATCAGAATTCAGGAATCATTGTGCGTGTGTAAAGTGTCTCCTCTTGTTATTAGAGATGTCATCCCATGCAGGCTGAAGCTGAGCTCAAACAGTGCCTAATGATTTGTTATAATAAGAGACATCCTACACATGTATTAACTTATAAAGCATTATAAATCACAAAAATCAAGATTAAAGTAGATTAACTACTTTTAAACATAAATGACTGATTTCACAGACCCCGATCAGCATGTCTTGGACCACTTTACTTAAAATAACCTTAGTTAGTCCAAGATAAGTGAATATTGGGGTTTTTAGAACTATGACATCTGTATGGTGCACGGGGGTGACATCTATACACAGGATAAAATGTACTAAAAAGGAATTTTGTTTCCTGATACACCTTTTTTGTTACTGAACACAATTTACTTTCAGATTCTGAATCCAGAAATTCAGGAGTATAATGGGATCTGGCCAAAGGCTCCATTCTACCCAGCGTCCAAGCTGACACAGGCACTGGCAAGTCAGCTAACCGAGCCAATTAAGTTTCAGTACAGGAATGGCAAGGTTGGGGACATATTTGCCTCTGAAGACGTGTCTGACACCGTCCTCAACATCCAGAGGGGGATCCTGAACATGCTGCAACTAACCATGAAGACCACACAGAATGTGTACGCTCTGCAGGAGGCAAGTGTCATAGCTGTCCTTTCACACACACGCGCGCACACACACACACACACACACACACACACACACACACACAAAAACTACTCATTTATTCACACTCTCCCCTTGTGTTCATTGATTCACTGATTCATCCCTCTTGTTGTTCCTAGAATGGCATTGCAGGTATCTGTGAGGCAAGCTATGTCATCCAGGAAGACAGGAAAGCTAATCAAATCATTGTCACAAAATCCAAAGATCTAAATAACTGCGATGAGAAAATCAAGATGGATATCGGCATGGCTTATTCACACACATGCTCAAACTGCAGAAAGGTCAGTTTCTTTAAATAATGTGTCATATGTGCCAGATGTCTTATGTGTAGGGGGTTGCATGAGGGTAGTTCCAGTTTTGATACCTTTCAAATGGACCAACTTTGGTGTCAAAATAATCACTAGGGCTTTCCTATTCACAAATATTTGTAAATGTCTAAACTGTTGCAGTTAACTAACCTGTAGCGTTTACACTTTGTGATTGACTATTCCAAAAGAAACACAATCCTGGCACCAGCTCACAAAAGTACTGCACACATTCTACATTGCTCAAACAGTGCTGTCATTTGGTAAGAAGCATAGAAGGTACTGAATTAAATTGTTTTAAGAAAGAGGAAAGAGAAAACTCACTGAGTGAACTTAATGGTGCAACTGTCTGCGATTTTCTTTTTTTTTTTTTTTACTAAACCGAAGGGAATACATGTTTAAACTTGGTCTCTAACCTTTACACAGCCCTAACTCAATATTTAACTTGTACTGTATTAGAAACAAAATAAATATATTGTTTTAAATATAAAAGAAGTGGTCTTTTATTTGTATTCAGATTAGAAAGAACTCCAGGGGTACTGCTGCCTACACTTACATCCTGAAGCCCACAGATGCTGGGACTCTGATCATTCAAGCTACTTCACAGGAGGTGCACCAGCTCACTCCATTCAATGAAATGACTGGTGCTGCCATCACTGAAGCAAGGTACAGTGACGCTGTAGTAATACTAAAAGAAACTTCTCTTGCTCCTGCCCCCTGAACCACACAGGGTATAATATTATTACCAGTAGTAGTTGTAGTAATAGTAGTAGTTGTAGTAGCAATAGTCATATTATTATTGTTATTATTATTATGACGAAGTGGAAGAAGATTAAAAGCCGATTTGTTACTCTATCCTCATTTTAATAACAGTTGAGATCAAAGGAATCTCAATAAAAGGGCTAACATTTTCCAGTTACATTTGTGTATCAAACTGTATAACAAGATTTGGCTTCAGGATTCCTGTACCTGACACTGCATTGCACAGTTTAATAAATAACAACTTGTTTCACTAATATTTGCTTAAACAGGCAGAAGCTTGTTTTGGAGGATGCTAAATTAGTCCACATAACTGTTCCAGAGCAAGAGTTAAAGAACCGAGGGTCTATTCAGTACCAGTTTGCTTCTGAAATTCTCCAGACCCCAATTCAGCTTTTTAAGACTAGAAGTCCAGAGACTCAGGTCAGTATGTGAAATAATAAAAAATCTGTTTAAGACCACAAATGTATGACGCAACATCAACAATATTGTTGACAGATTACACACTGCTGTACAAAAGTAGAATAAGATGAGAGAAACTTATCTTTTTGGTTGTTTTCTAATGGTAAAGCACCTGCTTTGTTATCCTGTGAAGTACAGTCCTGAAACATAATGTTTCCTACAACCCCCAATTCTCCCTTTTAAAGATCAAAGAAGTGCTTCAACAGCTTGTCCAGAACAATCAGCAGCAGGTTCAATCTGATGCCCCCTCCAAGTTCCTGCAGCTGACTCAGCTGCTGCGGGCCTGTACCCATGAAAACATTGAGGGCATCTGGAGGCAGTACGAAAAAACACAGCAATACAGGTAATAGCACCGGACCGCAATGAGGTTCCAGCTCTCCTTTCCAGTGGAACATAAAACCTACCTGGGATATGCAATGCTTTTCAATTGTGTTTGTACTTGACAACTTAAGCATTAAAAAAAAATCTAGAAAAAATCAGTAGTGAGAAAACTCCCCAATATACCTGTAATATACTTTTTAAACAATATAATGAAAATATATTTTCTTTCCATATGGAAATATAGATGTGTTTCATTTCCACAAACATATAGAGAATATATAGGGTGCAATTTAAAAAAAGTCTTAGAACATGTGTTCTTCACATCCCTTTTTTCTAATTGAAAGGCGCTGGATTCTTGACGCACTCCCTGCGGCTGCTACACCCACTACATTCAGGTTCATCAGCCAGAGGATCATGAAGAGAGATCTCACAGATGGTGAAGCAATCCAGACTCTTGTCACTGCAATGCACTTAGTCCAAACAAACCACCAAATAATGCAAATGGCTGCTGTGAGTATGACAGCTATCTTGGGCCTCCTTTATGACGTTGTAAAAGGGAGCCAAAGTTAAACGACTGTGCTATTTGTGTTTTAACTTAGAACTTGATGTACTAGTTTTTTTACAACCCAAATGGCGAAACGCCCCAAAACCTTCGCTCTTAACAACAACAGTGTCATCGCTTCTGTTCATCAGAATAGATTATGTTAAAACAAGGCTACGCAAAGGTCAGCATGCAGCTACCGACACCAACAATACGGCATGAAAACTACAAGCAGATGAGAACTTGAAGCATATATGGAAGCTACTGTAAACCAAAGCCAATACATTAGGTCTTGAAACAAAAAATGCTATCGCTCTTCTTTAATATTTTCAAATGAACCCCTGAATCAAAGCATAAGCAAACAGATTAAAGTAGACACCACAATGGGCCCACAACCATTTGTAAAGCAAAGTAAATGCATAGTGTGAGCAATGTGGGCAATGACTAAGCAGACTAACTGGCAAAAACTTCAATAAGGTTATTTTCTGAAGAGCAATAGCAAAATATCTATGGCTATATTCAGATTCTCTTTTTTATGGACGAATGCTTGGGAACTTTAAGGTTGTGTTGTTATATTAATACATAGGCCGAACTGGGAATTGGAAACTTGAACTATTGACAATTCACCCCCTCAGGAACTGGTTTTCGACCGGGCTAATCTGAAATGCCCTGTACTTCGTAAGCATGCTGTGCTGGCGTATGGTTCCATGGTGAACAGATACTGTGCAGAGACTCTCAATTGCCGTGAGGAAGCTTTGAAGGTACAGTATTATCTCTTCATGCCCCGACTCCCACAACACATAGAAATGTGAGATGTTTTTTCTCCTTATAACATCCTTTTGTTGTACATTGGTGCATACTGTCATTATGGGCAATTATTCTAAATGTGCTCTACAGTAAGTGCATCTAACCACCAAACAAGCAGTGACAGCAGTATCAGTGCATTTTAATACAACCTTAGGCATAAGCAGCAACCATGAGGATTTCAATGTGTGCCTTGTAAGAAGAAAACTGGAGCTTAACCTAAAATCTTTTTTTTAATCTCAATAAAGCCCCTCCATGACTTTGCCAATGATGCTATAAGTACAGCCCATGAAGAGGAGACAGTCCTTGCCCTAAAGGCTTTGGGCAATGCGGGACAGCCTTCTAGTATCAAGCGCATCCAGAAATGCCTACCAGGGTTTTCCTCTGGAGCTTCGCAACTTCCAGTCAAAATTCAAGCAGATGCTGTGATGGCTCTCAGGAACATCGCCAAGAAGGAACCAGGAAAGGTGACAGCTTGTGAACACATTGGTCCAGATTGTTGTTGTTGTTGTTGCATTTAGCTTGAAAGGAAAATAAAACTTACAACTAGTTTTGAAGATTACTATAGCTTCCCTTATATAAGTTTCCCACAGTAAAAGCATAGCAAGGGTGTAATAATGTCTAAAAAAAAAATGTAATTGTATGTAAAAATAATGTGATATCTTGTAACAATTGTAAGTCACCCTGGATAAGGGCGTCTGCTAAGAAATAAATAATAATAATAATAATAATAATAATAATAATAATAATAATAATAATAATAAAGCATAGTGAAAGCACGGTAAAGCATAAGTGAGCATTGTAAAAAATAGCAAGGTATGGTAAAGCATATTAATAAACATCACAAATTAGAGTAAACTATGGTAAATGCATAGTATAGTCATGGGGAAAGTAAAACTGCAAACATGTGCACAAATATGGTGGTAGGGTTAGCTAAGTGAACATAGGTCATCAAATATTCAAGCTAATCAGGGTCTGTATGTAACTCCAAAAAATTACATTTTTTAATTATCTTGCATCAAGTCCCTGTGTATTTGCTTTCTTCGTGCAGGTGCAAGAGCTTACCATGCAACTCTTTATGGATCGCCAGCTTCACTCAGAGGTCAGAATGGTTGCCTCCATGGTTCTGCTTGAAACCAGACCCCCCATGGCATTGGTGGCAATGCTAGCTGAGGCCCTGCTGAAGGAGACCAGTTTGCAAGTGGCCAGTTTCACCTACTCCCACATGAAGGCTCTCACCAGAAGCACTGCCCCAGAGAACCATGCACTGTAAGCAAGCCCTGAACACACATCCAGTACATCCGTGACTATAAATTTCAGTTATTCGTTAAAAAAAAAAAAGCAAACTTTCTTTATAAATTGACTTTATATCATCTACATTGTCATCACATACAATTTCTTAATATTGTAATATAACACTATTGTCTCTATTGCTATTTCTTCGAAGGGCACTTTTTACCATGCTTAGCTACCACTGGGTCTGCTTTTAAAAACCGAATTTCTGAAGTGAGGTATTTTGAGAAATGACCACAAGCTGTCAGTTCAGAGGGGGTAGAAATTACAGTTGTGCACCTCTAGTGGACGTTTCTAAATACACCTCACTTCAGAAATTCATCTTTTACAAGTGTTTTCAGAAGCAGTCCCTATGGCTGAATAAGGGGATTCGTTTGTAAGCCTGGTAAAAAATAAAATAAAAAAAAAATAATAATCAATAGGCAGAAACACCTTTAAAGAATCATGCAAAACAATCACAAAAATATATTAAACTGGTAAGAAAGTAAATATTCATAAACTGCAGTGCATATTCCCCATGGTGGATATTAATAAGGTTTGTAGGATTAACAGGCACTCACACTCTATTGTCTTGACAGATCTGCAGCCTGTAACGTAGCTGTTAAACTGCTGAGCCGTAAACTTGACAGGCTGAGCTATCGGTACAGCAAGGCTATGCACATTGACACTTTCAAATGTAAGTAAAAGGAAAGAAAAAAGTGAAACAAAGCTATGGCCTATATATATATATATAGAGAGAGAGAGAGAGAGAGAGAGAGAGAGAGAGAGAGAGAGAGAGAGAGAGAGAGAGAGGTGTATATACAGACGTGCTCAAATTTGTTGGTACCCCTCCACAAAAAACGAAGAATGCACAATTTTCTCTGAAATAACTTGAAACTGACAAAAGTAATTGGCATCCACCATTGTTTATTCCATATTTAATAGAAATCAGACTTTGCTTTTGATTTTTTATTCAGCATAATATTGTAAATAATAAAACAAATGAAAATGGCATGGACAAAAATGATGGGACCGCTAACCTAATATTTTGTTGCACAACCTTTAGAGGCAATCACTGCAATCAAACATTTTCTGTAGCTCTCAATGAGACTTCTGCACCTGTTAACAGGTAGTTTGGCCCACTCTTCCTGAGCAAACTGCTCCAGCTGTCTCAGGTTTGATGGGTGCCTTCTCCAGACTGCAAGTTTCAGCTCTTTCCATAGATGTTCGGTAGGATTCAGATCAGGACTCATAGAAGGCCACTTCAGAATAGTCCAATGTTTTGTTCTTATCCATTCTTGGGTGCTTTTAGCTGTGTGTTTTGGGTCATTATCCTGTTGGAGGACCCATGACCTGCGACTGAGACAGAGCTTTCTGACACTGGGCAGTACGTTTCCTCCAGAATGCCTTGATAGTCTTGAGATTTCATTGTGCCCTGCACAGATTCAAGGCACCCTGTGCCAGGCGCAGCAAAGCAGCCCCAAAACATAACCGAGCCTCCTCCATGTTTCACTGTAGGTATGGTGTTCTTTTCTTTGAAAGCTTAATTTTTTCATCTGTGAACATAGAGCTGATGTGACTTGCCAAAAGCTCCAGTTTTGACTCATCTGTCCAAAGGACATTCTCCCAGAAGGATTGTGGCTTGTCAATATGCATTTTAGCAAATTCCAGTCTGGCTTTTTATGTTTTTCTGTCAAAAGTGGAGTCCTCCTAAGTCTTCTTCCATGGAGCCCACTTTCGCTCAAAAAAGCGACGGATGGTGCGATCAGAAACTGATGTACCTTCACCTTGGAGTTCAGCTTGTATCTCTTTGGCAGTTGTCCTTGGTTCTTTTTCTACCATTCGCACTATCCTTCTGTTCACTCTGGGGTCGATTTTCCTCTTGCGGCCGCCGCCCAGGAGGTTGGCTACAGTTCCATGGACCTTAAACTTTAATAATATTTGCAACTGTTGTCACAGGAACATCAAGCTGCTTGAGATGGTCTTGTAGCCTTTACCTTTACCATGCTTGTCTATTATTTTCTTTCTGATCTCCTCAGACAACTCTCTCCTTTGCTTTCTCTGGTCCATGTTCAGTGTGGTGCACACAATGATACCAAACAACAAACAGTGACTACTTTTCTCCATTTAAATAGGCTGAATGACTGATTACAAGATTGGAGACATGTGTGATACTAATTAAAGAAACTAATTAGTTTGAAATATCACTATAATCCAATTATTTATTATCTTTTCTAAGGGGTACCAACAAATGTGTCCAGGCCATTTTAGAATATCTTTGTAGAATAAGCAATAATTCATCTCTTTTCACATCTTCTTTGCTTTATTCTATGACATACCAAAGGCATGCAAGTATACATGATAAAATAGCTTTTAATTTCATCACTTTTCAGGAGGAATGATGCATTATTTCAATGAGCTGTAAGGGTACCAACAAATTTGAGCACGTCTGTATATATATATATATATATATATACAGTACTGTGCAAAAGTTTTAGGCAGGTGTGAAAAAATGCTGTAAAGTAAGAATGCTTTCAAAAATAGACATGTTAATAGATTATATTTATCAATTAACTAAATGCAAAGTGAGTGAACAGAAGAAAAATCTAAATCAAATCCATATTTGGTGTGACCACCCTTTGCCTTCAAAACAGCATCAATTCTTCTAGGTACACTTGCACAAAGTCAGGGATTTTGTAGGCATATAGTCAGGTGTATGATTAAACAATTATACCAAACAGGTGCTAGATCATCAATTCAATATGTAGGTTGAAACACAATCATTAACTGAAACAGAAACAGCTGTGTAGGAGGAATAAAACTGGGTGAGGAACAGCCAAACTCAGCTAACAAGGTGAGGTTGCTGAAGACAGTTTACTGTCAAGAGTCATACACCATGGCAAGACTGAGCACAGCAACAAGACACAAGGTAGTTATACTGCATCAGCAAGGTCTCTCCCAGGCAGAAATTTCAAGGCAGACAGGGGTTTCCAGATGTGCTGTCCAAGCTCTTTTGAAGAAGCACAAAGAAACGGACAACGTTGAGGACCGTAGACGCAGTGGTCGGCCAAGGAAACTTACTGCAGCAGATGAAAGACACATCATGCTTACTTCCCTTCACAATCGGAAAATATCCAGCAGTGCCATCAGCTCAGAATTGGCAGAAAACAGTGGGACCCTGGTACACCCATCTACTGTCCGGAGAAGTCTGGTCAGAAGTGGCCTTCATGGAAGACTTGTGGCCAAAAAGCCATACCTCCGACGTGGAAACAAGGCCAAGCGACTCAACTATGCACAAAAACACAGGAACTGGGGTGCAGAAAAATGGCAGCAGGTGCTCTGGACTGATAAGTCAAAATTTGAAATATTTGGCTGTAGCAGAAGGCAGTTTGTTCGCCGAAGGGCTGGAGAGCGGTACACGAATGAGTGTCTGCAGGCAACAGTGAAGCATGGTGGAGGTTCCTTGCAAGTTTGGGGCTGCATTTCTGCAAATGGAGTTGGGGATTTGGTCAGAATTAATGGTCTCCTCAATGCTGAGAAGTACAGGCAGATACTTATCCAACATGCAATACCATCAGGGAGGCATCTGATTGGCCCCAAATTTATTCTGCAGCATGACAACGACCCCAAACATACAGCGAAAGTCATTAAGAACTATCTTCATCGTAAAGAAGAACAAGGAGTCCTGGAAGTGATGGTATGGCCCCCACAGAGCCCTGATCTCAACATCATCGAGTCTGTCTGGGATTACATGAAGAGAGAGAAGCAACTGAGGCTGCCTAAATCCACAGAAGAACTGTGGTTAGTTCTCCAAGATATTTGGGCCAACCTACCTGCCGAGTTCCTTCAAAAACTGTGTGCAAGTGTACCTACAAGAATTGATGCTGTTTTGAAGGCAAAGGGTGGTCACACCAAATATTGATTTGATGTAGATTTTTCTTCTGTTCACTCACTTTGCATTTTGTTAATTGATAAATATAAACTACTAACATGTCTATTTTTGAAAGCATTCTTAATTTACAGCATTTTTTCACACCTGCCTAAAACTTTTGCACAGTACTGTATATATATATATATATATATATATATATATATATATACATAAACAACTGGTTAAGAGAGGTTATACAATTTGAAATACATTTCAATCAGAATTATTTGTCAAGAAGTTCTGTTCAATTGAGCTAAACAGTACAGTAGCAGCACCAGCATTCAGATCAATCCAAAACCTATTCCCTGATGTTGTATGTGTTGTAACAGAAAGAAATAGACTGCAGGCGCTCACTTGCACTGTTTGAGTTGTCATTGAACAATCCTTTTTGAATGATTTCAGTGGTGGCGATATTAAGATCCAACACTGTTGAGAAGAATTGAATACATCTTTTATATACTGTATGTGTTTGTCTGATCTTAAGTTTCTTTTTAGTGCTGTTTTAATATCTGCTCGATACCTTTACATCAGTAATTGCACATCAAGTGCCTGTCTTGCATAATCACTTTCATTGTTCTGTTTTACAATTTGTCTGTTGGGTGCTGTTAACCCAAATGCCCACAGTAAGACTTGTTCTTTTTCTTCTTTGTAGATCCATTGATGGCTGGAGCAGCAGCAAACATCCATATAATTAACAACGCAGCCAGCATCCTCCCATCAGCTGTGGTGATGAAATTTCAAGCTTATATTCTCACTGCAACCGCTGATCCTCTGGAGGTATGTCACCCATGAAATTCAGAATCTGCAGAATCTGTACATTTATATTAGAATGGTACAACATGTAAATCAGGAACAACAAAAGACAAAAGGAATTGATAAACTGAAAACTATGAATCCAGAAGTTTTCCTTTTTATGGATTGTACACCTTTTCAATAGGAAGAATCTATATCATATATATATATATATATATATATATATATATATATATATATATATATATATATTATAGGGGTGCACCGATACAGATTTCTTGGCCGATACCGATAGCCGATGGTTATCTAATACCGATAGGATATCGGTAATAATAGATATTGCAGTTATGCTATTGTAATCTACTAGAACAAGGCATAGGGCCTATATTTAAACTGTTTTATAATTATACATGTTAAAAAATGAACAGGTATTGCATTTACTTCAGAAAATGAATACAAAGAATAACATAGTATTATATTGTGTGCTTGACAGCAATTTATACATTTGTTTTACAACATAGACACTGCTGTTATTGCATTTCTACTAGTAAAAACACTTCTGTAGAAAAAAAATACATAATATGGCGTTAAATTTTATAGCCACTTGCTGTGAAACATTGCGTATTATAACTTGTACCTATACTGGTCAGTAGAAAAGAAATGTAGCCTACGCAATGTCATAAGAACATAAGAAAGTTTACAAATGAGAGGAGGCCATTCGGACCATCTTGCTAGTTTGGTTGTTTTAGTAGCTTATTGATCCCAGAATCTCATCAAGCAGCTTCTTGAAGGATCCCAGGCTGTCAGCTTCAACAACATTACTGGGGAGTTGGTTTCAGACCCCCACAATTCTCTGTGTAAAAAAGTGCCTCCTATTTTCTGTTCTGAATGCCCCTTTATCTAACCTCCATTTGTGACCCCTGGTCCTTGTTTCTTTTTTCAGGTCGAAAAATTCCCCTGGGTCGACATTGTCAATACCTTTTAGAATTTTGAATGCTTGAATCAGATCACCGCGTAGTCTTCTTTGTTCAAGACTGAATAGATTCAATTCTTTTAGCCTGTCTGCATACAACATGCCTTTTAAACCCCAGGATAATTCTGGTCGCTCTTCTTTGCACTCTTTCTAGAGCAGCAATATCCTTTTGTAAGGAGGTGACCAGAACTGAACACAATATTCTAGATGAGGTCTTAGTAATGCATTGTAAAGTTTTAACATTACTTCCCTTGATTTAAATTCAGCACTTTTCACAATATATCCGAGCATCTTGTTGGCCTTTTTTATAGCTTTCCCACATAGTCTAGATGAAGACATTTCTGAGTCAACATAAACAATCATTTACAACAACGTTCGTTAAATTCTTAAGCATACACTGCTTAAATGCAGCACAGCTTAAATTGTTCACTTAATCAAGAAAGAAAACAAAATAATGTCATAAAAATATTAAATTTCCAGTTACAAAATTCACTCAAACTTGAATTTGTTACTTAACAAAAGACGGCACAGTAATCAATGTCTGCTTCAAAATGCCACCGAATACACCCGCAACCAATGCAGATAAGGAAGATAAACATACATTACAAAAGGCCATTTTGAAGTACATTGTGTAATAATAATAATAATAATAATAATAATAATAATAATAATAATAATAATAAGTTGATCAGCACTGGGCAGGCGAACACTCCAGAGTCTTAAATATTCAAAGAAGAGAGCTTTTTAAAAAAGCATCAGAGTAATATTCTACTCACAGTTCATCTTTGGATTTAATGTAGCATCAAGTCTGTTCTGCTGTAGAGAGTGACACGGGAATGAAACTTCAGTCCTGTCAAAAATGTTTCTGTCCCATCCCATCCCATCCCATCCCATGAAAGAGTCATCATTTCCAATCCTGTCCCATCCCATCCCATCCCATCCCATCCCATCCCATGAAAGAGTCATCATTTCCAATCCTGTCCCATCCCATCCCATGAAAGAGTCATCATTTCCAATCCTGTCCATCCCATCCTATCCCATCCCATGAAAGAGTCATCATTTCCAATCCTGTCCCATCCCATCCCATCCCATCTTGTCCTGGCCAAATTTTTCCAGTCCCTTCCCATCCCATAATAAACAGAGATCAGCTATTATTTGGAGGTACAGATATTTTCGTATTCATGTATAAAATTAGGTTTTATAGGGTTTTGCATTAAACACTACCGGTATACTACTAGTAATTTGTTTTTAGTTTTTGTTTTTTCAGAAAGAAAATACAGTGCAAGCACAGGGTCTTTATAAGCACAATGTGCAATATTATTATGTAATATATAAATTTGGTAATATAAAAACAACTGTTTAGAGTTTTGTGCGGCAGTTTCGGTTACTAAGCAACCCGGCTCAGAGATTTTAGTATGTATTATGAACCATTATGTCATTAAAAAAATAAACAACAAAAAAACATGGTATTGAAATAATATTTCATAAACGTTCAGGGAGTATCCATCATGTATTTATTTATTACAAATCGTAGTATTATACATACCCCTTCAAGGTAGCGCCGTAGCAGAACCTCCAAAAAATAGTAGTAGCTGCTACGGCCAAATCGTAGCCGTTGGCATCTCTGCATTATGCTTAGGGGTAATATTCATAAAAACCGAAAATGTGCACATCCTTAATGTACAGTACATATGTATATAGAGAGAGATATGTTAAATACATGCCAGTAGCAATCCACAGCATTCTGTTATTCTGCTAGTATCAATAATTCATGTATCAATATTGTTAACTAAAGGACTGACATAACTATACAATTATGGGTAATATGAAATATTTTAAGTATCAATCTATGTTAAACATAAGGATTTTTATTAACCATTCCGTGTTGCCAAGACGCTGAGTCTCTCTCCGAGTTTGAACCTTCTGATTCGGAGGCATACGGCTCGAATTGATATGGGAGACAATCCCTGTTTTCTCTCTCTACATCACATCCATCACTACATAATTCACATTCATAAGAGGTGTCTGAAACTGATAAAATTAGGCTACTCTCACTTTCACTGTCAGCCATACTGGCAGATGCAAGGAGCCTGCGGATATCTCCCTCTGTGAGGTCACAGTCTCCTGTAATGCTGGCTCCAGGGATCAGCTTATTTTGCCTCCCTGGCGCATCAGCACACACAACGGCTGCGATGCTGGCTCCGGGGATCAACCACAGTGCAGTCTCCCCAGCGCATCAGCATGACAACCGTCTGGATTGAGCTAAGTAGGGTACATCTCTGGGGTCTTCAAGTGGGCACCTTCCATCCTCAGTGTTTCGTCGACTAGCCCACGACACCTCAAGAGGGCTCGACGGTGATTCTGGCATCCCAGCATCACCCCCTCCGTCCCCCACTCAACTCAGCCCAGCTTACTTACCTGTACATCAGCGTTTCTTTCTTTCTATTGTGCTTGAGATCCCCAGCCAGAATCTTTCCGTCTCAACCACAGCCAGTTGCTGCTCCTCTCTGCTGCTTCAGATAATATAGTAAGCGCGCGCCTGACCAAACATTGAATTCTGTGCTGGAAGAAATTCAAGCATTAATATCGGTGTACATTATCGGCTAAAATAACAAAAACAGCCGATCGCCGATTGTGTTTTTTTCCTTATATCGGTGCCTTGCCGATAGGGTAACGATTTTATATATATATATTGTGAGACAGCAGGGAGGGGGTTAAAGCCTCCCTGAGGAAAACATGTGCGTAGGCACGTTTGTTTAATTGTTTAATTTAATTGTTTCATTGTTTTAACTGTTTTATTGTTTAATTATCCCCTGCACCTGGGCGGTAATGGGGAATTGGGACCAGGTGCAGGGTATAAAGGACAGGCAGTTAGATTATTCAGGGCTGCTGAGTAGAAGGAAGCAGAAGAGAGGTGCTCTGCTTCCGAGCAGTCCAGAAAAAAAAATAGTAAATGCTGTGTTAAGCCTGTGTGGTTTTTGTTGTGGTGTCAGGTAAACGGCTTAGCCGTCCTGCAAGTTAGGTGTTTGTTTAGTTTTATTTTGTGTTTATTAAAAATATAGCGCATCAGCGCTAAAAAAAATCAATTTCTGTGTACTGGGTCGTATTTTTAAAGGGGCATGAACCCATGAGTGGTGCGAGTCTTTTACAATGCGTGCGTGCGTGCGTGCGTGCGTGCGTGCGTGCGTATATAGGGCAGCAGTGTGGAGTAGTGGTTAGGGCTCTGGACTCTTGACCGGAGGGTTGTGGGTTCAATCCCCAGTGGGGGACACTACTGCTGTACCCTTGAGCAAGGTACTTTACCTAGATTGCTCCAGTAAAAACCCAACTGTATAAATGGGTAATTGTATGTAAAAATAATGTGATATCTGAATAATGTGATATCTTGTAACAATTGTAAGTCGCCCTAGATAAGGGTGTCTGCTAAGAAATAAATAATAATATATATATATATATATATATATATATATATATATATATATATATATATATATATAATGTATATATGCTGGACAATAAGATTTATGTTAATGTTTTAGGCTGCAGAACACTAATCACCTTTTTGGTTTGTCCTATCAAGATCGGTTTACATACAGAAGGCCTGCAGGAGGCTCTAATGCAGAACCATGAGCACATGGACCAAGTGCCTTCAGCTGGGAAGATCCAGCAGATTATGAAGATGGTAAATAAAAGGGGGAGTTCTCCTTGATGTAACATTTTTTGTTCAGTTGAGCTTGAACTGCATAGTTAAATATACCTGAATAATATAATTATAAATTACCCTGCCAGATGCCTTAATACTCCCCTATCCTGGGATGCCTGTTAGTTTTTAATGATCTGTGGTTTTAAATGTGTGAAAACTTACAATAACAGAACCTTGGTGAACAGTCAGAAATGTGCTGTTT
Organism: Huso huso; assembly: GCA_036884735.1. NCBI lineage: Eukaryota > Metazoa > Chordata > Actinopteri > Acipenseriformes > Acipenseridae > Huso > Huso huso. Next base: position 25,001,461 of record CM072672.1, on the reverse strand, counting down.
GTCAGTTAAAAGAGTAATGCTCCTTCAATTGTGTTCTGCAGCTCAGTGGATGGAAGTCTGTACCATCAGAGAAAACACTAGCGTCCGCATACATCAAGCTATTTGGACAAGAAATTTCCTTTTCTCGACTGGATAAGAAAACCATTCAAGAAGTTCTGCAGGTACATAACATTAAATCCTTACAGATTTTATTTTTCAGACGCATGTTTTTTCCTGCCTTCTAAGCATTACTAAATCTTCTACAGTCTTGTACAGCGTGAGGAGAAGAAGGTTTCTTGTGATAGGGTTCATTCATGTAACATTAAAAATCTTGAGTCTCACCTTGTTTGTGAATGGCTCTGCACAGGCGGTCAGAGAGCCGGTGGAGAGGCAGACTGTGATAAAGAGGGTAGTGAACCAGCTTGAGAGAGGAGCAGCTGCACAGTTGTCCAAGCCCTTACTTGTCGCTGAAGTGCGGCGGATTTTGCCCACTTGCATCGGCCTTCCAATGGAAATGAGCCTCTATGTGTCTGCTGTGACAACTGCTGATATAAATGGTAAGAAAATCAAATGAGGGTTGCATTGACCCATACAGCTGTATTTCCTTGAATTTGTATTGTTTTTTGGTTTATATATATATATATATATATATTTTTTTTTTTTACTCAGTTCAAGCTCACATCACACCTTCTCCCACCAATGATTTCAATGTGGCTCAGTTACTGAATTCCAACATCGTGCTTCATACTGATGTCACCCCCAGGTATTTCTTTGTTTTGTGTAATGATAGTCTACTAACTGATTTATATGCTATTTATATTGTGGTGGCATTTGGCCTTTTTTATGATTCTTGGATAGAGAAGGACTGCTGAAACATTTGTCTATGTGTTTTTGAATCTATGGATATTGGATGACTATAACTGACTGTAATACAATTAAAATGTGTTCTTCTTCCAGTATTGCCATGCACACTATCGCAGTGATGGGCATCAATACCCATGTGATTCAGACTGGAGTGGAATTACATGCTAAAGCGCGCACAACAGTCCCAATGAAGTTTACAGCAAAGATTGACTTGAAGGAAAAGAACTTTAAGATTGAATCTGAACCGTGCCAGCAGGAGACTGAAGTTATGTCTTTAAGGTACATTACAGTATGCAAACACTAGTTCATATGGAACATGCTGAAAATCTCTCATGAAATTGGCAGGGTATATTATATGTAAAAAAATAAAGAAAAAAAATAAAAGAAAAAAAAGCTTTTATGAGAGTGTAAGTAACAAAGACACTTCTACAGGCCTTTCCAGTACCAGATTATTTCTCATATGCCTGCAATACTAATAGCATGCTAATGTTTATAAATACAGTTCTGTATTTTTATTATAGAAATTGGTTTGGAAACAACTCTTAGCTATTTATATTTGCTTCAGTGCATGGTTTGTCTTCTGAAGCTAACCGGAACTGTATTCTTCATGTATTTTTTTTTTTTTTTAAAGTGCTCAAGCTTTCGCTGTATCGAGAAATGTTGAAGATCTGGATGCTGCTAAAAAAACCCCGCTGTTACCAGAAGAAGCCATGCGAGATATATTGAGCGAGCAGTTCAATTCAGGGGCAGAAGATTCAAATGAAAGAGAAAGAGCCGGGAAATTTGTAAGCATGACCCATTGAAATTCTCTTGTATTTTAATCAACTCGGTCTCGCTCATTCTTTGAAAAGTGATTGGAAACGTTTTCATGAAATGTATTTTCTAATCACAATAATAATCTCTCCAACAAGTATTGGTCGAAGTAAATACATGCAGAACAGCTGGATGAGATAGTTCTTCATTTCATCACAGAACATTCGTTTCTGCAGTAGTGACTAAGACTGGTGGCACTTCATTGAATGTTCAGTAGTGCTCCCAATTTATAACATGTAATTCAGAGCCAAAGCAAAGAGAATTATTTCTGTTCTGCCTCATAAAAAGAGTGTGAGTGAAATGGCGTAATGATACAAATGAGAGCATTGACCATATTGCCTGTAAAAAGAGATGCCTTATACAAAGGGAGCAATGCATTACTCTTTGCAGTCCTCAAAATGTAGAATCCCAGAGACTTGTATTCATTGCTATCCTTGAAAGAAAGAAGTGTATAGTCATATGAAAACCACAGTAAGCATAATCAATGTTACCTTTTAAACACTGATTTCTCATTCTACTTTTCAATTTAGGCAAGGCCCTCTGCTGAGATGATGTCCCAAGAGCTGATGAACTCCGGCGAGCATCAGAGCCGTAGAGGCTCTCATGCAATGCGAAGTGCCTGCGCCAAGGCCAAGAACTTTGGATTTGAAGTTTGCTTTGAGGGAAAATCCAAAAATGTTGCTTTCCTCAGAGACTCCCCACTTTACAAGATAATTGGGCAACATAATTGTAAAATAGCCCTGAAACCATGTAAGGATTCTTTACCGCCTATGCACTTGAGCCAACCTAAATTTGGTAGAAAGATTTAAAGGCTGTAGATGCAAGAATTATCAAAGCGTATTTGGTTAATTAATAGTGATATAAGTAAAGGTTCTTGTAATGGTAGTATAATGTACATGCTTAATTAATAGTGGTATAAACAAAAAGCAGTGTTGGTCTTCCCTCACTCATTGATTTGTTTTTGCATTACCCACTTCGAACCATCATGTATCCCCTCTGTGTGCATTTCAGAACTGTCTCTAATCATTTGTGTTTTACTGACAGCACACAGTAGTGGAGCAACAGTAGAGAAGATTGAGCTTGAACTCCAAACAGGGAATAAAGCAGCATCTAAAATCACCAGAGTTGTTGCAATGCACGGTCTTGCTGAAGCAGATGAAATGAAGGGCAACATCCTGAAGAAACTGAATAAACTCCTGACAGTAGATGGGGAGACTCAGGTATGTCGAAATTGTAAAGAGTTCAGTTGTACCCAGCCTTTAATTTTACTGCTCTTCCATTATCCAAACCTGAGATATGATGTTTTGTTTGAGGAGTTTCATGTGCAGTTTTATGTTTTTTTGAAGATCATGTTTTGTTCAGTTTTTTTAATCAGGTGTGTCTAAAAAAATATGCAGCTATGGCCGAAAGTTTTGCATCACCTAGAATTGTAGGATTGAGACATAATACAAAAACAAAACAAAACAAAAAAAACTATATGAACATAATCAAAGAAACTACAAAATGATATTGCAAAACTCTACTGGAAGCCATAATAGTAGTACAGTATTTTATGTCGTAATGTCCCATTTTTCAATTTGTCAGATTTTTGTTAAGTATATAGATAACTACAAAGCACTATGTAATTCAACATGTTAACGCAACATTATTCAGCAGTTCAGTTACATTCAGTTACATTTGACTTCATGATGCAAAATGATTTAATTCTATAGGGTGATGCAAAACTTTTGGCCATAGCTGTAGGCCTACCAAACAGTATGGTTATATCCCTGGATGTGCTTTTGACAGCAGTCGGCTTCATCTTCCTTTCATCTTCAGGTACTGAATCTCTTTTGTCTTGTCTTCTAAAGGTTTCAACGCTGAGAGGATTTAAAAGAAAGTCTTCTAGTTCATCTTCCAGCTCTTCTTCCAGTTCATCTTCCAGCTCTTCTTCCAGCTCTTCTTCCAGCTCATCTTCTAGTCAGCAATCCGGCAATCAGGAAAGAGTGGAGACGGACAAACTTACTGAGAACCTGGAGCGTGACAGAGATCACTTGCGGGGCAAGCAGTCTACAAACAAGAAACAGGAGCGGAAGAACAAGCAGAAGAAGCACCACCAGCAGCTTTCTAGCAGCAGCAGCAGCAGCAGCAGTTCTAGTGGCAGCAATTCTAGCAGCAGCAGCAGCAGCAGCAGCAGGAATCACAATCATAGAAATAATACCCGAACCCTCAGTAAGTCCAAGAGATATCAAAACAACAACAACAGCTCTTCTAGCAGCGGGTCCAGTTCATCTTCAGAGGAGGTACTAAAAAGAGATTTCTTTTTATTTTTTATAAATCACTGTGCTTGAAGAAATACAGATTAGCTGTGCTTTTTCACTTCCAAATGTTTATCCACACCCACTTGTGTTATCTGCCTGCAAATGCTTTGTGTTTCTTACAGATTCAGAAAAATCCAGAAATTTTTGAATATCGTTTCAGATCTCATCGTGACATGGTAAGGTCCTGATAGGTTCCTATACTATTCTGTGCAAGATCAGACTAATACGAATATATTACAGTATGTTTATAGATAAAAAAAAATAAAAAAAATGTTTTCAAGTTCATAATGTGGTAAATTATATTAATTTCAGATATGCTTAAATATAGCTATACCAGTAATTAATACCAATGCATCTATTTAATATTGTATATTGCAGCTGGGTTCCCAGAAGAAGAGAAGGAGAATGTCCTCTTCATCATCCAGCTCTTCCAGCAGCAGTCAATCCACATTGAATTCCAAGCAAGACGTATGTTTTGTCTCTATACTTTTCCATGTCCAAAAAATAATACAGACCATATGCATGGATCCTGTTTATTTCTAACCCCTTACTTTTCATCCTGTTTTTAAATTTAGAAAATGCAGTAAACTAATCTGATTTCCACATGACTTATAAAAAACTGTTTAAGTTTGGTGGCAGTAGTTCTATCGGGTCTTAATTTATCCCAACTGGTGATAAAGGATGAAGTAAGTGTGATGTAAAGTCATGCATGAGGTACGTATGCCTGTTCCACAGGGAATGGCAAGACTAAATGTTCCTCTTTCTTTGTTTAATTTGCAGGCTAAGTTCCTGGGAGACTCCTCTCCTCCTATATTTGCCTTTGTGGCTCGTGCTGTGAGGAGCGATGGCTTACAGCAAGGCTACCAGGTTGCTGCCTACACTGACAACAGAGTGTCTCGACCCAGAGTGCAGCTGCTGGCTACGGAAATCTCTGAGAAAAGCAGGTGGCAAGTCTGTGCAGACGCTATATTGCCCAGCAATTATAAAGCAATGGTAATGCAAACTAAACCTGCAATTTCCTTCGTATTAATATGTTTCCAGACAATATGTTGGTAAAACTAGCACAGTACATAGCTTACTTCAATCTCATTGAAGGTGTATTATTTAATGCTAATAGGATTTTAAAAACGTGCTCTTCTCACTGAAAGTACATCACTACAGAGCAGCCCTCTTATCCATGTTGGGTTGCTTTTATCATAATTCCCTAATATTCTCTGTGCAGGACTGAGTGTCCCCATTTTTGTTGGTCCATTTTATGTAATTTAAAGTTTAAACTGCCTCCTGGTACGTTATTACTTTGTGCGATGAAGTTCAGCGCTACCAATGGGGGACCAGTAGCTACTAAGAGGCAAGAAAATAGATTTTAAAGCCTTATCATTCACTGAATGTAGATTTGCTATGTGTTTGTGTGTGTGTGTGTGTGTATATATATATATATATATAGTTGTAGTCAAAAGTTTACATACCCCAGTGGAAATTTATAATTTCTAGAAATTTATTGAAAACCAATAATTATAGGAACAATCTTTTGTAGCAAAAGTTTTGTTTTTGTGGATGAGGAAAAAGTTACAAGAAATAAAACTCCAAAACTGCTAATTCAAAAGTATTCATACCCTGACAAGGAAAATTAAGTTAATAGCTAATTTATGCACCTTTAGCAATAATAACCTGTTTTAAATTATTAGGATATTGCTTCTTCAAAGCAAAATTGTTCCAGTTCATTCAAATTCCAAGGACTTCTCTTATGCACAGCCTTCTTCAACTCATACCAAAGATTCTCAATCGGATTTAGATCAGGACTTTGACTAGGCCATTCCAGAACCTTTATTTTATTCTTCTTTAACCATTCTGAAGTAGATTTTGATGTGTGCTTTGGATCGTTGTCGTCTTGAAACGTCCAGTTGGACTGTAAACCAAGTTTTGTAGTGGAGGGTTTCAGGTGATTGGCCAATATCTTTTGGTATGCGATGGAATCCATTTTGCCATGTGTTGGAACTACATTTCCTGTGCCATTAGAGGAAAAACAGCCCCATAGAAGGATATTACCACCTCCATGCTTGACAGTAACGACTATCAGCGTGACCAAATAGTTCGATTTTTGTTTCATCACTCCACAAAACCTTTGACCAGAGCTCATATCCATCATTCAAATGCGGTTATGCAAACTTTAAGTGATTGTCCTTGTGACGTTTTCCTAAGAGTAGCTTTTTCCTTGGCCTGTGACCATTGAGACCTTCACCATGCAATACTCGACCTATGGGTTGAAATGGAATCCCCAGTCTCATTTGCAACCAGTTCACTTTGAGTATCTTTGACAGTCAATCTTGGATTTAAGGCTGGGGCGATACCTAATTTTTCACTATCGATATATCATTCTCCAAAAAAGCAGATGCATCGATTCATCGACGTTATTACTGTGTAACATTGCAAGTAACGCTTTAAAAACTATTATGCATATTAAATTGATTACATCAGTTTATGCATATACAGTAGTAATTAAACACGAATAAGGTTATATTGTGAAGGATTTTTGTCCTTCGGGTTCTTTTCCAGCACTTTAATGACCCAGCCACACACAAAACTTGATTTTTCAAAGCGCTTGCGTGCTATTTTTAATAAACAATAACAAAGAAAACAAAATAAAAACAAAACCTAGTTCTTTTCAAGCACTAACTAAAACACAGGAACCTAAACTATCTTGCAGGATGGCTAAGCCGTTTACCTGCCAAATAAACAAAACAAATGACACAGGTTTTACACTGCCTTTCCTTTTACGCTTGAGCACACTATCAAATGGGCTCCTATACACACCAGCAGCCCAGAACAGACTGGCTGCTCTCTTTAAATACCCTGCACCTGGCTCTAATTTACAATGATAGCCAGGTGCAATTAAATTAAACCAAGGTGCATTTGCACATGTTTTTCATGCAGGGAGGGTATTAACCCCCTCCCTGCTGTGTTACTATATATATATATATATATATATATATATATATATATATATATATATATATATATATATATATATATTGTAAGGCAGCGGGATGTGTGAGACAGCAGGGAGGGGGTTAAAACCTCCCTGAAGAGTAAAACGGAAAAAAAATGCGGCTTTTGTTTAATTGTTTTGCTTTGTTGCTGTTCAGTTTTGTTAACTGTTTTATTGTTTAATTTAATTTGCTGATTGTTTTGTTAATTATTTAGCCGAACCAAGCCTCTCAATTAACTCATCTACCCTAGGCATGGGATAGGAATCAAACATGGATACCTGATTTAATTGCCGAAAATCATTGCAAAACCACCATGTTCCGTTGGGTTTGGCCACCATTACAATAGGACTGTTCCATGGACTCGAGGACTCCTCGATTACGTCCATTTGTTTCATAGCTTCGATCTCACGAACAACTTCGTTCCATTGGGCCTCCGGGATCCTGTAGGACCTAAACCGGACACACACCCCAGGGGGTGTGTGGACCTCCTGTTGAATAACTGTGGTCCTTCCTGGTATGGGAGAGAAAACATATTGATTAGCCTTGACACATTCCTGAACTTCTTGAATTTGTTGGGGTGTAAGTGAGGGGCCTATATTAACCGACCTCTCTTCTAGTCCTGTCTCCCCCTCTTTACCCAACGCCACCATTGCTACCAGTTCTTCCCGATCTACCCATGGTTTGAGGAGATTGACGTGATACACCTGTTCTTTCTTTCGTTTATCCGGTCAATTTACTCTTCAGGGAGGTTTTGGGTCATTATCTTGCTGTAGGATGAACCCCTGACCAACTAGGCGTATACCAGAGGGTATTGCATGGTGCTGCAAAATGCTGTGGTAGCAGTTTTGGTTCAGGGTGCCACTCACTCTGTGCAAGTCGCCGACTCTGAATCCAGCAAAAGAGCCCCAGACCATCACGCTTCCTCCTCCATGTTTGACAGTTGGTGTCACACACCGAGGAACCATCCTTTAAGCCTACTCGACGGCGTGCAAAAAAACCCTGCGTGATGAACCAAGATTTCAAATTTTGATTCATCGGTCCATAAGACCTTCTTCCAGTCTTCAGTAGTCCACTGGCGGTGCTTCATGGCCCAGGCAAGCCTCTTTTTCTTATTTGGCCATCTTAGCAATGGCTTTCTTACTGCCACTTGACCTGTCAAACCTGCAGCTCAAGTCTTCTCTTCACAGTTGAAACTGAGACTTGCTTACTTCGACCAGTGTTAAGCTGTGCTTGAAGCTGTTGTCCTGTGAGCCGCCTATCACGCAAGCTGTTGACTCTCAGAAACTTGTCTTCTGATTCTGTTGTGGCTTTGGGTCTGCCAGACCTCTTCCTGTCAGAGTTTCCTCCAGTTTCCAAGTGCCTTTTGATGGTGTAGGAAACTGTACTCACTGACACCTTGGCTTTCTTTGCAATTTCTCTAAAGGAAAGACCTACACTTTTAAGGGTTATAATGGTCTGTCTGTATTCCTTTGTTAATTGCCTTTTTTCTTGCCATTATGAGAGCAATATACTACTTCCTGCAGTACAATACTGTCCAAATAATGCTTAAGAGGGTGTAGTAACACCGTCTGTTCCAACACTGCTTTTATACAGACAGAGGGTTTGTAAGTAATCAACAAAAGTTGGGACACCTGTAGGAATTGTTAGCATCAACTTTCAAGGCTTAATTTACTTCCATTGCTGCAGAACAGCTGTAAGTTGTTAACCCATTACTTGTTCCCTGAAAAAGGCCTTTTGTATAACTCTGAAATGTACATTATTTTTCAGTTTTTGGTAACCTAAACTTTTTTTTTTTAACCTCTGGCAGTTTACCGCTTACCTTTGTACCATTTCAGGTTATTCACTGGACTTGAACTGCTTAAATTTCAATAAAAACTGGAAAAATGGGGTGTTCTAAAACTTTTGACCGATAGTGTATATATATATATATATATATATATATATATATATATTACCTTATTCATGTTGATTTATACCAGTTGGTTGTCAAAGCAAAATTTTTAAAAAAATTTAAAAAAGTATTTTAAATCCATAACCAGTCAGAGTAACAATCAATCAAGAGAAAAACTACGCAGGACATTTTAATAAAACGCAAACAATAACACCAGTGCGTTTCTAAAACGCAGATGTAAAAGACAACATTTCCCCTTTTCATCCCTATCCAATAATTTTGTTTATACTACAAAGTCGTTTTATGCAATGTGTAAAAATGGTTTTACTGCTCCCTGCATCCTCTTTAAAAACAAAAAAATCCCCCGCAGAGGTCTCAGTATCCCATATAGCAATGCGCACTTCCCTGGTAGCGACTCACTAATCGGTATCAGAGCATCTTACCTGTAGACTCTCAGCCAGGAATTTGGACAAGTAAAACACATGCTCAAATATCATGGTTTTAAGACCATGGATGAGACCTGCAGGGTCTTTATTGAGAGCTATTCCGACATCTTTCCTGCTTTTGCAAAACTTGCAGCAATTACGATACCTGTGCTTTGTGTACCAGCAGAACAGGGTTTTAGCTGTCAGAACAGAGTGCAGACCAGCAAACACTCTCGTTTACGTGAGGATCATCTAAAACATGATAATTTCAATGGAAGCTCCTGAGAATTATTAAGACTTTGATTTGGAAAGAGCACGAGTCATTTTTTGACTTGGGTGCTAAAAGGAAAATTTAAAGAACTTTTAAACAGCAAAACTGTAAATAGTTATGATGTTGACAGCTACCTGCAGAGACATTGGTACATGTTCTACAACATTGACTTTTACGTCATGAACGGAGGATATTCAAAAGAAAACATTTCATGGTAAGCTTGTCTTTATGTTTATTTCTACTACCATTATTTATACTGTGTACTGTTTTGCATGTTAACCTCGTTAACCTGACATAGTTACACTGGAAAATTTAACTATGTTGATACAATATGTAAAAACGCAGATGTTATGGTTGAAAACAGATTTTGAGATGGCATGTTTTTTACAAATTTTTGCACATTTTTAAAGGCTAGCGCAACCTCTGCATCTCATTAAATGGTCAGGCAAATTAGTTGTGTTACCGAGTATCCCAAACATTGCTTTCTTTACTTTTCTTTCTTGCCGTCTTACTTTAGAAAACAATTGTCAAACATCGAAAGGCATTGTAGCTCGGTCAATAGAGAATTTGTAATTGTAGCACATGCTCTTAACTCCTGCACAGATCCAATCCCATCAGTAAACACTCACAGGGGGCGGGGTGGAGGGGAGAAGGTGAGCTCAATCGCATGCAGATTCAGTGAGTCAGACCTGAGGGGAGCAAAGAAGCTCTACCCTTAATGCAAAAAATAATGTCCGATTCCAGATTTAATAAAAAGTAAAAGATTTTCTTTGCTTAAACTCTTTACACAAAAACAATGCACAGGCTTGACTATCAATAGTTATCAATTGATACAATGCATCAATAAATCGATGCATCGCCTCAGCCTAACTTGGATTGTTATAACCTTCCTCACAATTCTTCTACTTGTCTTGGTGAAAGAACCTTCTTTCTTCCAGACTGAGGGAGCATTGTAACAGTACCATGAGTCTTGTACTTCTTGATAATAGAAACAATAGTTGAAATTGGGATACTCAAATTCTTGGAAATCTTCTTGTATCCTTCTCCAGCTTTATGACAATAAATAATTTCCTGCCTAAAGTGTTCAGATAGCTCTTTACTTTTTCCCATATTGACTTATTGGTAATGACAGCAACAGCCTAACCCTTTTATACTCTCAAAGAATGTTCACCTACAATACAGCATTTTCTAGTCTTTTCTAGAATTAGGCTCTGCATTATCATATTGAAATTTCTAGCACCTTGTAGACAATACTATCATAGCATCAAAGGGTATGAATACTTTTAAATTAGCATATTTGGAGTTTTGCAAAGAAATTGCTGAAATAAATAATTGTCCTATCTATTTCTTGTAACTTTTTTTCCTCATTCACTAAAGCAAACTTTATAATAATAATAAAGCACATCTGTTCCCAATAGGCTTTTGCTGACTCCTTTTCTTTTCCTAGGCCATTATGAGATGGGGTGAGGAGTGCCAGGACTACAAGGTTGCTGTTAGTGCTGTGACTGGCCGTTTAGCATCTCACCCGTCTCTGCAGATAAAAGCGCAGTGGAGTAGGATTCCTCAGGCAGCAAAGAAAACACAAAAGATGTATGTATTTTTATTTAAAAAAACAAAACACAAAATGTTGACGCTTTTTAGGGGTACATTAAGGGAGGTGGGTCATTAGTAATTGTTGTCGGGGGTTCATTAATAATTGTTGTCGGGGGTTCATTAGTAATTGTTGTCTGAGGTTTATTAATAATTGTTCTCGGGGGTTCATTAGTAATTGTTCTCGGGGGTTCATTAATAATTGTTGTCGGGGGTTGTGGCAAAGTGGTTAACAGTATGCAGGTGCAGGAGTGCAGCGGTGATCAGTAAACAGACAGACAACGATAATCCAGGTGCAATGGTATTTTATTTGTATTCCAATGGTCTGATGACAACAAGACAGTAAATAATAAAGATAACAAGCAATACAGCGGCGTGTATTGCTCTGTTTTAATCCACGGGTTGGTCCCATTATAATGGTCCCGATCTTAAACACCCACACTTTAACACAAAACACAAACACAAGTCCACAGTGAGTGCTGTGGTGCTCGTGGTGTAAATACAGTTATTCGTGAACAATGGTGCAGTGATGTCCGGGTAAGTGCTAGCCTTTGGCGACAGCTCCGGATCGTGTTTAGCCATCTAATAACAACAAAGTGGTTCTTTAGACACGACAAAAACAAACAAAACACTCACTATAACAACACAGGTTCTCCTTCTGTTTCTGCATAACCATACAAAGGAACAGATCACTTCGCTACATCCCCTTTTGTACCGTCAATCATGACCCCTTGGTTAACAAGTGCAACCGCTCTTCCAATCCACGGCTGCCACATTGTTTCCCTTCCAGATCGATGATTTAGTGTACCGTAGCTCCGCCCTCTTTCTAGATGGCCGACTTCCGTTTAACCCTGGGAATGAATTGTCTGGCCATCCAGTCGAGGGCACTCTGTTCCCTTTACAAAGCGCCCTCACAAGTCGGGAGGGAGATTTATTACCAAGAATCATTCTGTCTCTGTCATATATACCACCACTCAGAGTGGAGCCGAAGGAACACTCGGCTGAATCTACCTTTCCCATTACTCCCCCCTCCCAGTAAAAATAATCTGCATTTTGATGTTCTTTCCCTGCATGGTGAATCATATGATACATGAAGGGCTGCAATGACAGATACCACCGAGTTATCCGGGCATTGCTGTCCTTCATTGTGCTTAACCACTTGAGTGTCCCAGCAGATAATATTGTAAAGAGTGAGTAGCCAATTTAATGGCCAAACACTCCTTTTCAACCACGGAGTAGTTGCGCTCCCGGGGGAGCATCTTTTTGCTGAGGTACAGTATCGGGTGTTCTACTTCATCTACCTTTTGGGACAAAACCGCACCTAAACCAACATCAGACGCATCGGTGTGGAGGATGAATCTCTTGGTGAAATGTGGTGTGATGAGAAGGGGATGAGAAGGCCTGGCAGAGTCTCTGCTTAATAGTATGAAACACCCCCTGACATTCTACTGACCACTTAATTAAATTTGGTGTACTCTTTTTGGTGAGGTCAACAAAGGGATTGACCACTGTGGCATACTCAGGCATGAATCTACGGTAATAACCCCAGTAGAGACCTCACCTGAGCCTTGGTTTTGGGGATTGCCGCGTCCACCAAAGCCTGGACTTTGGTGACAACGGGTTTCACCCTTCCATTCCCCATCACAAATCCAGATATTTAGTCCCCCGTGAAAAGCGCGGCAAATTTTTCCAAATTCTGAGGCAAAGGTCCATGATTTCTGCAATAGGGCTGTTTTCAAAGTTTATTACAGTACATGCTAAAACAAATAGCAGAATGAATACACAAAAAACATTTATTGAAACTTTAATAAGTTTTATTAATTCCAAAAACTAAATTGTGAGGCCACTGTCAGCAGGTAGAAAAGTAAAATAAATTATCAAATAAATACTGACGTTTTGCAGTTTTAAACCTTTACTGTTATGAGGACAAATTACTTTGAAAGGTGAGCAACTATAACCAGTACTGAAAGTTTTTTGCTCAATTCCCTCAAATGTCATATTCCTTCAAATAGTGTTGATTCTGAAAAAAATTGACTGAAAGAAAAAGAAAAAGAAGTTTAAGAAATATTCTCAATTTTCTCAGGACTGTGTTTCAGGTGTAGTGTATCTTCAAATGCCTGCTTCATGGTTTGAAAGAGGGCTTGTTTTACACCAGGAGGCAAGTTATCAGCATTGGCTGCAAAGCTGCTGTACTCCATGGGGGTAGTAGACCTGTGTGTTTGCAGGTAGATGGCTAAATCTGCAAGTGTGTCATAGACATCAGTCACCACTGGTTTCTGGCTCTCAAACACACTGTTAAGAGTTAGGATTTTCTTTGATTTCTCTTTCAGGAAAAAAACAAGCAGATTTCAGCTCAGCAAAGGTAGTTGCTTCTGACAACATTTCATGCAAGGTTTGCACTGAAGCAGGAGGAAGTCTGGACACATGCATTTCATTTGTTATGAATTCAGAATAGTACAGTATGGTACTCAACAGCATCATAAAAGGAGTTACATCTTGTGGCTACAGGGTCAGACGGGAGTCTAATTCTGGAGCCTTCTGGGGTGTGGGTCTTAAGGTATTGCAGGTACCGCCTCTTCCTTGCCCTTGCCTGATAGAACATGTGCTTCATGCACTTAACATCAAAACTTTAGGGAATGGTTTGTGAAATGTTTCATCAAGCAGATTAAGAATATGTGCCAGACAGGTAATATGCACACATTTTGGGGAAACTCCATACAGAATATCAGTGAATGATTTTTTCATGTACTGGGTATCTAGGATTAAAACGTCATTGTAATTCACTCCATACTCTGTGACAATTTCTACAATGACTTGTGCCACTGTAGAATGATTGGTCACATCCACAAACTTTGTGCAAGCCAAATAAGATATCACTTTCTCTTCAGCATTTGCTTCTAGAGGTGCAATCAAAACATTAACCACAAAACGGGAAACATCGTCAAACATTTCGTCTACAATTACAGCTACTGGTTTGCGTTTCCTTCAGCCTCTGTTTCTCTGAGGCATAATAGTCTGGTAGATATGCTCTTCGGAGACGGTCAGCACATGATATAGCACCCCTGTTGCGAACCTGTGTAAGTAAGAAGTCTTTGACAGCAGGATTGTCAGACTTTTCAAGTGGGATGTTCGCTTTTGAATACATTTTAACCCATGCATGACAGATTGCTGCATGGTCCTGGCGAGATTCAGTTGAGCGCTGAAATGAACTAGTTAGTGTAGTTTGCCTAACTGCAGTTTCTATCTCTTTTGCTAAATTTCGGAGATGGGAATTGCACTTTAAATGATCATCGATCATTGATTTCCTCTGATGTGCAATAACGACATTGCACGGTCTGCAAAGCAGTTTAACCCCGTCCTCATACAAGTGTCTTGGGTATTCCCAAGCACGATCAGCTGCTGTCTTATTTCCTAAGTGGCTTTTGCTTCCAGACACATGTTTGCTCTTAACAAATGTATCCATTTTAGCTCAGGATTTTAATAGCCACAGGACGTCAGTGTCTAAAATGAGTCGTTTGCTTTTCCTAAGAGCGGGTTGAGCAAGATGAACAAAGCATAGGTATTCAAAAATCTCACTGTGCCACCTTGTGGAATGTTTAAAAAACTTGAATTTGTTCTTATGAATACTAGTTAGGCTTGTTGCCATGGAAAATCAATAATTTTGCAACCCAGGGTGCATTACGCAAAATCGCACCGTGATCTATGATCGCTTTTTTCACGGGGGACTAAATATTTTGTCTCTGTTTTGGCAAATGCACATTTTTTCAAGTTGGCTGTCAGCCGGGCTACCCTTAGAGATTGAAGGACGGCCGTGATCCTAGCCAAATGCTCTAGCCAAGTGGAGTTGTAAATAACCACATCGTCAATATACGCTGCCGAGACCTGGTCCATCAGTCCCTGAAAGGCAGCAGGCACACCATGTAGCCCAAATGGCATGATTGTGAACTAGAACAGCCCTTCAGTAGTTGAAAATGCGATTTTCAATGTAGAACTGCGGATTAAGGGGATCTGCTGGTATTCCTTCATCAGGTCCAGAGTGGAGATTAACCTAGCCGTTCCCAGTCTATCGAGAAGCTCGTCGACCCGAGGCATGGGGTAGGCATCGAACTTGGCAATAGCGTTTACCTTACGGAAATCAACGCAGAAGCGGTTGGTGCCATCCTTTTTGGCCACTATCACAATTGGACTGCACCACTCGCTCCTGGAAGGCTCACCCCAAGTTCGAGCACTGCCCAAAACCTCTTTGCTAACGCCACTTCGTCAACTTTCTGGGATCCGGTAAGGTCTCTCTCGCACCGTGACACCTGGGGGAGAGATAATGGCATATTCAACAAGGTTAGTTCTACCGGGCAAGTCAGAAAAAAACATCATTGAACTCCTCAAATAATTTACGCAGCTTTCGTTGCTGATCTGGAAATAACTGTTCCCCCATCAAAAAGTATTTAGTGCTAGAGGTCTCTAGACCGGGGCCTAAATCACCCTCTACTTCGCCTGGGGCTAATAATGAGGCCTCCCTTGCTACCAGGGCTTTAATAAATTTACGTGATGAATCTCTTGTTCATTACAGCGATCAGGCTGTCTAATTTCATAATTCACCTTTCCTATAGCCCGAATCACCTCATGTGGCCCCTGCCATTTAGCACATAATTTCGATTCCGACGAGGGAAGAAGCAGCATTTTAATATTTTGTAAACTTGCTGTAATGTGTTAGACAGAAAGTTAGCATCATGATCAGTCAAGATTTCCTTGTGGACCCCTACTCTAGCCATAATCTGCACTAGTTCTTTGGCTATTGCAGCTGCACTAGTGGACCTCAATGGAACTGCTTCCATTTATCGTGTTGCGTAATCTACCACCACTAATATATGTGTATACCCGGAATCAGAAGGTAGCAAAGGGCCCACTATGTCCATTGCAATGCGTTCAAAAGGGGGGGATAATCGGCAGTGGGACCAAAGGGGCGGGGCGCACTTGATCCGGCGCTACTCTCTGGCAGTCTGGGCATGTGGCTACATATTTCATCACTTCATTATGAAGTCCTACCCAATAAAATCGAGCCAATATCTGTTTCCTCGTTTTATCAGCTCCGAGGTGCCCTGCAAAAGGGATATCATGCTCCAGCCTTATGACCTCAGGCCGACAAAATGGGGGATCCATCAATTGTGTTACAGGCTGTCCTGTGCCAGTGGCAAGGTTTACCCTATACAATAAGTGCCCCGTCAACATCCTTACCTTTAATAGACCGGACCTGTCCCCAAGTGTACACTAGTGAGGGGTCATTGCTTTGGCCCCACACTGTCTGCACTTGAGTGCTATATTGAGTCCGGTGTACTGAGAGGGGCTGGAGTAGCTTCTGCCCTAGATGGCACAGTAACCTCGCCCTCTCTGTCACACTGCGTTCCGACCCTCTTTGATTGACATTTGTTACCATCAGAGCATTCTTCCACCAGACCCCAGCCTCGTCTCATTGATGCTCCCTCCCATTTTTCGGTCCTTCTCGCTTTATTTGTTTTTCTAGGATGAAAAATAAGGGAAACCATTTCAGCATGTAAGGGAAAAATATCACCAATCATTTCCACTTTTTCTTTTTCTGCCACTTTTACGTGTGTGGCTGAGACTGCCATTAATTGCATTCTTTCTTTAAATTGTGGCCAGAATAACCGGGTGTGGGAGCCTTTCCACCACCCCTACTACTAGGTGACGTTTTATTGGTCCTACTGACAAGTATACTTTTAAAGTGTCTCCATGGATACAGGAGATAGTCACCTGGCCTAGTGGCTGCCATGACACACCGCCCAAGAGAGCTGTCCGAATTAAGGTATTGCCAGCCCGACCCTCTCCATCAGCGCTGTTAACCGTTCCTCTCTCTGTCTTTCTTCGACCTCCCGTCTGCTGTCCAGCGCCTCCAGCAGCGCTTCTAGTGAAACGTGATCCATCCCACTCTGACACCACGTGTGGGAAAGCGGTTAACAGTGTGCCGTTGCAGGAGTGCAGCGGTGATCAATAAACAGACAGACAACGATAATCCAGGTGAAATGATATTTTATTTTGTATTCCAATGGTCTGATGACAATAAGACAGTAAATAATACTGATAACAAGCAATACAGTGGTGTGTATTGCCCTGTTTTAATCCACAGGTTGGTCCCATTATAATGGTCCCAATCTTAAACACCCACACCCACACATAACACAAACACAAGTCCACAGTGAGTGCTATATTGCTCGTGGTGTAAATACAGTTATTCGTGAACAATGGTGCAGTGATGTCTGGGTAAGTGCTGACCTTTGGCGACAGCTCCGGATCATGTTTAGCCGTCTAATAACAACAAACAAAGTGGTTCTTTAGACACAACAAAAACAAACAAAACACTCATGATAACAACATCGGTTCTCCTTTTGGTTCAGCTTTTAACCATAACCAAGGAATAGATCACTTCGCTACGTCCCCTTTTGTACCGTCAATCATGACAACTTGGTTAACGAGTGCAACCGCTCTTCCAATCCACGGATGCCACATCGTTTCCCTTCCAGGTCGATGATTTAGTGTACCACAGCTCAGCTCCATTTCTAGATGGCCGACTTCCGTCTAACCCTGGGAATGAATTGTCTGGCCATCCAGTCCAGGGCACTCTGTTCCCTTTACACAGCGCCCTCACAGGTCAGGAGCGCACTCACAGTAGTCCATTAGTAATTGTTGTCAGGGGTTCATTAGTAATTGTTGTCGGGGGTTCATTAGTAATTGTTGTCGGGGTTCATTAGAAATTGTTGTCGGGGGTTCGTTGGAAATTGTTGTCGGGGGTTCGTTGGAAATTGTTGTCAGGGGTTCATTAGAAATTGTTGTCGGGGGTTCATTGACTATTTCCCCACAGTTTTAAGAAACCTTTCCTTTGGGTTCCCGAGTGGCGCATCCAGTAAAGGCGCTCTGTGCAGAGTGCAGGATGCGCCCTATAGCCAGGAGATCGCAGGTTTGAATCCAGGCTATGTCATTGCCGACCGAGACCGGGGGTTCCCAGGGGGCGCCGCCCGGGTAGGGAGGGCTTAGTTCACCGCGCACCAGCAACTCCTTTGGCTGATAGGGCGCCTGCGGGTCTGCAGTGGAGCCGTTCAGATCTGTGCTGTCCTATAGGTCTGATGGCTTCGCAGTGGATCCGCAGTGCGAAAAATGACGGCTTGGCAGGAACACATTTCGGAGGACACGTGTTTCAGCATCCGTTTCTCGAGTCGCCGGGGGTTGCAGCGGTGAACCGGGATTAATAATAATTGGCGATTCCAAATTGGGGAGAAAACTGGGGTAAAAAAATCATTGGCAACCACTAAACTTAGAGAAAAAAAAGAAACCTTTCCTTTATTTCCTTTAGACTTGCTGAATATGTTCCAGGAGCTGCATTCATGCTAGGATTTTCACAGAAGGAGCAGAGAAACCCATCTAAGCAGTTCAAAATTATTTTGGCAGTAACTTCACCAAATACTATCGACGCAGTCATAAAGGCACCAAAGGTAACAGACTGGCTTAAAGTTAGAATAAAAACCCATTTTGGTTCATTAAATCAAGTTTGCATTTCATTAAACCTTTTCCTACTGTTTTAGAGAAGATGGTTTATTTTCATTTTTCAAAGGACTGTTAATCAAAAAGAAACTCTTCAAAAAACACTCCTTAATGTTTAAAAAAAAAAGTCTGTAAGGTTTTGTGAATAGGGCCGTTTTAAAGAAGTTTTGTTATTTATTTATTTTTTTTTAAATACAATTTTAAAAAGAATGTACACTGTAATTAACAAATGTGTGGTATTTTTTGCATATACTTTAATACTGCTTTTAGACAGCAAAAAATACAAGAACCTAATGTTGTTAATTGAAAAACTAAACAAAACACAAAGGAAGATGCCAACGCCTAAATGACAAAGAGCCATCCTGCCTGGTGTCCTTGTAGAACCAACAGAAGAATATACAGATGTGTAGCTTGGTTCATTGGGCTATCACAAGCTGTGTTGTGGGTTTTTTTAAAATTTTATCTGGTTTCATTGTTATTATGTTTTTTCTTTTCTCAGATAACACTGTTCAAGCAAGCTGTGCAGATTCCTGTTCAAATACCCATGGAGCCAAGTGATGCAGAACGGAGATCGTCAGGACTGGCATCCATCATGAATGAAATCCCATTCTTAATTGAAGAAGCAACCAAAAGTAATTCCCAACAACATATTTACCTGTTTCTTTATCGTCCAACAATTTTAAAACCATCAAGCAAGCAAAAGTAAATTACACTACCCTCTAAAGTTTATTTTTATTTTTTTAAATGTTTAAATACTTTGGTTTCCTATGTTTACATGTATACGGCATGTTCTGTCAACTTATGTAAGGCATTAAACAAACACTTTTGCATAGTATGAAACCACAACTGACAGGGAAATAACAAACTTTTGACAGGTATTGAATTTTGCCTGTTTACTTTTTTTTTAAGGTTTATAAATATGCTCCCATACTGCCCAGGTGTGAAATGTCTAACACTGTAATTGTGTGTAATGTAAATATATGATAGAGTACTAAAGCTTAATTGCAATAAAAAAAAAAAAACAGAGTTTTTCTAAGTTGCAGCTTTTCTGCCACGTCTTCACAATCTGTTTGTATTTGCAGCAAAGTGTGTGGCACAGGAGAACAAATTTATCACATTTGATGATGTGAAATTCTCCTACCAAATGCCTGGTGGCTGCTATCACATCCTCGCCCAGGACTGTAGGTCAAAAGTGAGGTTTATGGTAATGCTGAAGCGAGCTTCAATGTCAAAAAATCTGCGAGCTGTGAACGCTAAAATCTACAATAAGTAAGTAATAACCTGATGCTGCTTGTGTCATCTGTATTTTTTTCTTTAATTTTTTTTCAAATACCTCAGTATAATAATTTACCGTCATTTTAAAAATCCACTGCTAACACAATGTTAAAGTCTACCAGGTATACAGCAGTGCTGTGTTCAGATTCCAGAACGTTCTTTCCACTCCTCTTTCCACAGTTCTGTTTCAGCTGCTCAGTAACTGAAAGCTGTTTTAACAACCACTTTAACTGGATCCAATAGTGCTCATATTAACAGGCCCAATAAATAATACTCACACCTCTGTATATGTACAGTCAGGCAAATCCATGATACACAAATGTACAAAATGAATGTTTATGTTCTTCTGCCAACAGAGACATTGACATCTTACCCACTACCAAAGGCTCTGTCAGGCTGTTGATTAACAATAATGAGATACCACTCTCCCAGCTTCCATTCACTGACTCATCAGGTTAGTAAAATAAAATTGACAGTAATTGCATATAAGTACAATGTAAGTATATTGATATTATTTACATATTAGTATTTAAATGTTTGCTTTTGTAAATGGAAAATTAAACAATAACAAGCCATACGCTATGTGTAACATACAATTTTGGAACTAGAAAG
This sequence comes from Huso huso, assembly GCA_036884735.1. Lineage (NCBI taxonomy): Eukaryota > Metazoa > Chordata > Actinopteri > Acipenseriformes > Acipenseridae > Huso > Huso huso. The sequence continues at coordinate 24,980,906 of CM072672.1, read as the reverse complement.
TGTTTTGCTACTAGTTTGTTTATTATAATGTATTCATTTTTGTTAGCCTTTTTGGTCAATCTATTAGAACACAAATCCTGTCTCTTACTGGTCTACTAAAATTGTAAACTGGTAAATTGTAGATCAGTCATTAAATCCCTGGCTGGGGAACAAGGTGAAACATTAAACTCATATACTGTAATGCTGCTATAATTTCTAGGTGCCATTCATATCAAGAGAGCAGACGAAGGGGTGTCTGTAAGTGCTCAGCAATGTGGTCTGGACTACTTGTACTTCGACGGGAAGACAGTGCAGGTCAAGGTCACCTCCGAGATGAGAGGAAAGACTTGCGGGCTGTGCGGACACAACGACGGAGAGAGGAGAAAGGAGTTCCACATGCCAGACGGGCGCCAGGCCAAGAGCCCCAACAGCTTCGCCCACTCCTGGGTTGTACCTGGAAAAAACTGCAACGGAGGTATAAACAAATACATTACAATCAGTCATAATCTCTGTGGTAAAACGTCAACAGACTAAAGGACTGTAGATATTGTAAGTATTGTGTTGTACTGTATTATTTTGTGTACATTTCAGCTGGTTATTACTTGATTCCTTACTAATTAGGTTTCCCTGAGCTGATTGGCTGGCTAATTAGCAAGTTAGCCAATTAGGTTAATCCACTGGCAGGGCTGCAATATAAAAGGCTGCAATCAGCCTTTGAGTGGAGGTTGCAGCTTATTCAGGAGCTTCAGGCTGTTGTTGAACCAAACAATTGTTTATTAAACTTGAAAAGAATAAAGGATTTATTTTCTGGCTTGGGCTAAGATCACTCTGCTTTATTGTCTACATGTTTACTGTTCTTTTTGTTAATAAGAGGCACTAGAACCCATTTCTTATTGTCTTTTTTTTCCAGGCTGCAAGCTTCTGCGTAATCATGTAGAACTCGGCAAGACGGTTTTCCTAGCAGGAGAACAATCAAAGTGTTATTCCACAGAGCCTGTGCTGAAGTGTGCCGCTGGGTGCTTGCCAACTGAGACCGCTCCCGTAACAATTGGTTTCCACTGTCTCCCAGCTGGTGGGTCATTAAGTTGTTTCAAATAGAAATATAATGATTATAAACCAGTATTAGTTTAGTTAAAATGAGAGCTGGCCATAGCTGGGCTAGTCTTGGCCTTGTTTTTTCAAAGTTTAGATATAATCTAGAGATTGATTACTAAAGAATACAATTACCTGAATATTGTAAAGTTTGACAGATATTTCTTAGATATCATATTAAAAAATACTTTTTTTTCTTCTTGAGATTTATGTTGTGTTGGTTTTGGAGCTTCTTAGGGAGGTTATAGGAAACTACAAGATCAAAATTAAGCATATTTAAATATATATTAGCTGCAGAAAGCAATGGTCCAAGCTTTAGAAGCTTGAAGACTGTAGAAATTCATATGCCAATCTCGACACAATTGACTGTTGCTATTTGCTAACTAGTTACTTCATATTGATTCCCTGTATTTTTGTGTTTCAGGTACCGTTATCAACGCAGGAGATTATGGCAGCTTTGCTGAGAAGAATGAAGACATGGAGGAAACGGTGGTTGCCCACACTCAGTGCTCCTGTCAAGCTGACCAGTGCACTGATATGTAGATCCTAGCGAGCCACAACACAGTGGGTCACTTACCTGAAATGCTCTTGAAATTTATCAACATAATTACAGTATAACTGCACTGGGACTTGTTCTCCAAAGTTATTGATGTCTTTAATGATAGTGAATACCAATTGTATATTATAACGCTTAATAAAATATGTCTGCATGGAATCTCTTGGTTTCTCAGTGTCATTCTTATTGACTTGGTTAATGCTTTATTTGAATTTGACACTATGGGACAGGTCCCCAAAATTCAATTTGCACTAATTCTTGCTCCATAATTGGCAGCTTATACCATAGGCACTATTTTACTTTCACAAAAAAAGCATTAATAACACCTTCATAAAGGCTATGTAACACTGTATAAGTACAACTAAGGCCAAAAATTTAGCATCAATCTGAATTAACACTAGAACCGCCGGATTTTCGAACTACCCAGAACCGCCACGTGGGTCATTTTGACCCATACATTTTTAAACTGCTTCATTTTGAAAATGAAAGACATACTATCAGATACAACTCAAAAGTTTTATTCATGAACATCATATCAAACATTCATTGCAGAAACATCGTATTTAAATGGCAAATTCAACATAAAAGGCATTATTTTTAAAATGAGTGCATATACAGCACGACTACAGTGAAGAAATATAATAAAATATACATTTCAAAAGAAACGGGTATGTACATATATCCATTTACAGGTGTAAACTGGTATATGTACACACAAAACTATAAAACAGAAATCATTGTTTATAATACTACATAAAAAGAAAATATAACACTACTTCCAATATGATGCCTGCTGGCTCTGTGCCTACTTTCGGGAGCTGTGTTGTAAACACAGACGCAGTTCCATTGAACATTATTGTGTAAACTGGTACATACAAACCTGTAAAACCGAAATATTTTTTTTCTAAAAGTAATATAAAAAAAATAATATATAACATACGTTTCATGTTAGGCACATAAGTTGTTATCCTACCTGTCATTTCAGTTTGCTGTATGCATCTGAGTGCAGCTAGCTGTATTCCAATCAAGATTACATATTTCCTTTTGATATATTCCCAGTTGCATTTCTGGAACAAAATGAAGAATTGCTGTCTCCCAGGCACATTGAGAAATAAAGCAACTAGGCTTTCACTGAGTTGACATCTTGGTGCAACTGTACAAATCCACAATCATAGCAATCGCTGTCTCGTAGTCAGTCTACAAACAAAGAAAAGCTTGAAATAAAATAAAAAATACATGTGTGCTAGGAGGAGGAGGCGTGTCTTGTTTGCTTTTTACCAAAAAAATTGAATATCTTATTGTGGCAAAGTGGTAAAGACGTGCAGGTGAGTGCAGTGCAGAGTAATCACACAGACAACGTTGGTACAGGTGCAAGGGTGTTTATTTAATTCAATAAATGTCCAGAGCCTTAAGGCAAACCTGTAAATAATAATAGTGTTGGAAGTGATACAGCGGCGTGTATCACTTCTGATTTGTAATCCACGGGTTTGACCCGTAACCCCAAAGTCCCGTTCAGTCACCCACACAAAACACAGACACAGTTTTGACAGTGCGTGATTATAGTGCTAGTGGTGAAAACAAAGACAGTTCGGATAGTGCAAAGCGTGAATGGTGAAGTCGGTTTTTGTCGCTGGCCTGCGGCTGCAGCTCGGATCGTGCTCAGTATCCTTCAGTGGCTAAACAATACACAAGACACACAGAAGTTAGACACAGACACGAAAACACTCACAGTTCTTCACGCTATGGGCTCCTTCTCGGTTAGTTTGTTTAACCATATACAAAGGAACAGATCACTCAAGCCATGCCCCCTATTTATACCCTCGCCCATGACCCCGAGGTTAACGAGCGCATCTGCTCCTCCAGTCCTCGGATGCCACGCCGCTTACCGTCCGGGTCACTGAGCTCGGGTGCCATGGCTCCGCCCCCTTCCGAAATGCCCGACTTCCATCTACCCTACGGAATAAATTGTCGTGCCATTTCATTAAGGGTACTCTGTTCCTCGTGCACCGTGCCCTCACAGGTCGAGAGGGAGATCTAACACCAAGACTCATTCGATCTCTGTCACATATCCCACCGCTCAGAGTGGAGCCGAAGGAACACTCGGCTGAACCTACCTTTCCCATTACTCCCCCCTCCCGGGAAAAATAATCCGCATTTTGGTGGTCTTTCCCTGCACGGTGTACCATATGGTACATGAAGGGCTGTAATGCCAGATACCACCGAGTTATCCGGGCATTGCTGTCCTTCATTGTGCTTAACCACTTGAGTGGGGCGTGGTCAGTGACGAGATCAAATGAGTGTCCCAGCAGGTAGTATCTCAAAGAGTGAGTAGCCCATTTGATGGCCAAACACTCTTTTTCGACGACGGAGTAGTTGCGCTCCCGAGGGAGCATTTTTTTACTTATATACAGAACAGGGTGTTCTACTCCGCCTACCATTTGAGACAGGACTGCACCCAAACCGACATCCGAAGCATCGGTGTGGAGGATGAATCTCTTAGTGAAGTCTGGAGTAATGAGAGCAGGGGCCTGGCAAAGTCTCTGCTTAACAATATTAAACGCCCCTGACATTCTTCTGACCATTTAATTGAATTTGATGCGCTCTTTTGGTGAGGTCAACTAAGGGATTAACCACTGTGGCATACTCGGATAAAGCGGCGGTAATAACCGCTAACCCCAGTAGCGACCTCACTTGAGCCTTGGTTTTATGGATTGCCGCGTCTACCAAGGCCTGGACCTTGGAGACAACGGGTTTCACTCTGCCATTCCCCATTACAAATCCCAAATATTGTGTTTCTTTCTTGGCAAACGCACATTTTCACAAGTTAGCTGTCAGCCGGGCTGCCCTTAGAGACTGAAGGACGGCTGTGATCCTAGCCAAATGCTCTCGCCAGGTGGAGCTGTAAATAACCACATCATCAATATACGCTGCCGCATATTCACGATGTGGGTGTAAAACCTGGTCCATCAGTCTCTGGAAGGCAGCAGGCGCACCATGTAACCCAAACGGCATGGTTGTGAAATGAAACAGCCCCTCTGGTGTTGAAAATGCGGTTTTCTCTCTAGAACTACGAGTTAACGGGATCTGCCAATATCCCTTCGTCAGATCCAGAGTGGAAATAAACCTCGCCGTCCCCAGTCTATCTAGAAGTTCGTCGACCTGAGGCATGGGATACGCATCAAACTTGGCAATAGCGTTTACCTTGCGGAAATCAACGCAGAAGCGGTTGGTGCCGTCCTTTTTGGCCACTATCACAATTGGACTGCACCACTCGCTCCTGGAAGGCTCAATCACCCCAAGTTCGAGCATGTCCCACTCCGTCGACTTTCCGGGATCCGGTAAGGTCTCTCTCGCACTGTGACACCTGGGGGAGAGATAATGTCATATTCAGCAAGGTTAGTTCTACCGGGCGTGTTAGAAAAAACATCTCTAAATTCCTCAATTAACCTGCGTAGTTCACGTTGCTGATCAGGAAGTAACTGTTCCCCCATCGAAATGTTCTTTGTGCCAGAGGGTTCTAGCTCGGGCCCTAAATCATCCTCTATATTGCCTGGGGCTATGAATAAAACCTCTCTTGCCTGCCAGGGCTTTAATAAATTTATGTGATAAATTTCTTTTTTTTGTTACGGCGATCGGGCTGTCTAATTTCGTAATTCACCTTTCCTATAGCCCGAATCACCTCATATATGGCCCTTGCCATTTAGCACATAGTTTGGATTCTGATGAGGGAAGTAGCAGCATTACCTTGTCTCCAGGCCGAAAAGTTCGGATTAATGCATTTTGATTGTAATGCTGCTGTTGTCGATGCTGAGCCGATCTGAGATTGTCTTGGGCCAAACGACCGACCAAATCTAGGCGATCTCTAAGTAGGAGCACATGCTGCACTACATTTTTGGACGAGCCTTTGTGCTCCTCCCACCCCTCTCTCAACAGATCGAGAATGCCGCGAGGCTGTCGGCCGTACAAGAGCTCGAAGGGGGAGAACCCTGTCGAACTCTGCGGCACCTCTCTCACTGCAAAAGGAGGTAGGGAAAGCGATGCCCAATGTTTTTTGCTCTTGATTCACAAATCGTCTCAGCATCGCCTTTAGAGTCTGATTGAAACGTTCCACCAATCCGTCCGTCTGTGGATGATAAACCGACGTTCTGATGGGACGTATTTTTAGTAATTTATATACCTGCTGTAGCGTATTTGACAAGAAATTAGTTCCATGATCAGTCAATATCTCGTTGGGGATCCCTACTCTTGCCATAATCTGCACTAGTTCTTTGGCTATCGCAGCAGCACTAGTGGACCTCAATGGAACTGCCTCCGGGTATCGCGTTGCGTAATCTACCACCACTAAGATATGCGTATACCCGGAGTCAGAAGGTAGCAAAGGGCCGACTATGTCCACTGCGATGCGTTCAAAGGGTGGAAATAATCGGCAGTGGGACCAAAGGGCGGGCGCGCTTTCGACCCGGCGCTACTCGCTGGCAGTCTGGGCATGTGGCTACATATTTCGACACTTCCTTATAAAGACCTAGCCAAAAAAATCGAGCCAATATCCGTTCCCTTGTCTTGTCAACCCCGAGGTGCCCCGCAAAAGGGATATCATGCGCCAGCCTCATGACCTCCAGTCGACAAGACGGGGGAACCAATAATTGTGTTACAGGATGTCCTGTGCCCGTGGCCAGGTTTACCCTATATAGTAATTGCCCCTTGATAATGAAGTGTGGAAATACTAGTGCCCCAGCGCCTTCAACATCCTTACCTTCAATGGACCGGACCTGTCCCCAAATGTGCACCAGTGATGGGTCATTTTTCTGCTCCCACACTAGGTCCACATTTGAGTGCCACATGTCCGGTATATTGAGCGGGCAGGAGTAACATCTGCCCTTGATGGCCCAGTAACCTCGCCCTCTCGGTCACACTGCGTTCCGACCCCTTTGACTGACGTTTTCACCGTTATAACAGGCTCCCACCAGCCCCCAGCCTTGTCTCATTAACGCTCCCTCCCATTTCCGCAGCCTTCTCTCTTTTGTTTTTTTTTTTGCCGGACAGAGGAGAGAACATTTCCGCTTGAAAGGGAAAACATTACCAATCATTTCCCCTTCTACTTTTTCTGCCACATTTGCGTGTATGGCGGGACTGCCCTTAATTTCACCAAATCTTTATAGTTGGGCCAATCCCGACCCAGAATAACGGGATGTGGTAGCCTTTCCGCCACCCCAACTACCAGGTGACGTTTAATCGGACCGACCGATAAATATGCTTTTACTGTGGGGTATGTTGCCGTGTCTCCATGGATACAGGAGATCGCCACCTGACCTTGTGGCTGCCACACCATACCGCCTAAGAGAGATGCTCTAATTAAGGTCTGACCACACCCTGTGTCCACTAATGCATGGGTTTTCACATTTCCAAAAATCACTTTAACAATACAAGGCCCCTCCGACCATTTTTCCCTAAACCCGCTTCAGATGCCAGATTACAGGCGGCCACGTCACACTCCATCGCAGATGGGCATGACCTAGCCTGATGTCCCGGCTGGCGGCACCTAAAACAGGTAGGGGGAAAGGAGGGTACAGTGTTAAATGGTCTGTCCCGCTGCTGGTATGGCAACGGGGCAGGGGTAGCACCTCTACCCCAGCTGGGGGCCAACCTTGGTCTCCATGAAGAGGAGGCAAGGTCACCCATTGGGGTCGGTGCTCTCGGAGGTCGTTGAACCGGTCCCGGTGGTGGGGCTGGTGGAGCAGAGAGAGGAGGTGGGGCTCGGCCGCTCCGTTGAGATGGCGGGGTGAGTAGCCCCGTCTGGGCGGATACCAGGGAGTCCTCAAAGTCCTCGGCGAGTTTGACTGCCTGTTCCAGGGTGTCGGGGTTGTGGCGCCGTATCCACGCTTGCGTCTCGGCGCCAACCACATGACAAAACTGCTCAATAACGATGGCCTCCCCCATCTGGGCAGTTGTTTTTAGCGCCGGGGTGAGCCAGTGGATCATGTGGTCACAGAGCTTCTGCGCGACCACCCTGGGGCGTACGTTCGGGGACCTCTTGTACTCCCTGAACCTCACTCGGTGTGTTTCCTCTGTAATATTCAGACGGCGGAGAATAGCCAGTTTTACCAGGTCATATTGAGCGGCGTCGTCATCCCCCATCGCCTGGTATGCTGCCTGCGCTTCCCCAATCAGGCAGGGTCCCAGCTGGCTTGCCCAGAACTGTCGGGGCCATGACGCGGTGGTAGCCAGCCACTCAAATGCCACCAGGTATGCTTCTGGGTCATCTTCCGCCGTCATTTTGTGCGTCCTCGCTTTGGGCGCCACGGTTGCTGCGTTCGCTGGCGCTGTGGGAGGTATTGCCAGCCCGACCCTCTCGATCAGCGGTGTGTACCTCTCTCTCCGTCTCCTCCACCTCCCGTCTGCTGTCCAGCTGCTCCAGCAGCGCCGACAGTGTTGCGTAATCCATCCTCACTTCTGACAACCACGTGTGGCAAAGTGGTAAAGACGTGCAGGTGAGTGCAGTGCAGAGTAATCACACAGACAACGTTGGTACAGGTGCAAGGGTGTTTATTTAATTCAATAAATGTCCAGAGCCTTAAGGCAAACCTGTAATAATAATAGTGTTGGAAGTGATACAGCGGCGTATATCACTTCTGATTTGTAATCCACGGGTTTGACCCGTAACCCCAAAGTCCCGTTCAGTCACCCACACAAAACACAAAACACAGACACAGTTTTGACAGTGCGTGATTATAGTGCTAGTGGTGAAAACAAAGACAGTTCGGATAGTGCAAAGCGTGAATGGTGAAGTCGGTTTTTTGTCGCTGGCCTGCGGCTGCAACTCGGATCGTGCTCAGTATCCTTCAGTGGCTAAACAATACACAAGACACACAGAGGTTAGACACAGACACGAAAACACTCACAGTTCTTCACGCTACGGGCTCCTTCTCGGTTAGTTTGTTTAACCATATACAAAGGAACAGATCACTCAAGCCATGCCCCCTATTTATACCCTCGCCCATGACCCCGAGGTTAACGAGCGCATCTGCTCCTCCAGTCCTCGGATGCCACGCCGCTTACCGTCCGGGTCACTGAGCTCGGGTGCCATGGCTCCGCCCCCTTCCGAAATGCCCGACTTCCATCTACCCTACGGAATAAATTGTCGTGCCATTTCATTAAGGGTACTCTGTTCCTCGTGCACCGTGCCCTCACAGGTCGAGAGGGAGATCTAACACCAAGACTCATTCGATCTCTGTCACACTTATGTTATATTAAAAAAAGATTAAAGATGTATTGTAATGCATGGGTCAAATTGACCCACGTGGCGGTTCTAGGTAGAACTATTCATAACTTTATCATTTTTTGCGATTCTGGCTATCAAACGCCATCATGATATTTAATTCATATATTTAAGAAAAGTCAAAAACGGACATACACATACGATTTACAACAGAAGAGTAATTAACATTTTAAACCCAAAATGGGTCAAATTGACCCGCATGGCGGTTCTACTGTTAACAAATTTTGCTCAATAATGTTACATTAACATATTGAATTAGCACTTTGTAGTTTTCCATATACTAAAATGATATTCATATAATATTCTAGGTAATGCAAAACTTTTGGCCATAGCTGTATGTGTACAGTCCTTCATAATCACTTCATGAAGGACCATCATGCATAAAAGTGTCTGTGATAGGGCAGCGTTCTGGTCAAGGCTGGCAGTGGGAATAGCAGACACAGGAGATAGGAGTACTGGCAGTTGTGGCGCTCGCAGGAGGCACTCTGGCAGTGGTGCCACTGTTGCTGGCCTCCGCCATGCTCCCCTCAGCAGCATATGCAACAGCTGCTGAGGGTGGCATGGATGTCTTAGAACACAGTGTCATGTAGCCTTATGAAGGTATTATGAATGCTACATTTAGTTTCCAATTTAAATAAAGCATTACCGGTTTTTACATGATGAGGTACTATAGAAATACATTCTGCCAAGACCCTCTTGGAATGCAGATGTATATATGAAGGGTTCTATCCGGGTTAAATAAATACATTTGACATTAGAAATTTGATTTCACAAAGGAATTCTCCTGCCTGAGTGTAAACAGATACGACTTTCATAGTAAAAAGCTTCCTGAAGTGTAGGGGATGTTTATCCCAGAGAAGCCACATACTATCCTCAACAAAAATACTGTTTGCATACATGGCATCAGCAGATAACAGATCATGTATGACTCACAGTTGTCTAGGCTCTCTTCAAAAATCTCTAACTCATAATTGATTTAAAGACAATGGGGTCTCCTCAATGGAACTAAACAGTGGCAGTTTCGATGATGACAAACCTTTGAAATAGAACACTGGTGCTTTATAGATTTCTACTGAAAGAAAAGGGACTGTTAAATGAAGTAAACATTGGTTGTAATGGTAACAACTTTAGTTTAGGTATCCATTGTAAGTGGTTATAAATAATCTATAAACACATTATTAGCTACAGTGGCTCTCAAAAGTATTCACCCCCCTTGTACTTTTCCACATTTTATTGTGTTACAACATGGAATCAAAATGGATTTAATTAGGAGTTTTTGCCACTGATCAACACAAAAAAGTCCATAATGTCAAAGTGAAAAATAAAATCTACAAATTGTTATAAATTAATTACAAATACAAAACAGAAAACTAAAGTGATGGACAATTCTAATCTATTACTTAATTATAAATGTATATGAAGCATACTTTTTATAACTTATCAATAAACCATTTTCAGCCCCAAATCTAAAGTCATAATTATAATAATGGCAAAACAATCTTTTCTTAAGTGTAACATGTTTTACAATGAAGTGTTTGCTTTTTATGTTTTCAGCAAAGATGCGCCCAAAGTGCTCATGGAATTAAATATTTAAACTATTGTCTATGCAAACTTTCAGTGTTTCTTTTTAACACATGTAACTGTGTAGATTTTCCATTGCCCATTGTTTTCTTCTTTAGCTTGACCATCAAAATGTATTCATTTTTAAGAAAGAAAGACAACCTGAATGTTTTCTTCTCCTTTATTCAACTTTTTTTAAAATTATTATTATTATTTAAAACTGTAATACAAACATCAGCTGGAAAATGAGTACTTATGTCAAGACTTTGAAACCTGAATAGCAAAATATGTTCTACTTACAACTTGAAAAAGCACTCACTTATATCTTACATTGGCACCTCAACATATTAAAAAAAATGTAAGTATGGCTGCCTCCTAAATGTATTGCTCCTTGTTCCTATTTTGCCTCCAGGTTTTCCTTGACTTGGTTCTTTTTCATTCTCATTCATTTTTTCCCTAAAAAGATAAATAATACACACTACATGCATTAGTATTATTATTTTAATCTCCAATGACTACATTAAAGGGCATGAATTCTATGTATCCTAACATTGTTTCAAAAACACGATAGAAGGTTAATGGCCAGTGCAGTTGAACTACAAAGATACATACTGTATGTGTGTATTCAGAATTGCCTCACAAACCCAGTAAATGTAGTTATCCCTGCTTTAAAGCCATTATCTAGTCTAGTCACTGTTTACATTACTTTTAGGTGAGAGGCCAGTAACTTTACTGTCGCAAAATGCTGTAGGCCTACTTATTAAGAGACCATGGGCCTTATTTTCAAAGGGGCAAAATGAAAACTAGGTCTCAAAGTGATTTCTAAAATCTGATTTATGTAATTAAATCACATTCTTTATATTTAGGGTTCAACAGGTGGATACATGACACATTTATCTAATCACTTTGAAAGACATATATTTCATATATCACATTTACATTCTATCATGTAAATAGTGACGTTATCTAGCTAGTACAGTATAATTACAATTAGTTTTTTTTCCAGCCAAATGGCCACAAACTTAGGATCTTCAGAAGCAAAACTGACATTAACACAATCTTTTTTCTTTAATTTAACGATTTTATGAAAAAGAAGCACAACGGATACGACACCAATTTAATAATAATAAAGTAAAATGAATGAATGTCATATCTAACGAACCAACAATACTTAACAAATATAACTTTGTGTGTGTAATCGTTTAAAAATATGAACACATACGATACTTACTGATACTACACACCACCTGTAGCTTAAAAACAAGTTCAACATGGAAGCCTGACTCTCCAAATCCCTAAATGCCACTAATTTAAGCATTAAGTAAGCATCAATTTAGCTTCCCGCTCATCTCCATGATGTTAAGCTCACACTGCGATTCAAAATTAGGCTTACACACGACTAATGACGAACCTTCTGAAATTATGTGATGCAATAGCCAAGGAGACAGACATCATTACATCACGCCTCAAACACGTTTTTTGAATTTCACCCAGGATTTTATCTCAATCTGAATTTACAAAAAAAATATATAGTTGTACAGTGTTTTTCAGGAAAATTAATAGACTGATCCTTAGATCTGTGTTGCATTTTTTTAAAATAAACAAATAAAAACAGACTACCTCTAATTTTCTCTGAGAGACATCCTCCCTCTACTAAGTGTCGAGACAAGTTACACACACACACACACACACACTATGGCTTCTGCCTTTCAGTGTTTTCTTCCGTCTTTTCGCCTCTCCTTTACGAATTCATTTCACAATTAACAGATTCTCGGTTTTAATTCAGAAACCAAAACTCATTAAACAGTGCTCAGTCATTTTAAAAGGGGATTTACAGTTAAACACAATGAAAACACAGATGCTGGCGACTAAACCACTCCTCAGATGAATATTATGTTAATTTCACTGGTTGCCTACGAGGGCTTGAGAGGAGGCGAAATTGGGAGTGAGATATTAAGAATGAGACAAGATGAGAGGATTTCTCCGGTTGCTTAGGAGGCTTGAGAGGGGTGAGACATTTGAGAGTTTAAGAGTGAGATGAGTTCGAGGGATGGCGAGATTGAGGGCTGGAGTTTAGGAATGGTGCTTAGTAACATTGAGGTTAGATACTGATAGCAGGACGAGATAGGGGGGCAAAGAGTTTTCCCTTCTCGTCGGGTCAGGCAGCATCCTCTGGCTGCTGGGCGACGTAGAGAGGGAGACATGAGAAGAGCAAAGGATTAGATATAAACACTTTCCGCCGGGTCAGACAGCATCCTCCGACTGCTGGGTGACGTAAAAGTGAGAGAGAGAGCAAAGTTTAGACATATAACATACAACAAACTGACTCTCGCTCCCGACGGGTCAGGCAGCATCCTCTGGCTGCTGGGCGTTTAGTGGAGCAAGAGACAGGAAGGGGACGAACAGGACAAAAGGACAGATCCTTCGAACTCAGTGCAGCATCCTCAGGCAGCTAAGCTGGCAGCTGGGCGGCGTGGAGAGCTTAGGAAAAAGTGTCTCGGGTCCGTTTAGGAGAGACGAAAACAGAGACACCCCCCGGGTCGGGGCCCGCTCGGCCTACTGCATGAGGGGGCTGAAATGGTCCTGGACCTGAAATAGAAGAGAGGAGATGGGACAGCAAGGTTGAGGCCTGGAAGGCTTAGCGCATAAGCAGCAGAAGAATAGGATGTGGCCGGGGGTCCCCTCAGGCCGGCGAGGAACAGCCGGGCGGCAGTGGTTGAGACGAGAGGCCGACCCGGACAGCCGGGGGAGTGAGACTCACTTCCCCCCCTGAGGGAGCCCTGTGCGGACAGTGCGATATAGAAAGGAGCAGAGGTGGGGAGGAGGAGGAACAAAAAACAAACACAGACAAGGAAGCGGAAATAGTGCTGGGTTAAAGTAGAAAAAGAGAGAGATAGACAGGAGGGGCAGCCAATAACATACGTGGAGCAGCGCTGGCCATGCCCTAATAATTGACGAGGGCGAGCTGCATTGTGTGATTGGCTGGAAATACTAAATGAGGCTGAACTGGGATCAGCTTCCACCGGAAGAGATCGCGGACGCCACCGGGCAGGATGCCACGGAGGGAAGGTAAGACAGGCTAAAGAAAAGGAAATAGGATAAGAAGAAAAAAGGAGCGCAAAGCGGGAGAGAGCCCTCTACGGCATCCCCCGAATTACGCCTAAAGGCTAACATTTAAGGTAGGGCTAAGGAAAGGTGGCGTGTGCGTCACGAATCATTACCATTTTGCATACGTTTTGCGTCGTGTTTTGTATCATTTACGACAGTTATGACAGCGCGCGTGAAGAAGATGCCAGCAACTCCTGCCCTAAAACCTAACCTCAAACCCAATACCTAACCGTAAACCGAACCATTAACAATCATCTGATGCCCTCAGGACACTTTCTAGGGGTTATTCCTGTGTGCTGCGCCAGCGCCCAGAGTGAAAGGAAAGTTTGCTTCCAAATGTTTTTTAAACCTCATTCCGTTTAGAAAAACGTCCTCAATCACAGCAGAGGGAGTTGAACGGATCACAATGAGTGATCATATCCTGTATATACAAAAGACACGCTGAAAGAAACACCACTCTGCAGCAAGCAGATCTCAGAAATCCTGCTACGATGTCAACACGAAGTGGACTAAATGGGATAACATTGCTTCAAAATGCCTTTTTCCATCCAACTTTTAAGATCAGTAAAACTTATGTGAATAAGAAACTATATGCGACAAATGCTATGGAAAACGGTTTAAGTCGACTTTTAAGAAGTTTTTACTTGCATGACAAGCTTGCTCGCTAGAGGTGGTTTTATTTTTTACTCGTAGTGACATTTTATTCATCACTTGCATGGAAAACCATAACGAGCGTATTTAACGAGTAATTATTTTTATAATTACTGAATGTATATGATGATGTCTCTGCACTTTATTTGTTTACGTTTTAAGTTAAAAGTTTGTACCCATTAATTTCAATTAAAAAAAATGGTCTATTAAAGAAAAAATGCTGAATTATTGTTTAATAAAATCCTGGCAAAAAAAACAAGCTAAGAAAATAAGAGCAAGAAACGTTTTAGCACTTATAAAAGAAATTGACCGTTTTATTTTGTTAGACTACTGATAAATAAAGTGGTAGAAACTTAATTTCCTAGTGTTTGAGTTTGAATGTGCATAATGTTATTAAACTGTACTTTTTAAATCATATATTTGTTTTCTACGAACAAGTAGTCTTCTAGTAGACTATTTTAGGGAATCCTTGTGAATCATATTATACGTTAATTCAAATCATGTGATAAATACTATCCATATATGGACAGTATCAGGGGTTCCCCAAATATAAACCAATCAGAAGTATTAGTATTTTTTATTTTATCATGTCACTGCCAAAAATGTGCTGATTTGCCTGGCAATCACACAAGCAAAACTTATTGAACACCACAAGACTTTCAGAATTGGCGGGGGTTCTGAAGAAGACGACGAGATATTCAAGACAAATAAGAAAAGGACCGGCTCAAAGATACAGACGGGCGATCAGTCCAAAAAAAGCAAAAAAGGGTTTAGCAAAGCAACCAAAAGGTACATCAATGCTTAATCCCACTAATGTATTTCCAGGCTTGCAAGAAACCAAACGTGCACAGGGAAAGATCTTAAACTTGCTAAAGATGCAGCTGTGGTAGTCTCGCAGCCGGACATAATTAGCAGCGCGTGTCAGATTATGAGTAACTGGTGGCCCTGAAAAGCTTTGGTAGTGTTGATCAAGCAGCTCAGATGAATATTGCTGAACCAGTCGAGGAGGTTAGAAATGCCGATCCTCAAATGAATATTGCTGAACCAGTCGAGAAGATTAGAAATGCCGATCCTCAAATGAATATTGCTGAACCAGTCGAGGAGGTTAGAAATGCCGATCCTCAAATGAATATTGCTGAACCAGTCGAGGAGATTAGAAATGCCGATCCTCAAATGAATATTGCTGAACCAGTCGAGGAGGTTAGAAATGCCGATCCTCAAATGAATATTGCTGAACCAGTCGAGGAGGTTAGAAATGTTGAACATGAAATGAATATTGAGGAACCAGTCGATGTGGAACAAATGGATGTAGAGCAACCAGATGATGATGGTGTTGTGAATGAGGCCCCTGTTGTTTTTTTGGAATGTTTGAGACGCTATGATAGAGAACTGCGTAGATTCAGGGCTGTTGAATATTATGAGGAATTTCATTTTGTAAATTTGGACAGAATAGAGTCATATGAGCAGGCTATAGAAGCAGTGCATTCTGCGATACAAAGTATTTTGGATGAAATAGCGCCGCTTATAGGACCTAATGACTTCGTGCAGCTAAGATTGAGTTCTGGTTCTTTAAACAATCCTTTGTATTCAGTAAGAAGACACCCCGGCAAACTAAACGCTGCAGAGTTTTTAGATCACATTTCTGCTATGTTGCAAAGTAACACAGAGGTTCTAACAAACGATAGTCTAAGACTGGTGGCGCTCACAGAACACTTAAAAGCATAGTGTATAGCAAAATCATTGAAAAGAAAAGAGCTGTGTTGATCGATTTAAACAACGGGGGCAACAATTTGTGTTTTGCAGGCAGTATTTTTGGGTAACTACAAGAACGTGTTTGTCGTGACTCTGAATTGTTAGAGGGGGCTAAACAATTGCATAGGGACCTATGCTTTTCTGAACAGAAAAAGATATGTTTATTGGATGTCAAAGCGTTTGAAAACCAACTGAGTGTTACCATTAAAGTGCTTTACAACAACGAGAGGGAATGGAAGTATTTTGTAACGGGGCCATCGGCTCATTCGAAAATTGTGTTTGTACTGCTGCATGACGACCACTATTATGGCGTTTTAAACATTAAAGCGTTTGTGGGGTGTGGCAAAGTGGCTGCTGATTAAGACCGGATGCAGAGGTGATGCAGTGCAGAAACAATCACATGTGAAAACTGTAATCCAATTTGGAAATGTTATTTTTATTTTTACACAAATCCTGGTCTGGCGACCAAACAATAATCCTCCGGCAATACACCCCTGATGTAAAGCTCGGCAGGCAAATAATAACGATTTGTAAACAAAACAAATAATAACACCTTATCTGCTCCCACAATACTACTAACACAAATCACCAGTCCGGGTGCGTGCAGTAGTGCTCAAGGTGGATGATAACAAATAACAGTGACTGTGATGTTGTTGTTCTGGGTAGTGCGCCGAAGGCGACAGCTCTGGAGACGTGTTAGCCGTCTAGTGAATTTACAAACAGAAGACAATTACTAACAGTGCTACAAACAAACAAAACACTCACGAATACTTTTTTACTTTTTGGGAACTCTCCCGGTCCTTCCAGTTCCGTGCGTCTCTGAACCCAAGCAAAGGAACTGATTACAAGTCTCCGTCCCCTTTTTATGCTGTCACGCATGACCCCTTGGTAAACTAATGCAGCTGCCTTACAATCAGCGGCTACTACATTGTTTACCTTCCGGGTCAATATTTTCTTGCAACAGAGACTCGCCTTCTTCCAGACTAGCCAACTCCCCGACCTGGGAAAGAACTGTCAGTCCAGCCCGTCAAAAGAACTCTGTCCTCGATGCTTAGCGCCCTCACAGGTCGGGAGGGAGATTTACAACCAGAACTCATCATATTTTTGTCACAGGGGGCCAGCTATTTTTGTGAATATTGTCACGCGGCGTATAGTCACAAAACTGATCATTGTTGTGTAAAGCTGTGTAAAACGTGTTTGGACTCAGAGTGTGTAGAAGTTAAGGCTGAAATACAAAGTTGTTCTTGTAATGATATCAGTAGCTTGGTAGACTACTGTAGCTTTAAGAACGCTAAGGTGTGACTCCTCCCTAGCTGTGTGTAAGCTAACGTGAGTTCAGTTATTAAAGAGTTATATTAAGAAGCAGCATGGTTGTGTACGTAGTGAGTTATTACAAAGAATAACATAAAATAAAACATGGTGTCAGAAGTTTAAAAAAAAAATAATGAAAACGGAAGATGAAACGAAAATATAGCAACTTAAGCAGTTAACTCTCTAAAAAAAAAAAAAACCTGAAAGACATTAGATGGCAAGAAAGAAAATGCTGTTCTCTCAAATTTGAAGGGAATGTTTCAGAAAATTGGAAAAGCTGGTTGCAAAGATTTCGCATTTTTGTTAATGCTTCGGGACTGAAAGATAAACCTTCGGAAACACAAGCTGCCACTCTGCTTCACATTGCAGGCGATGACGCAGTTAGAATTTACAGTTCTTTTCAGTGGGAAACAGAGGAAGACAAAGAAAAAGTCGATAAGGTCATTGAAAAATTTCAACAGTACTGTAACCCAAGGAAGAATTTAACATGGGAGAGACATATTTTCTTCTCGAGAGATCAGAAAGCCAGTGAGTCGATTGATCTATATGTTACTGAATTAAAAAACAGAGCAGCAACGTGCGAGTTTGGAGCTCTTACGGACAGTCTAATTAAAGACAGAATAGTTGGTGGAATTTTAAGTAAAAATATGAGAGCTAGACTACTCCGAGAACCGGATTTAACTCTTCTACAAGCCGTAAATATATGTAGAGCAGCTGAAGCAACCGAGTCGCAGCTCAGCGCGTTCGAAAAAACTGAACAAGCTGAAGTACACGCTATGGCAAGTAAAACTTGGTTTCGATCTAATGATGTCAGACACAAGAAGATGACCAAAAGTACTGGTGTAATAGCCTGTGGAAGATGTGGCAATAATCACACCAGCAAGCAGAAATGCCCGGCACAAGGAGTCATTTGTAGAGCTTGCAGTAAACCAAATCACTTTGCAAAGGTTTGCCGCACCACGCAGTACTACACTAAACAAAAAAAAAAGCACCAAAAAAAGTACATGAGCATACAGTAAAACACAGTACAAGTAAAAATGAGAGCTTTTCCTGTTCTACTGAAGAAGAAGAAACAGATTACTTTGTTGGAGTACTGGAAAATGGTTCAAAAAACCGTGAACAAAAATGGACAGTGACGCTCACAATAAATGACAAGCCTACTACATTTAAGATTGACACAGGAGCTGAATGCAACGTGATCAGCGCGACTGTTTTTAAAACGGTAACAGAAACACCTATGCAAAAGACAAAAACAAAAATCATCACATATGGAGGTAGCAAACTGAATCCCAGTGGAAAAACTACATTAGCATGCTTATATAAAGGCAAATTCAAGCTAATAGATTTTGAGATACTAGACCAAGATGTTTCCAATGTGCTAGGTTTAGACACATGTGTTGATCTCAACCTAGTAAAGAGAGTTCACACAATAACAAAGGAAGCAAATATGCACAAGATCCTCAAAAGCTATGAAGATGTGTTTCAGGGTCTTTTTGGATGCATTAAAGGTGTAGTACATCGCATAATAGTCGATCCAACAGTAACTCCTGTAGTAAATCCACCAAGAAAGGTTCCAGTAGCACTTCGAGACAAGATCAAAGCAAAACTTGACCGCATGGTACGAGATGATGTCATTGAGCGAGTCACTGAGCCAACTGATTGGGTGAATAGCATGGTCACTGTAGTAAAGCCACACAAAATCAGACTCTGTTTGGATCCAAGAAACCTCAATAAAGCTGTTAAACGAGAATGATACCCCATGAAAACCATTGAAGATGTAGTTTCAAGAATGTCAAAAGCAAAACTGTTCTCTGTTCTTGATGCAAGCCAAGGGTTTTGGCAAGTGCCATTAGATAAGGACAAATCAAAGCTCTGCACTTTTAATACTCCATTTGGCAGGTACATGTTTAAAAGACTACCTTTTGGCATTGCTTCTGCTCCTGAAGTTTTTCAGAGTATTATGACCCAGATATTTGATGACATTGAAGGTGTTGAAGTAATTGTAGATGATTTACTCATCTGGGGTGAAGATGAAGCACAGCACAATGAACGTTTGTGCAAAGTTTTTCAGCGTGTCAGAGAAAAGAACATAAAACTAAATAAAGCAAAATGTCAAATGGGACTGACTGAAATCAGTTATGTATGACATATCTTAAGTGAACATGGACTAAAGCCAGATCCAAAAAAGGTGGAAGCTATTTTTCAGATGGAGACACCTCAAGACAAGGTAGCCCTACAGAGATTCCTGGGTATGATTACTTACCTTGGTAAGTTCATACCAAACTTGTCACAGATCAGCACACCACTGAGAGTCCTCCTTGAGAAAAACACTGAATGGCATTGGGAAGACAAACAGCAACAGAGTTTTGACAAACTAAAACAGCTAGTTACACAAGCGCCAGTACATAAGTACTTTGATGCAGCTGTACCGGTAAAGTTATCTGTGGATGCAAGTTCACATGGATTAGGAGCTGTATTATTACAAAACGATCGCCCTGTTGCATATGCCTCAAAAGCGCTGACTAAAATGCAACAAAACTATGCACAGATCGAAAAAGAGCTGTTTGCAATAGTACATGGCTGTGATAGATTTCATGAATACATATTTGGTCAACCACTTGTTGAAGTGATAACTGATCACAAGCCCTTAGAGTCAATTCTAAAAAAAACCTCTTCACCAGGCACCTGCAAGATTGCAAAGGATGTGCATGAAACTTCAAAAATATTCTTTACAAGTCAAATACAGACCTGGAAAAGAACTATTGATAGTTGACACTCTGTCTAGAGCTGTTAAACCAGGACATACAACTCCAGCTGAAAACAGTGATAATGATTTTGATGTTAACGTGATGCAGATACTGCCGCTTACAGCTACTAAGTTCAACGAACTGCGTCAGTCTACACTAGAAGACACTGCCTTGCAAGAACTCAAGCAAACAGTACTGCAAGGATGGCCCATGGAATGAACAGATACACCTGCAGGTGCTAGACCATATTGGTACTATAGGGATGAGATTTCAACTTATGATGACATCCTATTTAAAGGTGACAGGACCATTATCCCTGCTTCACAGAGGCACTCAATGCTTCAGATGTTGCACAATTCACACTTGGGCATTGAAAAATGCAAACAGCGAGCCAGAGATACAATTTTTTGGCCAGGGATGAACGCTGACATCGAAAACATGATCTCCAAATGTAATGTTTGTGATAGACACAGACCACAAAACAGAAAAGAGCCATTGATACCACATGAAGTACCAGACCGCCCATGGTCCAAAGTAGGCGCAGACCTTTTTGAATACAAACACACTGATTATCTCCTGCTTGTAGATTACTATTCCAACTATTTTGAAATAATGAAGCTTGAAAATACCAGAAGTGAAACCATAATAACTTGGTGCAAATCGCAATTTGCACGCCATGGTATCCCTGATCAACTCATTTCTGACAATGGTCCACAATTTACCAGTGTTCAATTTCGGGACTTTGTAAAACGCTACCAATTTGACCATATCACCTCCAGCCCCCACTATCCACAGTCCAATGGCCTGGCAGAAAAATCAGTGCACATTGCGAAGAACCTTTTGAAAAAAGCTGAGGATGATGCTAAAGATCCGTACTTAGCTTTGTTAGCTTATCGCAATACGCCTAGAGATGACTTACTTGGATCTCCTGTACAAAGATTGATGGGAAGGAGAACGAAAACATTACTACCCACTTCAAACAAGTTGCTTAAACCGAAAGTCATCGAACCAAATGTTGTCAAGCAACAGCTACAAGCAAAATGACAAAAGCAAAAGTCTTACTATGACCAGCATGCAAAGCCTTTACCTATACTACATCCTGGAGAATATGTAAAACTAAAAACAAAAACAGGCTGGAAGCCTGCTGTCATTACACGCCTATCAGACAGCCCAAGATCCTACATGGTGACAACACCAGACAGATGTTGTTACAGAAGAAACCGACGGCACTTACGACATACAAAAGTACCCTCACCTGTATTCTATGACCTCCCTGATGACTATGAGTTCTCTACACTGACTGATGCCAACACTTTACTATCTACTGAGCACCCAGCTACTAGGCAGGAGGATGGAACTCACACTGCTCCGGCGGATGTTGCAAGACCTTCGACCTTTAAAAAAGTGACCAATCAAGATAGAGATATAGGCTCAGAGGATGAGTATGATACAGCAAATGAATCGGATGCAGAAAGTCAAGAGAGAGTAAATAAGACTCGGAAAGGCAGACTCATTAAAAACCTGCAAGATACAAAGACTAAAATTTAGTTTAAGACAAACAAAACAGTGCTCAGATATTTCAGTTACATTTTATTTGTTAAAATTAAAAATACTATTTGTTTATTTCATTTAAAAAAAAGGGAGATGTAATGATATCAGTAGCTTGGTAGACTACTGTAGCTTTAAGAACGCTAAGGCGTGACTCCTCCCTAGCTGTGTGTAAGCTAACATGAGTTCAGTTATTAAAGAGTTATATTAAGAAGCAGCATGGTTGTGTGCGTAGTGAGTTATTACAAAGAATAACATAAAATAAAACAGTTCTGTCTGCAAGATGTTTTGTAGATATGTTGCTTGTCTAGAAAGACACGAGCTGAAAACCTCCGCTGGAGATATTTCGAGGAACACTTGTGTTACACTGACTCAATAAACAGCCCCAAAATATTGCACGATTACATTTTTTTCACTTTTGAATGCATGCAAGAAACCGGTACTCACGTTCCTAACTATGTGTATGCTTTACATATAAATAACAAACAGCAATGGGATTTTTACGGTGAAAACTGTTTAGCTGATTTTGTGAGAACAATCATTGACGTTTCCTTTAGAGATTACACATTTATATCACACAATGGTAAGGCTTATGACAATTATTTAGTTATCCGGCAGTTGACGGGGCAGATAAACGAGAATGTGTACTACACAGTGGGCTTAGATCCTTACCAGCATGTCACAATCGCATCTGTCTGCATGGCAATGTACCGTTTTATGTTTCTGGAGAAAGAAACAATCACTTTGCTCCCCCATGATAATTACCAGAGACACCGAGTATTCAATGGTTAATGTATGTGGAACACACAGAGCATATCAATATACAGCACGCGTTGAAACCCGGTGGTGAGTTCAGGGTCGGTCCATATTTTCTAGACGGCTATGCAGTAATAAACAGTGTAAAGATGGCTTTTGAATACAATGGTTGTTATTACCATGGAAGTGGAAACTGTTATTGCAAAAATGATTTTAATTCTGTGACAAGTACAACGTTTGGTTGGCTTTACAAAAAGACGATGATAAAAGCAAATTTTCTAAAGTTCCAAGGGTTTGACGTGCGAGTTTTGTGGGAGCACAAATGGAAAGTGATGTTAGCTGCTGATCGGTAGCTTCAAGCTTTTCTCAGTTTGCCCGAACCCATGTCCCCTAGAGATTCGCTGTTTGGTGGTAGAAAAAATGCTATCTCTATGTATTACAAACCACAGCCTGGTGAAACAATTCACTACTACGATTTTACCAGCTTGTATCCTTTTGTTAACAAAACCAAGCGATACCCAGTGGGACACCCTAAAATAATTGACAACGGTTTTGAAGATCTGAGTCATTACTTTGGTTTAGCTAAGGTTAAAGTGTATCCACCACTGGATCTTTTCTTCCCAGTTCTGCCTGTAAGGATTGATAAAAAGTTGTTTTTCACCTTTGTCACACATGCGCACTAGAGAGACAATGTCTCCCCTGCGCACAGTGATGAAGACAGAGCGCTGACAGGTGTTTGGTGTACTCCCGAGCTGATGGTTGCTTTAGAGCAGGGTTACAGGGTTGCAAAAATCTTTGAGGTTTGGCATTTTGAGAAATCCTCATGCAGTCTCTTTTCAGAGTATATCAAATTACATCTCAGAGGCAAGCAAGAAGCATCTGGTTACCCTGAATGGTGCACTGACAATGCAAAACGAGAGCAGTATATCGGCGATTACTATGAAAAAGAGGGGGTTCATTTGCACACTGATAAAATTAACAAGAATCAGGCCAAAAGACAAATTTCAAAACTCTTCTTAAATTCCTTGTGGGGGAAATTTGCCCAGAGATCCAATTTGTCGAACACATCCATAGTGAGAAACCCAGACCAATTGTTTCAATATGTTTTTGCGCCATACTATGAAATTTCAACATGTGATTTTATAGATGACGAATCAACATGCATAACGTGGAAATACCCTACAGACCATTATACAAGACATTCTAACATCAACATCTTCATTGCCAGTTTTACTACTGCCTATGCAAGACTAGAATTGTACGCTCTTTTGAACGGCTTACAAGAGCGCTGTTTGTATCAGGACACCGATTCTGTAATTTTTGTGAGCAGGGAGGGGGAATGGAAACCGCCGCTGGGTGATCACCTAGGCAAACTGAGCAGCGAGCTGCCACCAGAGCAGTCTACTGCAGAGTTTGCAGTGACAGGTCCAAAATCATACGTTATAAACTCTCAGGGGGAGCCGTTTGTTTAAAAGTGAAAGGCATCACTTTGAATGCTGAAAACTGCAAGAAAATTAATTTTGAATGTTTGAAAGATTTGTTTTTTGACTTTGCTAAAAACTCAGATGAAACAGAGAGGAATTTGAAAGAAATTAACTTGCAGCAGCAAGGGATAGTTCGAGTTAAAAAGAAGTGGAGTCTAGAAACCAGGTCTTTAAAAAAAAACGTTCAAGGTTGTGTATGATAAAAGGGTGCTTACAGAAAACTTTACATCTTTACCCTATGGATATTAGACTGAAACATCCTTTTTCAAAAGCAAATAGACATGCTTAGAGGGAGTTCTAATGACGGATCAGACGTTCGTAAATCGGCAACGCACAAACTGGACGAGGAAATGAGAGACATTCTACAAAATAAACATCATAGCGAATATGAAAAGGCTATACGTTATGAACAGATACTGCAACGTTACTTAAGTTTTGTAGGACAGGTGGAATCTGAGAAGGGATCTTTGACACTGCACATGCCTGAGCAGGGCACAGCCGCTGAAACTAACTAGATTGCCAGCGGCCTGCTGATAACGCAGAGGTCTCAGATGCTGTTTATTTAGACATTGTAGACAGTGTGTCGCAACGTTACAGAAAAAAGGTTGAAATATTATTGAAAAGAATGGTTCACAGCTGCTCTACAGCCTCCTGGAATGATAAAGGTGAATTTGTGTACAACGGCATGCCTATTACCGGATCACACATGATTGATTTAGTTAGGTCCCTTATACAAGCACGCAGTGTTCACGAGAGCAGTAAACCAAAAGGCTACGATGACTTTATGGCAGCCATGGCTGAAATTAATGCACCCAGCTCAGTATTTGGCAATGCTACAAACTTTTGGAAAAACTTAAAACCAACCCTAGCATGAGTGGGTTAGTCTCTGTAAGATCACCTATTACAAGAAAGCCGTCAAAACAGACAGGCTTAAAAAGTTCAGAGTTGGGCGCTATGTCAATGGTATATGATACACCCGATAGGGCTGAAACTTTTAAAAAACGTAAATTGTTTAAAAGGCCTGTTTGGCTATCTGTTTAAGGATGTGCATGTTTTTTTTTCTATTTTCTGTTTCTTATGTGTAAATGCAAT
This sequence comes from Huso huso, assembly GCA_036884735.1. NCBI lineage: Eukaryota > Metazoa > Chordata > Actinopteri > Acipenseriformes > Acipenseridae > Huso > Huso huso. The sequence continues at coordinate 24,955,994 of CM072672.1, read as the reverse complement.
ATGTGTTTGTTGTGAATGTAACAAAGTCTTACATATTATATATGCTTGCCGTGCATTTACAGGGTTTATGTGTATATGAAATTGTAATAAAAACTATTTCGAATTCTTATATCTTTTGTGTAGTGTTTTTTTTTTAACCTCATGTACATTAATAATATTTACCCATACACGTGTTCATAGCACTAATAAACAACCGTATACACTATATAATAAGTATAAGTTTTTTTATTAACATTTTAAATAAAGGTTAACAGGCATGACACACTTTAAATTCACAAAAAAACAATACTACGCCTGAGCATGCCCGTATTCACTAGGGTTAAATAAGCTTTGAGGCGTGTGTCTCTGTCTAGACATGTTTTGCACAAATTGCTTAACCATTCGATCATTTAGCGTAACATCTCCAGAATAAAGTTCCAAAATATGTTTAAAAGGCATTCCTTTACATCTCTGCAGCAAATAAAAAACACAGTGGTGTAACAGACAACACATCTTGCAATTGAACACTGTTATAGACTATGCATGATTTCCATTACACGAGAGTAGATGTTAAAACTTCATGCTGATTTGAACTCGGCTCTCGCCAAGATAAGCACCAACTAAGACGTAGCTTTACAGTAAACTAATGTGATCCATATGTGTCTCCATCCATTTACGTTTCCTTCCATATGATGATGTAGATATCCTTCTGTCTGGTGTTAATGGCTGAAGTGTAATGCTGGCTCCAGGGATCAGCTTATTTTGCCTCCCCTGGCGCATCAGCACACAACGGCTGCGATGCTGGCTCGGGATCAACCACAGTGCGGCCTCCCAGCGCATCAGCATGACAACCGTCTGGACTGAGCTAAGTAGGGTACATCTCTGGGGTTTTCAAGTGGGCACCTTCCATCCTCAGTGTTTCGTCGACTAGCCCACGACACCTCAAGAGGGCTCGACGGTGATTCTGGCGTCCCAGCATCACCCCCTCCATCCCCCACTCAACTCAGCCCAGCTTACTTACCTGTACATCAGCGTTTCTTTCTTTCTATTGTGCTTGAGATCCCCAGCCAGAATCTTTCCGTCTCAACCACAGCCAGTTGCTGCTCCTCTCTGCTGCTTCAGATAAGTTCTTCACTGTGCGACGCAGCTCTTGGCCACTGAATCCGCCGTCTCTGAGAAACCGGGTTGTAGAGTGTGCCACAAATCCTCGACAACCCACTTCCACTGGGTAAACCCGAACTCTCCATCCTCGCTGTTCCGCTTCAGTGGCTAGTTGAGCATACCGCAGTTTCTTCCTCTCATACGCCTCATCTACAGCATCCTCCCATGGCACTGTTAACTCTACCAGGTGAACAAGGCGTGCTGATCCAGACCACAAGACAATATCTGGTCGAAGGTTAGTGGTGGCAATCTCAGGTGGAAAAAATAAGCCGTTGACCAACATCTGCCAGCATTTTCCAGTCTCTAGCAGCTTCCAGTTGTCCTGGGCGAGGATTGGTTTTAACACCTTTTCTTGGTGGTTGCTCTCCTGGGCAGAGGAATGTTGTCTTTTGTGTGTAATGTTTTGATGGAACAGGTGACAACTTATTGGTCATGTTACGCTTTGTCTTCCAATGCTAAGGCCAAACATCGCAGCACCTGGTCATGGCGCCAAGTAAACCGTCCTTGGCTAAGAGCCACCTTACATCCTGTCAAAATGTGCCTTAATGTTGCAGGTGATGAACACAAAGGACATGAGGGATCCTCTCCTACCCAGAGGTTTAGGTTCTGTGGTGATGGGAGAACATCATATGTTGACCTGATGAGGAAACTGATCCTGCTCTGTTCCATTGACCATAGGTCTTGCCAGCCAATCTTGCGTTGTTCCACACTCTCCCATCTCATCCATTCTCCTGCTTGGCCTGGGAAATGGCCTTTATACACCCCATCCTCTCCTCCTGCTTTTGCACCTCGTTGACTACCAGCTTCCTCCTTTGAGCTGGGGCTGCCTTGTGCCATGTAGGAGGAGCTGAACTGAAACCAAGACCCCTCTTCCATGCTGAACTTGCCCCATGATATCACCAATTCAAGGGCAGCCTTTGCATCTTCCACAGCTTTTGCCGCCCACTTTCTTCCAGTTTTCAACACAGGTGCTGCCTCCCTTACGCATTTATCGCGTGACTCTACTAATGTCATTTCCAGTCTGACCTTGGCGCACTTAAACTCCTCGGTTAGAGCAGAGACTGGTAGCTGCAGTATTCCTTTACCATAAAGTCCCACTCTGCTGAGGCAGCGTGGAACTCCCAACCATTTCCTGATGTATGAACTGATTAAAGCTTCCAGCTTCTCTACTGTTGTCAAAGAAACCTCGTACACAGTCAGTGGCCACAGCAACCTCGGCAGTAGACCAAACTGAAAGCACCAGAGTTTTAGTTTACCTGGTAGAGCGCAGCTGTCTATGCTCTTCAACCCTTCCACTGCTTGTTGTCTAACTTCTCCCACACGAACTGTGTCCTTTAGATCCCCGTCGTACCATCTCCCAAGACTCTTCACTGGCTTCTCAGACACTGTTGGTATTGCCTCACCATTAATGAAGAATGTTTTATCTACTACTTTGCCTTTAATTATAGAGATGCTCCTTGATTTAGTGGGCTTGAATTGCATTCGTGCCCATTCAATGTTATTGGTTAATTTGCCCAATAATCGATTAGTGCAGGCTACTGTTGTAGTCATGGTTGTCATGTCATCCATGTATGCTCGAATTGGTGGTAGTCGCATTCCAGAAGCCAAGCGCTCTCCTCCTACTACCCATTTTGATGCCCTAATGATTACTTCCATTGCCATGGTAAAAGCCAGTGGAGAAATGGTGCATCCTGCCATTATTCCAACCTCTAGGCATTGCCATGTAGTGCTGAATTCTGAAGTTGAAAAACTGAATTGCAAATCTCCAAAATAGGCTTTCACTAAATTTGTTATTGTCATCGGTACACTGAAAAAATCAAATGACCTGGAGTTCCATGTCTTTGTTAACTGCAGATCTTGAACTAGTCTTTTGTGAAGTACTCTCCATACTCATATCCGTTTCCGTTCCTAAGTCGTTAACCGTGTTGTCCAACGTTGAGTCATCTTCCGCCCCCCCCGCCTCGCAGACTCTAGGGTATTTTTCTCTTTAATTTTTTAGAAGCCTTGGGCGGTGTCTCCAGCATCCTGTAAACACAGAGCTGGATACTGCCGACAAGGGTAGCTAACCCTTACCAGCCCCAATGGGGTCTCTTTCCTCCTGTCAGCTGTCTCCAGGCTGTCACAAGGTCTTTCCCTTGTTGCCAGCTGCACTATTCACAGCAGTCACTGGACGTATCCCGATCTTCATGATTTCCATTACACGAGAGTAGATGTTAAAACTTCATGCTGATTTGAACTCGGCTCTCGCCAAGATAAGCACCAACTAAGACGTAGCTTTACAGTAAACTAATGTGATCCATATGTGTCTCCATCCATTTACGTTTCCTTCCATATGATGATGTAGATATCCTTCTGTCTGGTGTTAATGGCTGAAGTGTAATGCTGGCTCCAGGGATCAGCTTATTTTGCCTCCCTGGCGCATCAGCACACACAACGGCTGCGATGCTGGCTCCGGGGATCAACCACAGTGCGGTCTCCCCAGCGCATCAGCATGACAACCGTCTGGATTGAGCTAAGTAGGGTACATCTCTGGGGTCTTCAAGTGGGCACCTTCCATCCTCAGTGTTTCGTCGACTAGTCCACGACACCTCAAGAGGGCTCGACGGTGATTCTGGCGTCCCAGCATCACCCCCTTCCGTCCCCCACTCAACTCAGCCCAGCTTACTTACCTGTACATCAGCGTTTCTTTCTTTCTATTGTGCTTGAGATCCCCAGCCAGAATCTTTCCGTCTCAACCACAGCCAGTTGCTGCTCCTCTCTGCTGCTTCAGATAAGTTCTTCACTGTGCGACGCAACTCTTGGCCACTGAATCCGACGTCTCTGAGAAACCGGGTTGTAGAGTGTGCCACAAATCTCGACAACCCACTTCCACTGGGTAAACCCGAACTCTCCATCCTCGCTGTTCCGCTTCAGTGGCTAGTTGAGCATACCGCAGTTTCTTCCTCTCATACGCCTCATCTACAGCATCCTCCCATGGCACTGTTAACTCTACCAGGTGAACAAGGCGTGCTGATCCAGACCACAAGACAATATCTGGTCGAAGGTTAGTGGTGGCAATCTCAGGTGGAAAAATAAGCCGTTGACCAACATCTGCCAGCATTTTCCAGTCTCTAGCAGCTTCCAGTTGTCCTGGGCGAGGATTGGTTTTAACACCTTTTCTTGGTGGTTGCTCTCCTGGGCGGAGGAATGTTGTCTTTTGTGTGTAATGTTTTGATGGAACAGGTGACAACTTATTGGTCATGTTACGCTTTGTCTTCCAATGCTAAGGCCAAACATCGCAGCACCTGGTCATGGCGCCAAGTAAACCGTCCTTGGCTAAGAGCCACCTTACATCCTGTCAAAATGTGCCTTAATGTTGCAGGTGATGAACACAAAGGACATGAGGGATCCTCTCCTACCCAGAGGTTTAGGTTCTGTGGTGATGGGAGAACATCATATGTTGACCTGATGAGGAAACTGATCCTGCTCTGTTCCATTGACCATAGGTCTTGCCAGCCAATCTTGCATTGTTCCACACTCTCCCATCTCATCCATTCTCCCTGCTTGGCCTGGGAAATGGCCTTTATACACCTCATCCTCTCCTCCTGCTTTTGCACCTCGTTGACTACCAGCTTCCTCCTTGAGCTGGGGCTGCCTTGTGCCATGTAGGAGGAGCTGAACTGAAACCAAGACCCCTCTTCCATGCTGAACTTGCCCCATGATATCACCAATTGAAGGGCAGCCTTTGCATCTTCCACAGCTTTCTTTGCGCCCACTTTCTTCCAGTTTTCAACACAGGTGCTGCCTCCCTTACGCATTTATCGCGTGACTCTACTAATGTCATTTCCAGTCTGACCTTGGCGCACTTAAACTCCTCGGTTAGAGCAGAGACTGGTAGCTGCAGTATTCCTTTACCATAAAGTCCCACTCTGCTGAGGCAGCGTGGAACTCCCAACCATTTCCTGATGTATGAACTGATTAAAGCTTCCAGCTTCTCTACTGTTGTCAAAGAAACCTCGTACACAGTCAGTGGCCACAGCAACCTCGGCAGTAGACCAAAAGCTCGGCATTGGACTTGGTGAGACCAAGATCTCTAATCAAGTCGTTGGTGTTTAAAAATGTCATAATAGATTTTGGGTAGAAAAAACAGTCTGGCAAAAAACCATAGGAATCAAAAAATTCTGCACTTCCGTCATCTGTCAAGTAAATAGCTAGCCAGTGCTCTCCAGGTAAGTTATGGGGGTGTGTATTAACCACTATACACAAAGGTCTTGCGTCGGTTTATCTTTCGGTAACGTGTTGCAGGGAAATACGTCTAAAAATGTCTCTCTGGTTGGTGCGGCTGCTGATAAGATATTATCCAGCTGTGTCGTGTCCATGTTGGTCGAATCGCATTTTCTTTTTTCTTTTTCTTGTTTTAAAAAGATTCAACTAAAGTCATACAGGACTTGGCATCTCATATTGATTTCCAACACATTATCAAAAATAGCATATATAATCATATTCACGGTGCTGGGTAATGGTGCCTCTAAGCGTATCTCGGCTCGGAGGTTTCCAGTTTTAAAAGGGAATAGTGACCCGTGCATTCTTGGTCTTGACTTAGGTTGAATGCAAATAATGTATACCCCTTTGCAAATTCTTCACGATCCACCAGCAGCGGTTTGTCTTTCAGTCGCTTGTCGGCTGTTTCCACAAGTTGAAAGTATTCACGCACGCAGTTTCCATTTTGAAAATCAGGCTGTAGAGGCTTAGTCAGTTGCTGACACCTGGGTCACTCTAACTCTTTTAACAAACAACGATGCATTGACAATAACCAGCTTAAAAGTGTTTGCGTTGCTCATTAAGCAAAACGAATCTCTATTACGAGTGAGTTTAATTTTTATATCGACACCATTCAGCATTAGTTTGTCTTGAAAAAACAGATCAGCGTGCAGGTGTCCTCTAATTTTTTGCTTGAAGCTGTGTAACTGGCCCTTTTTTTAAAACCTTCGTTGGCTCTGGTCAGCGTGGTTATTTCGTGATGTCCTGGGGTATCTGTAAAACAGACCTGTAGAAAATTATGTTTTCAGAGTATCTTCACTGTAATTAAGAACAGCTTCTATAAAAGCCCTGTATGGATAGCTGTTGCTTGATTGACTGACAAGACGGTCCCCCACCGTGATATCGACTTGACTAAAAAGAGAGGCTATGGGGTAATTTACAAGGCTCACGTGTTCATCCGCTGCAATGTCTGACCCGTCGTCTTTAACTATTTTACAGTTCAGGTACAGCAGCGTGTTATTTAAATCTAAATAATCTTCACCGTTCCCAGCTATGTAAAATTCCAAAGGGGCATTTTCTGAAAGAGCTGTAAGTTGTGGAACATCAACGTAAATACTTTTTTCGATGCTAGTTTGAGTAGGGGCCATCTGAAAGATATCCAGTTCTGATTTTGCACATTCATCTGAACATCTGTGAACAAATGCCATTGTTAAAAAATATCACCCTGCTCTGTCTATACTTGGTCCGCTTCTTAGACCCTCTTTTGCTTTTATGAGTGTTTCTGCCTTTACTCGACCGTCTTTTACACAGAGCAGGCGGCCCCAGAAGCAGCGGCTGTGACGTCTTTCTCTTTCTCCTGATTCCCCTTCTGATAAACATTAGCCCCAAACCTTCTTGTTGGGGTACCATAGCCCTATTCACTACAGCACTGGTAACCTGACCCATCACATCTTTGGCAATGTTCCTAGCAGCTAATTTCACATGCAGCTTTACAATTTCAAACCCTTGCTTCAGAAAAGGCACAACCTTCCTAAACAGTGCCCTAAACAAACCTCCAATACCAGCCCCGTACATGACAGGTAGTCCCTGAAACCCCGGTAAGCCATTTCCCGCTTGGCTCTTGTAATAACTTCTGTACAAAGCGGGGTCTCCGTAGGTTTTAACTACAACCATCGTTTTAAAAGCTTTCACCGGATGAATGATTTCCATTACACGAAAGTAGATGTTAAAACTTCATGCTGATTTGAACTCGGCTCTCGCCAAGATAAGCACCAACTAAGACGTAGCTTCACAGTAAACTAATGTGATCCATATGTGTCTCCATCCATTTGCGCTTCCTTCCATATAATGATGTAGATATCCTTCTGTCTGGTGTTGATGGCTGAAGTGTAATGCTGGCTCCAGGGTTCAGCTTATTGCCTCCCTAGCGCATCAGCACACACAACGGCTGCGATGCTGGCTCCTGGGATCAACCACAGTGCGATCTCCCCAGCGCATCAGCATGACAACTAGGGTTGTCACGATACCTGAATTTTGAACTTCGATACGATACCAGTTCAGTTTCACGATACTCGATACCTCTTCAATACAACGGCAAAAAAAAAAAAAAAGATTGACTGGCCCTTTAATAGTTCTGCTTGTTTTTGGTAGTGAAATAAAGAGGATGAAGTAAAACTACAAAGTGGATGAATTTGCGATTTTTATTAAGTGATTCAGGTGTACATTATTGACGGAGAAAAGTTTTTACTGTCATTATATTTGTGCTTATAACTGTGACTACAGGGGTTTCAGGTAAGTACCATATGTGGAATAAATCAGCACAAACTGGGGATTCAGAAAATAAAAAAATCCATTGTTTGATTTGATACCCACTAAATTTAGTACGGAAACATAGGGCAACAGTGTGGAGTAGTGGTTAGGGATCTGGACTCTTGACCGGAGGGTTGTGGGTTCAGTCCCAGGTGGGGGACACTGCTGCTTTACCCTTGAGCAAGGTACTTTACCTAGATTGATCCAGTAAAAACCCAGCTGTATAAACAGGTAATTGTATGTAAAAATAACACTATGTAACACAATTTTTGTTCCTGGGTAATAAGTGTTATTTCCTAATTGCTTATGCCTCAAAAGTATAGAAAATGGCTATTATTCCCCACAAACTTTGCTTTTGTGACCAGGACAGTGATATTTTGAAATTTACCTATTTCCAATGAGAAAACGGGCGAATTTGTGTCTTTTCGTTCACATAAAGTCAGAAAAAAACAACATATGAATCCAAATTAACATGTATTTATACTAAAGTAATACAAAAATGACTACAAAAGATTTAGAAGTGAGTAGTTTTTCGAGATTTACGATTATACTGTAAATCACTTTCACGAATCAGCCCCCAAATGTAGTCTCCCATCATGTTCTCATTATACTGTCCTTGGTAGCGGCGTTCAAAGTCCAGTATATCCTGGTGGAAGCGCTCGCCTTGCTCCTCCGAGTACGCTCCCATGTTCTCCTTGAATTTATCAAGATGAGCATCAAGGATATGGACTTTGAGGGACATCCTACAGCCCATTGTGCCGTAGTTCTTCACCAGAGTCTCAACCAGCTCCACATAGTTTTCGGCCTTGTGATTGCCCAGGAAGCCCCGAACCACTGCGACAAAGCTGTTCCAAGCCGCTTTCTCCTTACTAGTGAGCAACTTGGGGAATTCATTGCACTCCAGGATCTTCTTTATCTGTGGTCCGACGAAGACACCGGCTTTGACCTTTGTCTCAGACAGCTTAGGGAAGAAGTCTTGAAGGTACTTGAAGGCTGCCGACTCCTTATCTAGAGCTCTGACAAATTGTTTCATAAGGCCCAATTTGATGTGCAGTGGTGGCATCAGCACCTTCCGGGGGTCCACCAGTGGCTCCCACTTGACGTTGTTCCTCCCCACAGAGAACTCTGTCCGCTGTGGCCAATCCCGCCTGTGGTAGTGCGCCTTGGTGTCCCTGCTGTCCCAAAGGCAAAGATAGCAGGAAACTTGGTAAACCGCCTTGAGACCCATCAGGAATGCCACCATTTTGAAGTCTCCTATGACCTCCCAGCCGTACTCATCATACTTCAAGGCGTCCAGCAAGGTCTTGATGCTGTTGTAATCCTCTTTGAGGTGCACCGAGTGAGCCAGGGGAATAGACGGGTACTTGTTACCATTATGGAGCAGCACAGCTTTGAAGCTCCTGGATGAGCTGTCAATGAAGAGGCGCCACTCATTCTGGTTACAGGCGATTCCGATTGCCTCGAACAGACTGGTCACATTGTGGCAGAAGCAGAGCCCATCTTGACGGGTGAAGAAGCTGGAAAAAGGTTGGTGACGCTTCCTCTGATCTGCGACTTGCACACTGTCATCCAACAAGTTCCACTGCTTGAGCCTAGACGTCAAAAGCTCGGCATTGGACTTGGTGAGACCAAGATCTCTAATCAAGTCGTTGAGGTCTTTTTGGTTGGGGTAGTATGGGTTTCTCTCCTCAGCTCCACCTCTGAAATTGTCATCTGGATCTACAACGTCTTCCTCGCCTCTGACTTGCTGCTCTCTTCTAAGACGGCTGTTCTCTCTCCGGAGGAGGGGTACGGGAGCTCATGGCAGTGTGGCACCGGGCGATGGATGAAGAAAGGTCCGGATACGTGATAGCAGGTGCATTCTTGCCAGTCCGACGTTTGGAAGGGTCCGCCATGCAGAAGTAGCAGTTGTTTGAGTGGTCAGTGGGTTCCCACCAAATTCTTGGGATAGCGAACTTCATGGCTCTCTTTTCCCTCTGTACCATCCTACAAAAATACATTTATTTCACCCATGACTAATGTGTAAGAGATTCTCAACATTTTTCATATATGATATATTTTTTCAATAACATTGAAAATTGTAAACATTTTAAAATTAAAAACTTTTACAATTTTAAAATTTTAACAAATTTTATAACATAAAATTCCGAGCAACAATTGTCCATCTTACCTTCCAGAGTTTTTTTTGCAGTGCTCGCAGGTGAAATGAGGTGCCCAGGGTTTGTCTTGATCCCCGACAGGCATGCCGAAATATGCCTTGTAGGCCTCACACATCTTAGCAGATGCTTCCACGGAGTACTTTTTCGCTCTTGTCTTGATAAATTGGCCGCAGACATAGCAAAATGCGCCTGCCGGATGCTTGCAGCCTCTTGATGCCATCTCAGAAAAATGCAGATATGTATCCACTTAGGCAGCTGGAACTTAACTGAACTGGTGGGCTTAAGGCCCCCTGTATTTATACTACTATTTATATTACTGGAAAGTTCTGGAAAGTTCTAGAAGTTACTCCAAGTTTACTCAGCACTGAATCTATCTGGAATGTTCTGGAAAATAGGTAAATTTCAAAATATCACTGTCCTGGTCACAAAAGCAAAGTTTGTGGGGAATAATAGCCATTTTCTATACTTTTGAGGCATAAGCAATTAGGAAATAACACTTACTACCCAGGAACAAAAAAAAAAAAAAAAAAAATTGTTACACGGTGTAATTATATCTTGTAATAATTGTAAGTCACTCTGGATAAGGGCGTCTGCTAAGAAATAAATAATGATAAATAAACTAATGAATGGCAAGATGAAAATAAATAAAATACACTTTTTAGAAAAAAAGAACATTTTTTGTCAATAAATATTTTTTTTCAGTGCTCTGAATAGAAAAAAAATGTATTTTAGAAAAAAAATTATTTTACAATCAAACTTCAAGGTCTTGGGAACATGTCTAAAATGAAAGAATTAAAATTGGAACACCAGAACAAAAGTTACAGCCATTTATAACAAACTATAGAAAATGCAAGAAATGCAAAATAATATATAAAAGTAAAGAAAATGATCAAAAACAAGGGAAACGCAATCTTGTTTTATTTTGTTTCACAATGTTTTCTTTGCTATCCTGCGCGTCTGCTCCATCCAGTGCTCTCTCACACAGCGTGAAGCAGTCAGTCAGATTCTCTCCGACGTAGTTGCCCATATTTGGTATAATTAGAAAGCCACAGTCCGCCCCTTTCCAAGAGTGACAGCCATATGCGCCTATGATATACAGCTCTCGTGTACTACGTCATAGAAGGCCGAGCCCGGGGGCGACCGCAATAAAGCTAGACTAACCTCAGAGAGAAATCTGTGAAGTGTGTTTGATACATTGACAGATAACTAGAGTCGTTCCCCCCAGGCGAACAGCAGCTAGCAAGTGAAGTTGCAGGAGGCAGTGCTGTTTTACAGTTGAAATCCCGTTCCTGTATGGTGGCTGAGAGGTGCAAAAATACTTTTTTCATGCATTCCCATGACGTGTTTCTTCAAGCCTCTTGTCATACAAACAGTGTGCTATTTCAATGTAATTAAATGTATGTATTTTTAACTTATATATGTGATGCATTCATTCAATAATCTACGCTGTCACTAACCTGTCTGAATTATTTGAAGAGGTCAGGGTGCCTGTCCGCCAAATGCTTCGCTAAATGTGAGGTGTTGCCTCCTTTTATTTGTACCGTCTTAAAGCACTGTTTGCATATGAGCTTGGATGGATCTTTTGCTTTGCCCTGCGCATTTGCTTCATACGCGAAATACTTCCACACAGCACTCCTGCCGTTCTTTTTTTCTAAGAGCACGGCCCGCTGAGCTTGTGTGCCTCCCATCTTAACCTTTTACTCCTGAATCATGGCTGTCGCGTTGTCGTTGTTTCCACCTGGAGTGTATGGTGTCCCTAAGCGGACACAAAGGGAAGTTTTTTTTAGTAATCGACTCCATCTTTTACATGAAGGACGCAAACACGCAATTTTCATTATACAAGAACAGAGTGCTCCGATACTTTCTGTTTTTCGGTATTATCCAATGCATAATTAATGAAGCTCAGAACCGTTTTTGAAATTTGGTATCGCGGTAGTATCAAAGTATCGGTATTTTTGACAACCCTAATGACAACCGTCTGAATTGAGCTAAGTAGGGTACATCTCTGGGGTCTTCAAGTGGGCACCTTCCATCCTCGGTGTTTCGTCGACTAGCCCACGACACCTCAAGAGGGCTCGACGGTGATTCTGGCGTCCCAGCATAACCCCCCTCCGTCCCCCACTCAACTCAGCCAAGCTTACTTACTCGTACATCAGCTTTCCTTTCAATTGTGCTTGAGATCCCCAGCCAGAATCTTTCCATCTCAACCACAGCCAGTTGCTGCTCCTCTCTGCTGCTTCAGATAAGTTCTTCACTGTGCGACGCAACTCTTGGCCACTGAATCCGACGTCTCCGAGAAACCGGGTTGTAGAGTGTGCCACAAATCCTCGACAACCCACCTCCACTGGGTAAACCCGGACTCTCCATCCTCGCTGTTCCGCTTCAGTGGCTAGTTGAGCATACCACAGTTTCTTCCTCTCATACGCCTCATCTACAGCATCCTCCCATGGCACTGTTAACTCTACCAGGTGAACAAGGCGTGCTATCCAGACCACAAGACAATATCTGGTCGAAGGTTAGTGGTGGCAATCTCAGGTGGAAAAATATGCCTTTGACAAACATTATTATTATTATTTGTTTTATTTAGCAAACGTCTTTATCCAAGGCGTCTTACAGAGACTAGGGTGTGTGAACTATGCATCAGCTGCAGAGTCACATACAATTACGTCTCACCCGAAAGACGGAGCACAAGGAGGTTAAGTGACGCTCAGGGTCACACAATGAGTCAGTGGCTGAGGTGGGATTTGAACCGGGGACCTCCTGGTTACAAGACCTTTTCTTTAACCACTGGACCACACATCCTCCAACATCTGCCAGCATTTTCCAGTCTCTAGCAGCTTCCAGTTGTCCTGGGCGAGGATTGGTTTTAACACCTTTTCTTGGTGGTTGCTCTCCTGGGCGGAGGAATGTTGTCTTTTGTGTGTCATGTTTTGATGGAACAGGTGGCAACTTATTGGTCATGTTACGCTTGTCTTCCAATGCTAAGGCCAAACATTGCAGCACCTGGTCATGGCGCCAATTAAACCATCCTTGGCTAAGAGCCACCTTACATCCTGTCAAAATGTGCCTTAATGTTGCAGGTGATGAACACAAAGGACATGAGGGATCCTCTCCTACCCAGAGGTTTAGGTTCTGTGGTGATGGGAGAACATAATATGTTAACCTGATGAGGAAACTAATGCAACTTGACAATAACTTTGCCAAATGCAAATGACACGTGCTTGTTCTGGTCTGACTTTATTTCAACTGATACAGTTCCAAAATGATGCGCACTCACTGGGACGTAATGAGGTTTGTCAAACAATGATGTGATAAATTTGCCATCGTCTCCTTTTAAATTAACACATCGTAACAGAGGGGCGTATGAGTCTGCAACTAACTGATGTTCAATAATATCGGTATATACATACATGGTATTAAAACCAGAATTAATATCAGCTGGGTGGGGTGACTTTTTGCCACCGATGTCTGCTTCAAACCCCAACACATTTGCTAGTTCAACCCTTGTAAAAAACAATATCGTCCGATTACCGTCGAGTCTCACACTTCTGCTGATGCACTCTAAAAGGTAAGGGTTCATTCCTCAAGGAACCTTAGGGTTCTATTGCATGTTTTTTTTTCTCAGTAAGGGTTCGTTTGGGAACCTCTGGTTGCTCTGTCTAATATAATATTGCAAAGGGTTCATTTTAGAACCCTTTATATCAATACATTGTAAATTGTGCTCTACAATATTGTTGTGCAAACTACAATTTTTAATACACAATACATGATGAGAGAAAAAAGGTAAACACCATAAATGGTTATAATTTTGTGCACGGTATTGAGAGGAAATCAAAGAGCAGATCATATTTTGCCAAATATTTAACTAGAATTTATAATAGTAATATGTATGTATAACATATGCATTGTAGTTTATAGCTTCCATTTGTATCCATCTTGAACAGAACCTTTAATTGGATAAATATTTAGGAAAAACCCATACGAGGTTCAAGACAATAATAAAACCTCAAGGCAAGATGCCTCTGCACAACACAATACAAAAATAAAATACATTATGCGTTCTTAATTTACAATTCAAATTCGTTGCAAATGTGTTAAGGTGTGTTTTTTTCCACACAATAAGTTATTCTTTACATCTTAATCATTTGTAAAACAAAAATCACATTTAACAACACATATATGAAACACACTAAATAACATGTTCTGCTTTTTGTTTATTTATTATATCACTGGCAAAAGGCTTTTTGAATATTGGAATCACTGGTTAGATGATCAATACTGAGATCTTATTGGTCCACAGCAGCCATGTTTTGTACTGTAGCAACTTCCCTTGAACAACCGTAAAAGATAATCATACTTAGACCATTTATGTTCATTTTGACTTAACTTAACCATACTATATAAAACTATTTATGCATTAACACATTACACTACTTGCATTACCTATAGTGTTCATATAAACACACCAGTTTTGTAAAACAACAAAAGTCACATCTAATAAATTACAAACATACTTTTTTCTATACCTTGCTATATTTTTTCTATAACTTGCAGACTTGTCCATGTTAACAGCTGTCCCCAGTGGTGGGAATGTGTCATTTCAGGGTGAAAATTGACAAAACTGGCATGTCACCCATATTGATTGGCTCATGGCGGTCATGTTTGTTGATGTAGGAACTTTTCCCGACTAACTTTTTGAGAGGACAGTACAAATATAACTTATAACCAAGATTCACATCAATCGGCCAAAGGGCTCATGAGGAGTTGTTGTTTAAGCGTTTTACGCAAAATCCAACATAGCTGCCACATCATGTGACCGATCCATTTTTCCTTAAGTAGAATAAATCGTGGACATGAGCTTACTACATACAAAATTTTTCACAGCTGTACTATTTACCGTTCATGAGAAGAAGACTTTTGAATATTGTCCAAACTTTTCATTAAATCCAAGATGGCTGCCACACCATGTGACCAAAGGCCGCTATATTGACCACGACACAACATCCCATAGTCCTCTACATCAATGTCAAATTTTGTGCATTTTGGTGCAGCCAAAAAGAAGTTATACGCAGCTTTATAGCCAGTTGTGTATGTTGATGATGTCATGCAGTGTGGACGCCATGATTTTCACAGTAGCAACTTCCCTTGAACAAGCGTAACAGATGACCACACTGAGATGTTTTATTCCAATTTTTGTTTCAATCAGATAAGCGGTTTCAGATAAGAAGATGTTTGAATTTTGATGATTTTATATTTTTATGGTAATTTTATGACATTAATCAATGTGGTTGCCAAACCACAGAACCAATCAGCTTCATATTAACAACAGTTAATCATGGACTATCCCGCAATTTTCAGAGCTCTGCAGTAAGCGGTTTCCGATACATAGGCGTTTTAACAAATTCCGCAAAATCCAATATGGCTGCCGAACCATGTGACTTGCGAAAATTTGCTGAATATCACCGACTATCATCCATAGGCATCTACCAGTGTACCGAATTTCGTGATTTTTTGAGCATGTTTTGGCAGAAAAAAAAATAATAATAACTAGAGTTGCAAGCAACTTTACGGCTTCCAAGCAGTTATCGTGAAATTTAAGCACATTGGTTATTATAGATGAAACGTTATCATCACAACTGTAATGTATACCCAAGATTCACATCAATCGACCAAAGGGTTCATGAGGAGTTGTCGTTTAAGCGTTTTACGCAAAATCCAACATAGCTGCCACACCATGTGACCGATCCATTTTTCCTTAAGTAGAATCAATCGTGGACATGAGCGTACTACATACAAAATTTTTCACAGCTGTACTATTTACCGTTCATGAGAAGAAGACTTTTGAATATTGTCCAAACTTTTCATTAAATCCAAGATGGCTGCCACACCATGTGACCAAAGGCCACCATATTGACCACGACACAACATCCCATAGTCCTCTACATCCGTGTCAAATTTTGTGCGTTTTGATGCAGTCGATAAGAAGTTATACGCAGTTTTATAGCCAGTTGCGTATGTTGATGATGTCATGCAGCGTGGACGCCATGATTTTCAGTAACAACTTCCCTTGAACAAGCGTAACAGATGACCATACTGAGATGTTTTATTCCAATTTTTGTTTCAATCGGATAAGCGGTTTCAGAGAAGAAGATGTTTGAATTTTGATGATTTTATATTTTTATGGTAATTTTATGTCATTAATCAATGTGGTTGCCAAACCACAGAACCAATCAGCTTCATATTAACAACAGTTAATCATGGACTATCCCGCAATTTTCAGAGCTCTGCAGTAAGCGGTTTCCGGTACATAGGCGTTTTAACAAATTCCGCAAAATCCAATATGGCTGCCGAACCATGTGACTTGCGCAAATTTGCTGAATATCACCGACAATCATCCATAGGCATCTACCAGTGTACCGAATTTCGTGAGTTTTTGAGCATGTTTTGGCAGAAAAAAATAAATAAAAATTAATAATAATCCTAACAAAAACAATAGGCTTCCCCAGCCTACGGCTTGGAAGCCTAATAATACAATTTTTGCTCAAATGTATTGTTGAATATCTACATATCTTTTTTTTCCTTCCTTTCTTACATAACAGTTGTGCAGTTCAATACTTTTGCATCAACAAAATTAAAATGGGCAACTTTTCTTGCCATGTTCCTGAGAATGTGCTACTTGCCTGTTTGTGGTAGCGGGATGGTCTGCATCTCCACTCATTGTGTACCGTTTTGAAGCACTGTGTTTAATATATTTTCATGTTTGAACTTCTGGCTCCCTCTTAAAAATGCAGTCTTGCCTGCCATCCATTTCCCTGCATCCTGATAAAACGTGCAAAACATGGATTTTTTTAACATTGTCAAACTTAAGCCAGGGGAAATCTTTTAGCCACTGTTGGTTTAACTTGTATTTTACAATGGTGAACACGCTGTAACTAACTCGAAGTTCCCTGTTCGCTTTCATCTTCTGACATACCTGTATTGCTCATTTCTTGTAAAGACACCGACATATATGAATTTGTTATTTTCCTCATCTTGGTTTGACAAACTGTCTGGAATCTAGTAGCCACCACACTGATAAATCAGTGAAATTGGCGGGGTATGAGATTTGTAGTTTTTAATGTGTGATTAACAGTGGGCAGTGGACACCAATAAATTACATTCCCAGAGTACATTACGATTCAGCTATGAGAGTTTAGATCCGACTATGAGTTTTTTTTTCTTGTTTTTTTTTTTTACTTTTCAGCTGAAAAAATAAATCACGTTTATTGTTTATAGTCAACCTTTAGGAATTTGTAGTCACATGTAGTGCACCTAAATTAAAATGTACTTTCGCACAAGAATTTTGTCATATGCAGAAACTGTCTGGATATTTTCATCTGTGCTACTGGACGACACAGAAGGCTCTCCCCATCAGCCGAAACAAAAACTGTTGTATGCTTATATGCTAGTGCTTGTTCTGATTTGTCCCAAGATCCACCGAAAATCCACGTATTGGCCACCGCTGCTGTATCATATTAAACAGGTGATTCTTTTGCTTGACTGGGCAAGGTGAGTATGAGCACATGTTCATACAATATTTTGGCTCTACACTGTAAAATCTAATTAGTTGCCTTTACTTGAAAAAATCATGCAAACTCATTGCCTTGAAACAATCCAAGTGAAGGAACTTAGTAGGCTCAAGGTAATATTACTTCAGATGATGAGTTTGAATAACTTTTAATAACTATTCTGATTACACCACACTTACTCAGTTGGTAAAGTCTACTCAAAAACACAAGTTCTGTTAACTAGCTTCTGACTCACTCTGTTAGTAATGATAACTCAAAACCATAAGCTCCATTAACTATTATTATTATTATTATTATTATTTATTTCTTAGCCTCAGTCGAGTAAAAAGACTCCACTTTCTTCAGTTCTACTCACTTCACCATTTTAAGTTCTACTCACTCCATCATTTGTCATAATAACTTGATCAAATCATGCAAACTAATTGCCTTGAAATAACTGAGTGCATACTACTTGTAAAACTTAATTACCAGTACTACATAATACTGCCATTCCTACACAAGTAATTATTATTAGACATTGATTTACCTCTAAAATAAAGCATACTGTAAAACATTCAATATCAAACTCTTGAAATTAAAACAGAGTTCCTGCAGGGAATCAAGAAAGAGAGAGATTTGGTTCGATAACATTTAACAGCATATTTATTTTGCAAAGTTACATGTCCTTTGAATATTGAATAAGCAGGAAAAAAAAACACATTCAATGTTAATCAACAGATCATGAGTCGCCAAGTATTTCTATTTTCAAGCCTGCAAAGAAACAAATGAACTGATGGATTAGCACAAAAAAAAACGCCAGGTTTCAAATCTTTTTGTAATGCTATTCACGTACAGAAATCTATTACTTGTTTGAGGAGTAATACCAAAATATGATCATAGAAACTACAAATAAAGTGCTATTGATATATAGAAAGGTAAGTGCCACTAAGCAATTTAAGTACTAAATTGAAAAATTGAAAAAGTAACTTGGTTCCTTCTCCTTTCAAATACAGTGGATTGCATAAGTATTCACCCCCCTTGGACTTTTCCACATTTTATTGTGTTACAACATGGAATCAAAATGGATTTAATTAGGAGTTTTTGCCACTGATCAATACAAAAAAAGTCCATAATGTCAAACTGAAAAATAAAATCAAAAAAGAGACAGGTGTATTAAACCTGAAATCATGTGAAACACCTTAATTGCACCCAGGTGAACTCCATTCAACTAATGATGTGACTTCTAGTGACAATTGGTTGCACCCGGGCTTATTTAGGTGTGTCATAGCAAAGGGGGTGAATACTTATGCAATCAATTATTTTCTGTTTTATATTTGTAATAAATCTAGAACAATTTGTAGATTTTATTTAATAGTTTGACATTGTGGATTTTTTTGTGTTGATCGGTGGCAAAAACTCCTAATTAAATCCAGTTTAATTCCATGTTGTAACACAATAAAGATGTGGAAAAGTCCAAGGGGGGTGAATACTTATGCAATCCACTGTATGTGTTTAACCTCAACTTAATATGGAGGTAAAGTGCCTGGTCTCTAAGATAATCTATATACAACAAGAAAACACATTTAGTAAAAACAGTAGAAAAAAAGAAAGATGTATTGGCACTAAAATAATGTCAGGTTTCAAACCTTTTTGTAACGCTTAGCGAACAGGTTAACCATGCTTGTCACTTTCGTGCCATTTTTCTTCTCAAAACAGGCTCTTTGAAAAGTGTGGAACTAAACCACTGCAGCAAGTAAAGTGCTGCTGGAAACTTTGCAAATGAAGAACTGGAAAAGTATCAACTTAAACTAACATGAAAATATGCCTTTTAATTCCAAAAAATTGTTGAGCTTGGTCTCATGTACATTTAAGTTGACACAGGCATAGATTTGTCAAAAATGTCAAAGGAAGTATAAAAATGACAAAGGAAACCCCAAAACAAGAAACAATAACATGCTTTGAAGTCAGCACAAAATTTTCTTCCTTAGGCAAGTAATTGGTTTTTCAGACTTTGCAGTTTCGGCTTTAAAGTTTTCTGTCCCAGCTCCAGAATCACTTGTTGAATAAAGTTAAATGTGTTTTTCATGCAGTTGGGGTAATCCAGGTGTAGCGCATATGACAGCCCAAACAAGAGGCAAACTGCAAGCGGCAGGTCTCGAATATCATTCATTACAATACCTCCCTCTACAATGATGGCTGTGGAGACGGGGTCAAGGTGCAGCATGTTCGAAGAGCTGTTTGGAGTATCTTCAGGGATGACAGTCAACAGTCCGACTGGAATGTGCGCAAAGTCTTCATTGCCATCGTAATCCTGCAATGAAACAACATTATAGCCATGAGAGGCCCATTAGGATAACATGAACAACACAGAAGCCAGTATTCCGATTGGGCACAGTGTCTTACGCCTTAAAAGCAGATTAAGCATGGAATATTTTAGACGGGCCAGGTCAATAAGACAATTTATATCCATTTGAGCATAAATTTCACTTAATGAAGAGGAGGCTAGAGTCAGAAACACCCCAATACAAGAAACAACTGAACATGGCTGCAGTAAAAGCCTGGCAAAGCATCTCAAATGAAGATAGAGTTGTCAGTAGGTTGCAGGCTCTTGCAGTTAATGCGTGCAAGGCATATGCAACCACTTAGTAAGATTTATACTGTCCCATAGAAAATTGGGGGGTGGAACACTGTAAGTGCTATTATTCCAAGTTGGTAAAACATATATACATAAGAATGCCATTAAATTAAAGGTGACATTTGGTACGTTTACCTCATATTCATCTTTTCATTGTAACTTCAAATTCCTTGCGTGTACAGCAAAAATATAAATAAAAAATGTCACTCCACAGTCCCAATACTTTTGGACAGCACTGTAGTAGACAGAAGATGGGAGTTTACAGGTACTTACAAAGCATGTCCTGTAAAATTCACTGCAGTCATCACCCAGAAGGATGGGAATCCCTCGAAGTACAACTGAGCGCTTTGCAGTTACATGTGATGTCTAACAGGGAAGGAGAAAGAAACAAATGATTAGGGGCCAGACTTACAAGGCATAAGCCGCTGTGCACACATGTACCTGTTATATTCAGAGGACAAACCATTTCAGCTGAAAAGTTATAACGTGACAGCTTTCCTGGTATGAACTGAGATAATTAGCTACCAAAAATGTAACATGAACACTGATGCAAATCTCTTTCAGTGAACTGTATGTGAACGTGCCCTTGAATGACTTACCCCTGAAATCTGCTCCAATAACTCTGCTAACGTCCTCCCTACACTTCCTGTTTTGGACTTGAAGATGTGGATAAAATGTGGGGTGTAACGGTCCAGTGCCTCAAAGAAGTCCCTCTGGAGGTTTTGCAGGCAATCCTATTGAATTCGGCAAACACCTGAAATAGCAAGGAAAATATAAACAATAATATAGAGACAACTGAAAAATGTCAATATTTAATAAATTTGAGTTTAATACCAATACACGCTCACCTGACTCAGTAAAAAAGGCCGGCCACCGCTCTACCATTTTCTGGACAGGAGGCCCCGTCTCCACTATCTCTGGCCTGCATAGCGGGAATGTTTGGTCCATCTTCTGTGAGATGAGAGTCCTATTGGGTTGCCTTTTTTCATTTCCTCAACAAGGGCCTCTCTATCCATTTCAAGGGTTGTTTCATCCTGCCCTTCTGGAAAGTTTGGGAGAAAATTTGCTTCTGATCTCTTTGGTCTTTTAATGTTCTTGGTTGTGGATTCTCCCTCTGGAAATATTTACCTTTTTTACCGCCATTGATTGCTACGTCCAGGCATCCTGCCTTTCGAAGTTTCGTCCGATAGTTGCCCATCTTGAATTTAAGGCTGTTCTTCCAGCCATACCATCCTGTGGGAGAGCCCGGTTCTTTGAGGCAGGGGTGCTTGTTGATCAGTGCTGCTGCGACAACACCGAAGTCTTCATCCAGAAGATAAGCCTTAAAACTGTACATTGATTCAGCAAGCTTTTCAAGTATTGCATGCTTCATATCTCTTGATGGGACTATGAATGTCCCATCTTTCATATACTCCAGATTTCCCTCTCTAAGTCTGTACTCAATATCAACTGAGAAAATAGGGATCTCAAAAGTCTCAGGCCACTGATCTCTTCTTGGCAGTGGTGATGAGCTACTGGTTGACAGAATCTCAACACCATTCCGGGTGTTGATGTACCAGGTGTTGAAAGTGGGGTCAAATGAGGAATGATTTTCAAGGTAGCTTTTTCGGGCAAGTCCGATATGTCAGTGAGATTGCAAAGTGCATTGTTGAAGTCAGGATCTTCATATTGTAGAATGAAGTTGTACAGCAGCGCTAGCTTTTCCATCAGCTGCACTTGCAATGCTTCAGCGGAGTCTGGTTTCCCACTCAATGTTAACTTCTGTATATCTTAATTATTGATTACCACTCTCAATACAAGTCGTTGATCCATACTGAGGATTGGCTCTATAAAAAAAGAAGAAAATAAAACATATTTTAGGATTCCACCCCTTTCAATGTCCATACCATGTTATTCAGCACAATATGTAACGCTTCAGTGTAACAAGCAGTTTGCCTCTAACCCTGTAGACTGAGAGTGGGAAAATATCATTCAATTCAGACAACTGGGTGACTGAGAGAGTGCCCACATGGCTGCTACAAAGCTCATAAGCTCGTAGATGCTCATTATACCATGAGGTCATGAGTCTGCAGACAAACATAACGTCAGTATTGATCATCACAATCTGTGCAATCTGTCTGAAATCTGGGAGCCCTGAGCATGAACCAACTGAAACGACCATATCTTCAGTGTATTTAACGCCATCGACACAGATCGATGATGCAGCAAGGATTGTGCTTTGCTGGCCATTTCTCTGATATAGACAATCCTGCAGATTATCAGGAAAAGATGCAACCATAACAGACTTCACTTTGTGAATTTCCACAGGTGGCTTGAAAAATGAAATGGATGCTAAATGAAAGGCCATCATCTTCTGGTGCCTAACAGCCAAAGTAAGAGGGACGTTCTTGAAGTTATGAGTTGCATCGATAATTTTCTCAAAGAATTTATGTATTCCCTCAAACCGCATTGTCCAGACATCAGCTAGTGGGCCAAATGTTTTGATTAACTGAGGGTAATGTTCAATGTAATGGCGTTTTGGGTGAAGTTTTGAGTTGGGAAAAACTCTCTGAAATAAATGTCTATGCTCTGAAATCTTGCAATCTAAAAAGTGGATTGACTCCTCTGTAAAGCATGATGACACTGCCAGTTCCACAATATCTTTTAGGATCATCAAAACTTCCCAAGTTGAGTCTCCCTCGGGGATATTACGACCAATCAGCAATGGAAGTAGTCTGAGGAGCGTCCAATTTTCGTGACCATTTCCTCCAATTGTTGCCTTAGAGGAAAAGGTCTTTGGAATGATTTGTGGTTGGTCAGTTTTATCTCAGAAAGTGTAGGGAAACTGTTTGATTGCCTTATTCAAGGACTCAAGTGAGACATATTTCTTTGCAATCAAATCCTGCAGACAGAGGGACAATTCAAAAGGTACAACCCCTTTCAGAAGATCATGTAATATGTCTGGTGAAAAACCATCCACAACATGAAAATGTTTCAAGTTGTCACCGAGGGTACAGCTTCTTTTTACACCATACTGCCTGCAACATTTTAAGTATAGGGACATAAACAACAGTTTGCTTGTTCTTGTCAATGTCAAACTCAACTGGCATTGCAACAGGGAATTCTCGCAACACATAAGATTCTCTCTTGCTAGCAGTGGACAAGGATCCCTCTTTAGTAGTGAATTTCAAGAAAACATTATTCTCAGTGACTGCACCGACTACGTCACTCACAACAGAGCTGTCAACCTCACCACAATGCTGATTAAGTATTCTCTGGATTGTGCTATGTATTATTGGCTGAGACAGCAAATATATCTGGTTGATCTGTTGGATAACTTCTTGCAAAGCATTTTCTGATATGTGGAGAATTGTCTGCATTTTCAGAAACAGGGCAGCCATGTTATGTTCCAACTGGTCCCCTTGCACATCTTCTCTATATTCACTTTCTGGTACCTCAAATTCAATGTCATCATTTAGGCCTACAGGGATAGCATCATCAGGTTGGACATTTTCATTTAAGAGAACAATATCTGAAACGATTTTAGACTTGAACTCCATCCTATCATGCATGCTATGCTCTTTACATTTATGAGCATTAAATGTTGAGTAAACATTGCTTTGAAAATTACAGCCTTGATAGGGACAACAAACCATTTGCTGCAGTTTCAGATGTTTACGCAAACGGGTGAAAAACTCAGCATCAGTACAAGGCTCTACAAAGTCACAAAGCAGTGACAGTGAAATGCTAATTTCGTGGTTTTGATTGCTTGCCCAACATCTTGAGTGTGCCAAGCTGATAAGTGCACTTTAAGGGCATTAAAAGACTTAAATGTGCACAAGCATTCCTTATGTACACATGGGATTGGAGATATTTGGGTGTAGCTTCCATGTTTTAATCTATAAGTGCCCTCTTTTCTCAGCACAAAATGTGCAGTACTTACAACATGTCCACTGCATTGGATGTTCTACTGCTTAATGCTTTCTTTCTGCAAGAAAAAAAATATACAAAACAGGTTTAAAGACCTATGACAGGTCTAGTCTAAGCAATTACTGACTAAGGGTTAGATCTAGATCATATGATCAGCTAAATCAATAATATTTACTAATTTAAAAGTATTGTGCAGGTGCTACAATAGTGCTTTTAAAAAAGACTGATTTCTTCATTCAGGAATTCTAATAGTCTGTTAAAAAATAATAATAAATCAAGTAGAATAGCCACAAACATGGAGATAGCAACCCCTGTGATTACAGATTCCAAATTCCACATCAAAAACGTTTAAATACACGTATTTAACTTATTTATTAAATAAACATCTTTATTATTAAAATGTGGTAAGAAGTTTTAAAAAAGCAAATCATACAGTATCTCCTGCAGCTGTGGCTCTGGCTCATGCCTGCTTGTGTGGCAGTGACTTCTGGGAGTTGAAGTTTTGTACAGGCATGTTTTGTAGTTCCGGGTACGTGTTGTGGTTGTGATTATACGGTAAAACATCGTTCCGCCGCTTACTATGCCACAAAGTACCATATTTTATTATTTTAAGGCTAGTACGTACCAGAATGAAATTACTGTAATTAATCACTAATATGTGGACAATAGAAAAAATGTTATAAAAAAAGCGTGTACTGATAAAAAAAAAATCAGTGACAATAGGCATACATGTTATCAATTTTATTGTAAGTTTAATATGCAATTTGGTACATAAGGTTGATCTTGTACTTCACGACAGATTACTATTTTGAAGTGATTTGTTCCGTGTTAGGGCGACATGCAATGTGATCATTAACTTAACAGGCGTTTTACTAGGCCTAACTTACATTACATCGGTTCATGTATTACATTACGAAATACCCTTCACCACACGGTGCATTTTAGATCATGATAAAAAAAAATACACTTCAAATACTTACATGACTGCAGGGTGACGGACAAAAGCAGGTAACTGGCAATTCAACAAAAAATATTCTCCTTGCTACCGCCAAAAAGATCAGCATCGAGACAGCAAACCGCGCAAACCCGACATTTTTTCATCGACACAGGAGTCAAACTGCGCATGTACGGATTGAAAACGATTGCTCTTTCAATGACTTTGTTTTTTTTAAGTTTGGTGGACTTAGTTGCAATGAGTGCAATGATGTTTTCTCTGCAAAAGTGCAGAGAACTTGATCTTAACAAGCGGATCAATTTTTTCAATACTATTTTGAAAAAATATACAATTGCAATTTATAGAAAGTCAGTAACATGGTTAAAATAGTGTGTCCCAAGCTAAAGTCCCAAAATTTCAAAATCTCACCAACAAAAATATTTCTGTAAGTTTGTGACAGGGAGCGTGAGGATCTGAGCTGCAAATCTCCCTCCCGACCCAAGAGGGAATGACCATATTAGGGGACAAGATTACTGTGATCAGCTGTGCTGCATTAGACAACTGGCAGGTGTGCTGAGTCGCGCTGATCATGGGGTGGAGTCTCCTAGTATATAAGGGCTGTCATTCTGTAAGTGTGGGGCCTTTGGAGGTAATACTAAACCTGGGTTGCTGAGCTGTGTGTTTGTTTGTTTGTGTTCTACGTGTTTTTGATTTGTTTATCGTCAGGACCGGGGTCAGACGCCAAGGAGCTGCCGCACTACTGCCAGCACTTTTCACCTTGGACATCACACGCCCCGCACAACTGAACTGGACACTTCAGCACCTGAGCACCTGCACTTTTCACCCCTCCAAAAGTGCACCCAAAGAGCTGAGAGGGACTTGCTCTATTGGGACTTATGATTTGTACTTTTGTTGCTTTGGACTGTGTTTCCCTTTTAATAAAGTTCACCCTCTACCATTGTGGTAGAGTTTTTGCACCTCTACAAAGTGACTCTGTGACGTGTGTTCTACATCCACACCCACTGCACTGTCACAAAGTTGTAAAGCAATTCAGCCTCCTTGATAATAAACAGTTGTATCTTTTTAAATAACAAATAATCAAAACATAAAAATAAATGTCAAATTAGAAATAAATGCATTTTAATTCTGAAAATATCATGTCACACAAAAATGTCAACTTGGTCACAGTTTATGGATTTCGCCAATTTAAGTAAGAAATTTAAAAAGACAGCTACAATGTTGGGGTCCTGTGATAGAGAGAGAAAGGATCGATGCTGTAAATCTCCCTCCCGATTAGAAAGGGCGCTGTGTAAGGGGGAAGGTAAGCTGCCTCCTAGATCCGCCACCTCGGTGGTAGGTGGAAACCGGAAGGTGACCATATTAGGAGGGGCACGTAGCTGCAAGTACTCAGGACGATTCCATTGCAGTCAGCTGCGGGGCAGCCCTCTATTGGAGAAACCATGGCGACGAGTTGACTGCAGGGAGGAGTTTCCTGGGTACAAAGGGAAAGCAGCTATGTCAGTTCCTCCTCTTGCGCTGAGAAACTGAGCCACCAGCCGGAGCTCTGTGTTTGGATTACGTGTTGTTTGTTGTGTTTTTCAGAGGCAGAGTAGGAGCGTGGGACTGCAGCTACGGAGCCAGTTCCAGACCACAGAGCACTACCTTCCCTTCACCAACATCAGCACACCCCGTGTGGATTACAGAGCACTCTCATGCACAGGACACTCGGGATTTCATTGTGGACACTTTCTGTTTGGTTTTTGTATTTTTGTTTGGTTTGTCAGCCAGCTGTGTTCCCCCCAAATACCATCGCTGGTAAAGGGGAGGTTTATTTTAATACTGTTTCGGGACTGTTTATTTATTCAATACACCACTCGCATCCGTCACAGGTCCTCAGAGGGGTCCTACCTCACTGCTGATAGGAAGATGATAAGAGAGGCTTGGTAAGTTTTTATCTTTTATTTCTTTTTTTCATATCTATGTAACGTATGTACAATTGATAACCATAACATGTCAACTTGGTCCTTAGTCTCAATTTGACAAAAGTTGTTTAAAATATTCAAACTGTACAGAAAAGGCAAATGTTATTTGTATACTTTGGTCTAACATTACAGTGAGATGGGGCGTTTTCTGTAACTGTCATTTTTTGGCGGGAAACGTGTCAACTGTCAACTTGGTCACAGTTAACTTGGTCACAGTTTATCATACAAATCTGTGTGACCAAGTTGACATGGCTTGTGACTAGGGATGCAAACTACTTTTTAGTGTTGTTATTATTAGTAGTGGAGTTAGTATTATTATTATTTAGGGTGGCACGGTGGTTTGGTGGTTACCGCTGCTGTCTCACAGCGCCAGGGTCCTAGGTTCAAATCCGACCTAGGGGTCTGTCTGTGTGGAGTTTGCATGTTCTCCCTGTGTTTGTGTGTGTTTTCTTCCACAGTCCAAGGTTGATTGGTCACTCTAAATTGCCCTCTGTGTGAGTGTGTGTGTGGTGCCCTGCTATGGACTGGAGTCCTGCCTAGGGTGTAGTCCTGCCTTGCACCCTGTGTCTGCCGGGTTAGGCTCCGGCTCACCGCGACCCTCTATAGGATTAAGTGGTTATGATAAAGGATGGATAATTATTATTTAGACATGTAGCTGATGCCTTTATTATTTTTTTTAAGGGGGGGGGATATTTTGTTTTCTGTAGATACAGTGCAATTTTGTAGGCATGCACACTGAAACACACACTCTGAAATTTTATAATACATTAATCATTTTTTATTTTTTTATTTTTTTATAAAAATGTAGTTGTTGCCAATTATTTTTTATTATTTTCTCCCAATTTGGAATGGCCAATTATTTTTAAGCTCAGCTCACCGCTACCACCCTTGCGTTGACTTGGGAGGGCGAAGATGAACACATGCTGTCCTCCAAAGCATGTGCCGTCAGCCGACCGCTTTTTTTTCACACTGCGGACTCACCATGCAGCCACCCAAGAGCTACAGCGTCGGAGGACAACGCAGCTCTGGGCAGCTTACAGGCAAGCCTGCAGGCGTCCGGCCAGACCACAGGGGTCGCTGGTGCGCAGTGAGCCGAAGACACCCTGGCCGACCTAACCCTCCCTCCCCCCGGGCAACGCCGCCCCCTGGAAGCTCCCATCCTCGGTCGGTAAAGTAATAGCCTGGACTCGAACTCGCGACGTCCAGACTATAGGGCACATCCTGCACTCCACGTGGAGCGCCTTTAAGGATGCGCCACTCGGGAGCCCCACATTAATCAGTTTTATTATATTATGAAAGTTATTACCCTATAATATTTTAATGTTAATTTTAAATAATACTTGAAAAGTTAAATAATTTTTTGCATTGTGTAATTATTGTTAACAGTTTTGATTTTGATAAAATATCAATATGTATTAGATTGTTTTATATTTTTCTTGTTGACATATTGCACTTGATGATGTTTTATTTTTTTCTTGTTGAAATATTGCACTTGTTCATACTGTTACATTTTAAATATTCTATTTGATAAATACATATTTTCATGTTTTTTAATTCTATATTGTTTATTTAAAAATCATTAAACAATTTCAAAGAATACTAGTCAATTCATATTCTTGTCAACTTGGTCACGGTATTGCCACAAGATTAAATTGCAAAATAAAAATAAAACTGCTCAACATTTTTTTAAATTGTTCAATGTTGTTTATCCACTATACTAAAGAACATCAGTAGCATAGTTTAAAAAAAATATCTTGAAAAATATCTTATTTTTGTAAAATCAAACAAAAAATACCAATGTATCCTTGTCTCCACTTAATTGTGTACATTTCTAGGCAGAAAATAGAAAAAAATATATAATATTTTTTTGCATCATTAACAAGATCAGATGGTAAAGTCTTCACAAACACTATAAAAATGGTTTGAATAATAATTTGTATTTACATTTTTTTTTAATGTTTTTGCGTGACCAAGTTGACATTTCTTGAGGGACCACAATGTTTATCTTGTTGCCATAGCAACACAAATTTGGTGGGAGCTTGGCAACTTCGGTTCCATGTACTCTAGGGGTAGTAAAACATTTTGGGACCAAACACTAGACACTGCATTGAAAAAAAAAAAAAAAAGCCAAAAAGTCCCAATTTTCTGAAATCACTGACTTATATATGTGATTAGGTATGTTTGTCAGCATTTACAGTGTAAGTCTGGGCAAGATGGGGCTTGTTTTATCATGTCAAGCATGTGATCATTTTGCCCAGACATGGTCCATCTTACCAGTTAGATTTACCGGGGGCTTAGCTAGGAACATATCCTGTATATGTTACGAAGGTGAAAGTTATCATCTTTTAAAGCCTGGAGACTATTAATGCAAACTGCAAAGCAATATAAGTCGCTAACTCTTTTTACACAGTGACCCACCTTTGGATGATGTTTGAAATTTCATGGCACATATTTTTTTTAAATAAATCTCCCAGTGAAAACAACAACCTAAAATGACCCTATTCACACTGTCAGAAATATGTGATATTAAAAGGACAAGAAGAATAGAACTTATAAATATGAATCAGTAGATGGGTTTATGCCTTCATTGAGAGAAATGCATTTGGTTCACTGCTATTGAAGTTAATGCTGACACTGGTGACACTGATGCTACAACTGGAACTGGTAAGACTGGTGCTGATACTGCTGGAACTGGTGTTGCTACTGCTGGAACTGGTGCTGCTACTTCTGGAACTGGTGCTGCTACTGCTGGGACTGGTAAGACTGGTGCTGCTACTTCTGAAGCTGATGCTGACACTGATGGGACTGGCAGGACTGGTGCTGCTACTGCTGGGACTGGTAAGACTGGTGCTGCTACTGCTGGGACTGGCAAAACTGGTGCTGGTACTGGTAAGACTGGTGCTGACACTGCTGGAACTGGTGCTGCTACTGCTGGGACTGGCAAGACTGGTGCTGGTACTGGTAAGACTGGTGCTGACACTGCTGGAACTGGTGCTGCTACTGCTGGGACTGGTAAGACTGGTGCTGCCACTGCTGGGACTGGTGCTGCTGGGACTGGTAAGACTGGTGCTGCTACTGCTGGGACTGGTAAGACTGGTGCTGCTACTGCTGGGACTGGTAAGATTGCTGATACTAGTGCTAAGACTGATCGGACTGCTGAGACTGCATGATGCCACAATTAAAAACTGATTTAGATGGCTTTACTTTAAATCAGGGTTTGCCAATCCTCCTATGGCCTGATCTATCGCAACACTGTAACACTTCCTCCTGGGACATGTCTCTGTGGACATATAGCAGGGCAAGGCCATTCAGTCTATTTTTACCCATACTGCTGCAAGGCTAATTAAACATATCGAAACAATGCACTCAGTTAAACTCTTTCTCGTCATGAACAGGGACCGTAAGAATCCGTTTGCTGCGGAAAACACTTGGGGCGGGGCAAAAAACATGCACAGATTTTTTTGTTTGTTTGTTTGAGAACCAAAGCAATACACTTATCGTATATAATCATGAACAAAGACAATGTTGCTATAAATGTACGTAAATCTACTTTAAACTGCTTCTGGTGTGCAGAGGTCAAGGTTGAACGAGGCGCGCTGTCACATTCATGCTGGAACGTAGCTGCAGTTTACTTCAGTATCCAGTGCATGGTTACCACTGAACAAGCTGTTTAAAGATGCCAAAAACAAGTCAAAAATAAATAAATAAATAAATAAATCACCTGTATTAAAAACTTTGGATTTTTGTCTCTAACGAAAACATATATATATATATATATATATATATATATATATATATATATATATATATATATATTGTAAGATAGCGGGTTGTGAGAGACAGCAGGGAGGGGGTTAAAACCTCCCTGCGAGAAAAATGCACCTTTTTGTTTGATTGTTTCATTTAGTTTTGTTAATTGTCTTATTGTTTTGTTCAATTGTTTTATTATTTAATTATCATCCGCACCTGGGCGTTATTGGAAATTAGGCCCAGGTGCGGGGGTTTAAAAGGAGAGCAGGCAGTCTGTTCGTGGCTGCTGAGTGGAAGGAGGCAGAGAGGTGCGCTGTCTCCAAGTAGCCAAAGAAAGAAAGAGAGAGAAAAAGTAAGTGCGGTTTGAAACCAGTGTGTTTTGAGAAGGACGGGTAAACAGCGTAGCTGTCCCGCGTTAGTCAGGGTGTTCCGGAAAGTTGAGTTAGTGCTCCAAGAGGAGCTAGGTGTTTGTTTTGAGTTTTGTTTTATTTTTGTGTTTATTAAAATATAGCGCGTCAGCGCTTGAAAAATCCATTCTTGTGTTTCTGGGTCGTGTTTTTAAAGGGGCAACGAACCCGAGCGAGGGCGATCTGTTACAATATATATATATATATATATATATATATATATATATATAAAACTGCTGTTGCCAAACAGTGAATTTATAAATGGAATTACCTCCAATTCTTCTAGCCCATGGCATCAAATACAATACATGAGAAGTATTTGTGGTAACTTGGGAAGGAAACAAAGGGTGAATCTTTCAAGTATTTTATTAGAACAAACAACTCTCAACTACGTTAGTACAGTCACCGTGTATCAGCGCCATTTTCCAATCCCCAGGTCTACGCTGATGAGGTATTATCACAAAGGCTAGGGGGTGGTGCTACTCAAGGTACGGATCGTTTACAGGGACAAAATAAACAGTTACAACAGTATTAAAAACTAACAGCTACGAATTGTTATATCGGGGGAGAGGGAAGGTGTTGCATTTGAAGAATTATGGGCATGGGAATATGCAAATAAAGATGATCACAATATAATGTGAGTAAGAAGCTGCGTCAGCATGCCAATTGCTTTTATTTTTAAAATACAGTGTAAGTAATTTATTTTTCTGTCTTTTTTTTTCTTTTTTTTAAAGGACCCTACAACTCCCACACCTGTCATTACTATCCGGGGAAACCCCTTTCATCTTGATACAGAAATTGGTCTGAGAATGGATGGACAAAATCTACTTGCTGAGGAATCTGAGGACCTCACCCAGAGATTTGGGCTTCTTTTTTCCTTGTATTTTGTGTACAATATCAAATACCCACAGAGAAAAAACAGCCTAATATTCATTGTGAAATGTATTTTGGGCACTCAGAAAGATCAGAAAACTCCACCTAGTATAGTGGGAATAGTAAACTTTCTTTTGTCAGGTGCCAGGTCAGGTAAGCAATAAGACACAACGGGGTGTTGGTGTTCTGCTATAATAACCACAGGCCCAGCGATTAGCCATTGCTATTATTATTTATTTATTTATTTATTTATTTATTTATTTATTTGTTAGCAGACACCCTTACCCAGGGCAACTTACAGTTGTATACAGCTATGCTGATGATAACCAGCTACATCTGTCCCTAAAGCAAGGAAATTCTTCTGCCTGGGTGTTATTAGCTACTTGCCTTACAGACATCAAGCATTGGATGTCACAGAATCTTCTAATGTTGAATTCAGATAAAACAGAGGTTATGTTAGTGGGCTCACAGAACCAACTAAAACTAGAAATTAAGAGTTTGAGGGTAATCTTTGAGCCTGATCTATCATTTTAGACTCATACTGGGGAAGTTAATAAAGTATATTTTTACCATTTGAGAAATACAGCCAAACTTAGACCAATTCCCCTGTAATGTTGTTGAAGCTGACAACCTGGGATCCTTCAAGAAGCTGCTTAATGGGATTCTGGGATCAATAAGCTACTAACAACCAAACGAGCAAGATGGGCTGAATGGCCTCCTCTCGTTTGTAAACTTTCTTATGTTCTAATTATTTCCGTATCTGATACTGAGAGCCTAATACATGTCTTTGTTTCATCTAGAATTTATTATTGTAATGCACTTTTTTAAATAGTGATTTTGCTGTTAACTTACAAGGCCCTGAATGGATTAGAACCTCATTATTTGCAGGAGTTACTGACACCATATCTTCCAAACCGCACTCTGAAATCACAGGATGCGGGGCTGCTGGTTATAGGGTCAACAAAACAACACGGGAGGAAGGGCTTTTTCTGGAATGCTCTGCCTTTGTTTGTCAGGGAAGCTGGGTCCATTACAGTTTTCAAGTCAAGACTAAAAACGCACTTTTATAAAATGGCTCTCTTATCTTAGTGGGTTTTAATGTAACTTTAAAATTGGTGCTTTTGTATTGTGTATACTGTTTAAATCTGTATTTAAATGGGCTGAGTGTAGCAGTTATATGTGTGACCTGCTATACAAATGGATTGTGATTTGTTCTTTTTTTCCTGCTGTGTACTATACAGTGCTTTGCGATACTTTTTGTACAAAAAGCGCTATATAAATGCAATAAAAAAATAAATAAAAATAAATGTGTTAATATTTTTTATAATATTTGTTTTATAAAATACTTGTGACTAAAGTTAGGTTTTTGTTTATTTTGTTTGTAATTAAATGAATTACATTATGGATTATGATTAGTTATAATTAATATATTTATATCTGCCTGTTAAGAAATATTGTCAGCCTTTGACTTATTTGTGTATTTGTTATTCTAAAAATAACTAAACATATACAGACTGTTTTATTTGTATGCATTTATTTATGCGTATGTTTTCATTGATACATTTATGAATATGTTATCAATGTTATATTGTCTTTAATACATTTATCAATATTTAAAAATGTGTTTTACTCTATTTACCAGAATAAACATACATCTGTAAACACTTGAAATAAACTTGATGAACTTGAAGTAAAAATACAAATTTAAATAAATGTAGTTTTTTGTTTGTTATATTTACATTGTAATTAAATGACTTATGGATAATGTTATAATTAGAAGTATAACTCCTATACTGTATTTATTTATTTTATTGGTCTACCTGTAATAAAGGGTTTCTATAAAAAGTATTTCTTTGTTTTTATTGATACTGCAAACCAATAATTCCTAGTGCATGTTATTTAACCAGAAAAATTATGAAGACACGCATTATATATATATATAAGGTTCTTCGAAGCACCTTAAAAGGTTCCTCCACAGTATCAACCCCAGGAACCCTAAAAGGTTCTTACTAGAACCTTTACTTTTTAGTGTGTGGGGTTGTATTTAAACATTACCTTGGGGGACCCTGGACTTAACAGGATAGATCCATTCATTTCATCTAACATGTCCTTTATAGTTTTATAATATCCTCTGTGTATGGCATAGGTCCTAACGGCTGTTGTTGTTTCTGAAAACAGATCAAAAGTCAAATCTTTGTTGATTGTATTGAACGTATGCGGGTAGTGTATCTCTACCAGTGCTACTTCCCATTTCCCGGTCAGCTGCATAGGTTTCACTAAATGATTTGTAAAACACAAGCTTGTGTTGCCTGGAAATAACTCTGAAGAGGCGTTGCTTGTCAGCGTCACGTAAAAACTGTTGTAATCCATTTTAAGTATGTTTCAAAAACTTTGAGCAATGTCTTTCACGTCTGAAGCCTTGACCCAGCTATTAAATTTAGCACCCCAGCCGACCCACTTAACAAATAACTGTTTGTTAGCGCCTCTCCCCCTGCTAGTCAATATGTTTTGTATGCGATAAGCTCCGCCTGTCGCTTTCTTCACCTTCTGTAATTCTTCGACATAAAAGGACCCTTTAATATCATCTCCAGCATAATCTTTCAATTTATAGGTTTGTTTAAACCCCTTCACACATTCTTTGATTATGAAAATGTCATCTGTAAAAGTTTGTTCGTATCCTTTTTCAAATGTTCCCTTTAATTTAGACACTTACGTGATCCCCCTTTTTAAATGTAGTCTGCCGATTTTCTTTTAAACAAATCCCCATAGACAATTTTCAAAATCTTTAAAGAGTTAAAACTGTTAACATCAGCAGGTTTCGACTTAATAATTTGGTGGTAGCTGTGGTTATAACTGTGTATAAAGTCCAACAGAACATCTATATACCTGAACGAGTTTCTTGCTGTAAAGTAGCGCCGCATTTTTGATTTTATAGTTCTGTTAAATCTTTCAACAATGCTAGCTTTCACATCGCTGCTTGTCACAAAGTGTACAATTTTCTTTTGTTTTAAAACAGCTTGCAAAGTTCTGTTCAGAAATTCAGTACCCTGATGTGTTTGCAGTTTTTTAGGCACACGACCCTGACTAAATATGTTTTGGAAGGCCAGTGCAACTTCGCTCGCCTTTTTGCTCTTCAAAGGGATAGACCATGCATACTTAGACAATACATCTATACACGTTAAAATGTACTTGAAACCATCGTTAAAGTTTGAATACTGCCCCATATCTACTAAATCGGCTTGCCATTGCCAATCGATGGTTGACACAACCGTTAGGTTCCTCTCAAAATGCACCCTGGCTGGCTTATGTAATGTATGCGTCTTGTTCCAAAAGCCACTTTGACACTCGCTTCCTAGACACAGATACTCCGCTATTCTGTACACTTTCTAACAGACTATTCACACCTCCGAAACTCCCTGGTTTCTTAGGCGTATAATATATTTTCTTTAATATTTTCTCATGCATAGTTTCTGTAAACACTTTTAACACATTCATATATGGAACACTCTTAATCGGGCCGTAACATACCTCTCTGGGTAAAGGTATAAGATATGTATGCTTGTTGAGGGTTAGAGATGCGCTAGGGAGGCAATAAGCTGATCCCTGGAGCCAGCATTACACTTCAGCCATCAACACCAGACAGAAGGATATCTACATCATCATATGGAAGGAAGCGCAAATGGATGGAGACATAGATGGATCACATTAGTTTACTGTAAAGCTACGGCTTATTTGCTGCTTATCTTGGCGAGAGCCGAGTTCAAATCAGCATGAAGTTTTAACATCTACTCTCGTGTAATGGAAATCAAATATATATATATATATATATATATATATATATATATATATATACAGTACTGTGCAAAAGTTTTAGGCAGGTGTGAAAAAATGCTGTAAAGTAAGA
Source organism: Huso huso (assembly GCA_036884735.1). Taxonomy (NCBI): domain Eukaryota; kingdom Metazoa; phylum Chordata; class Actinopteri; order Acipenseriformes; family Acipenseridae; genus Huso; species Huso huso. The sequence goes on along the minus strand of CM072672.1, from coordinate 24,920,205 downwards.
ATGCTTTCAAAAATAGACATGTTAATAGATTATATTTATCAATTAACTAAATGCAAAGTGAGTGAACAGAAGAAAAATCTAAATCAAATCCATATTTGGTGTGACCACCCTTTGCCTTCAAAACAGCATCAATTCTTCTAGGTACACTTGCACAAAGTCAGGGATTTTGTAGGCATATAGTCAGGTGTATGATTAAACAATTATACAAAACAGGTGCTAATGATCATCAATTCAATATGTAGGTTGAAACACAATCATTAACTGAAACAGAAACAGCTGTGTAGGAGGAATAAAACTGGGTGAGGAACAGCCAAACTCAGCTAACAAGGTGAGGTTGCTGAAGACAGTTTACTGTCAAGAGTCATACACCATGGCAAGACTGAGCACAGCAACAAGACACAAGGTAGTTATACTGCATCAGCAAGGTCTCTCCCAGGCAGAAATTTCAAGGCAGACAGGGGTTTCCAGATGTGCTGTCCAAGCTCTTTTGAAGAAGCACAAAGAAACGGACAACGTTGAGGACCGTAGACGCAGTGGTCGGCCAAGGAAACTTACTGCAGCAGATGAAAGACACATCATGCTTACTTCCCTTCGCAATCGGAAGATGTCCAGCAGTGCCATCAGCTCAGAATTGGCAGAAAACAGTGGGACCCTGGTACACCCATCTACTGTCCGGAGAAGTCTGGTCAGAAGTGGCCTTCATGGAAGACTTGCGGTCAAAAAGCCATACCTCCGACGTGGAAACAAGGCCAAACGACTCAACTATGCACAAAAACACAGGAACTGGGGTGCAGAAAAATGGCAGCAGGTGCTCTGGACTGATGAGTCAAAATTTGAAATATTTGGCTGTAGCAGAAGGCAGTTTGTTCGCCGAAGGGCTGGACAGCGGTACACGAATGAGTGTCTGCAGGCAACAGTGAAGAATGGTGGAGGTTCCTTGCAAGTTTGGGGCTGCATTTCTGCAAATGGAGTTGGGGATTTGGTCAGAATTAATGGTCTCCTCAATGCTGAGAAGTACAGGCAGATACTTATCCAACATGCAATACCATCAGGGAGGCATTTGATTGGCCCCAAATTTATTCTGCAGCATGACGACCCCAAACATACAGCGAAAGTCATTAAGAACTATCTTCAGCGTAAAGAAGAACAAGGAGTCCTGGAAGTAATGGTATGGCCCCCACAGAGCCCTGATCTCAACATCATCGAGTCTGTCTGGGATTACATGAAGAGAGAGAAGCAACTGAGGCTGCCTAAATCCACAGAAGAACTGTGGTTAGTTCTCCAAGATGTTTGGGCCAACCTACCTGCCGAGTTCCTTCAAAAACTGTGTGCAAGTGTACCTAGAAGAATTGATGCTGTTTTGAAGGCAAAGGGTGGTCACACCAAATATTGATTTGATGTAGATTTTTCTTCTGTTCACTCACTTTGTATTTTGTTAATTGATAAATATAACTATTAACATGTCTATTTTTGAAAGCATTCTTACTTTACAGCATTTTTTCACACCTGCCTAAAACTTTTGCACAGTACTGTATATATATACATAAAAGGAGGGTTTATTTAAGACCCCTCATGCACAGACAAATAAGCAGACAATGTAAATGATTTAAACATTTGATTTTTGTACACAAACATATAATAACATTTGTTCTTTGTCAATGGTTTTATTTTATTTTTAACAAGAATGTTGAAGACATTTTAAACCATACACATACATGTTATATATTCACACGGGACACCACAAGATCTTGATTAGTAACAGCCACTTTACACACATACACCACCCCCACACACACACATATACACAAACAAACACACGAACATCATTTTCAATATCTGCGTCTTTAAACATCATTTTCTAATATAGTGCCCTCTGCGTTTTAAAACATCTTGTAATGTTTCTTTTAAAAACAAAGGCAAAGGTAGGTAGGGGAAACGATTAGCCAATTTCAATATTTCAAAACAAAAAGGGCTGCATTTTAAAGAAGGTTTTTGTAATAGTGCCCTAATAGCTTTTAAACGTCTAACAATTTCCTTTTCTGTTTTTTAAATTAATAAACAAAACGAACAATAAAAAAACAGCTTTCCACCGTAACATATATACCACGCTTGGCTTTTGCGATGCACTGTATTGTCGACAGCAGATGTGTGATGCTTATTTTGTTACAGATAATAGACACAGTTGAACCGACATCTCCTTGATCATTTTCAAAGCTTAGACACGTGTGGTGCTTTTGCCCCAGTTCATCAATTTCACAAGCATAGCAGTCAACCAGAGTGCCCTTGACACATTTTAATAACACAGACCCTATAACAGCATTTACAGTGTTGGTCATTATGTATTTTACACGGGCATCCTCATTTTTTAAACTACTCGGCATATCGTACTCCTTGCTACTAGCAAGACACGCACAAAAACAAGACAAGTTCATTTTAGAAGGAGTTGTGCAGCCCGCTGTTTCAGTTACTCCAGCGTCGTTCTCATCTTTATTCTGATAAAAAAAGAAAATACTCTATAACTAAAATATTTAGGCAAAAACAACCCTCCATTTTAAGTTGTAATAATTTTATATTTACCACTGATCCCTCTTCGTCGGATGTCGACTCAAGCATTTCGATTCCCGAGGTGTTACTCATCACCTCCTCTGTCTGAGTCAGCAGCACCACCTCCTGTTCAAGGGGTCCCCTGCGTTCCCACTAACAATACAAACAACAAAATATTAAATGCACAATACATTTTAACATTCTAAAATAGTTTAAAGGCTATGTACACGTTAATTATTTACCTCAACATCCGCCTGGTCATTAGTCTCAAAACAAAAGGGGCTTCACCAAAAATCCCAAATACCCACCGTCTGATACGGTCTCCTCTTTGATCTCAGGTAGGACTTCAATGTTTTCTTTAGCGTTTTGCATTTGAAGAGCCATTATTTAAAAGAAAATATAGAGCCAACAGCACTTACAAGAATAACAGCAAAAAAAAAGATTAGTTCGTTCTTGTACAAGACTTTTCATTAAGAATTTGCGCATATTTATAACCCAAAACAGAGGCCCACTACCCCCCTACAGATATTGCTAATTGGCCAGCTTGGTAAACATTTTCAAGGGGCCCCCACCCTTACGCCATTGGTTCTGGACCGTTATCTTCTAAAATGGGCAACCAGCAACCCCCCTTAGCAGAGGAACAGCGATGCTGTTAGCCAGTGCTGGGGCACCTAGTTTCTTATCTTTGAGCGACGCCTCTTAGTTCCAGGCTGGGGCATCTTTTCAAACACCGTTCTCTCTGCCCCAGACACTGTCAAGCACAGTCGCGTTTAAGGTTTGTAGCGTTTTGTTTAAAAAATGTTTTTTTCTTTAACCAAATACATTGTAACAACTCTAACATCGCAGCAACAACGGATAGTCAATGTTTGTATTCTTTTGTATTGGTTTTTTAAATGTTTAAACTCAAGGCACTTTGTAGCGCATTTCAGAAGAGCCCTGTGTTACACGTGCTTCATTTAAAGATGTATCAATCACAGACCTGTAAAAGCTGTGTAAAATAAATAAGGCAGTAAAGGTTTTTTTAAAAATGCTAACTTAGCCGTGTATACAGGTTCTCCCATTTTATTTTGTTTTATTAATTTATTTATGTATGTGTTTTAAACTGTTTAGCACGTTTTTTGGTCTTTTTTCAACAGACACACGTCTCTGTTCTCTGTACCTTGTAGCATTTCTCCGCTTTTAAGTACACGCCTTGTAACCCTGTTTTTACCATTTTACTGATGGTTTTATTTTTTCAACTCTTGATACATTTTTAGTTTTCCCTTTTACTAATTTTATTTTTCAACATTTTTATACATTTTTAGTTTTTTTCCCAATTTCAAGCTTGTTTATTTTTTCACCACTTTAAACCTTTTTGTTTTCACCCATTTTATTTTTCTGAAATAAAGCAACTGTATAACCCTGTTTTCAAAGTCATTTTTCTAAAAGTCTTTTTATTTCGTTTTTCCCCATTTTTACTGACCCATTTATTTTTCTGAAATAAAGAATATAACAAACTGTATACCCCTGTTTACCCATTTCACTCTTAAATACATTTAAATTAAAAAATAATACCCCAAACCTTTGTTTAATTCCCCATTTTAATGTGATAAACTACAATCACAGAACATGGTTTCCAAAAATGCATTAAAAACTACATACACGTGACAGGATGGGAGGGGGGATTTCCATATTTGCATTAAAACTACAAAATGTAACAGGAAGGGAGGGTGGGACTTCTGGAATTGCTTAAAGACTAAACATATGACCGAAACTGGGAGGCGGGACTTCCGGTCATTTCTGATTGGCTAAGGGGACCTGTCAAAACTAAATGCTGTATTCTGATTGGTTAAAAATTAACATGGTGATATCTAGTATAGCTTTATACTACTCGCGGTGTCAGGGGATAGTGCCTCAGTTTCCCGCTGACGCTTCAAAACCCGGCCGAGGGGTGGTGTCTAGCCTTGTCTACCTGCTTTTGTAAAAGTTTTCAGGAATACGTTCTTGTTGCTTTTAAACTCGCTGTCAGCAGAGATGTTAACACTTCTACTGTTAAAATATCTATTTAGTCCATCTCTCAGCGTTATAAAACTGGAGACTGAATACTGGTCGCCAGTTGAACTTCTTGCACTGGCATAAAATCCCCATTAATGCTGTTGAGATTTTTAGGACTTATTTCCTTAAAATGAATGTCCATATTTTTTTGTTTTAAGCCAGTCTTTAAGTACACTAACAGCCCATGATGTCATTTCTTTGGTGTTTTCTCAATCTAGTTTTCTTCATTTAGTTGTTCCTCATCTGCTGTTATGTGTCTACTCTTGACAGTTGCTGGTGCACTTATTTTTATTTTTATTTTTTTTCAGGTAGTTTGTCATGGAATTTAGAATGTGTGGTGCGTAGTGATTTATTCAGTGTGAAGCGGCTCATTAGTATGCAAGCCATGGTATACGCTATTTATATACGCACGGTCATGTGATGCTGTTTAACCAATCAGAGATTGTTATTTTTCCAAGCCGTGTTATAACAGTAAGTACCGTATGTGTTATTTTTAAACGATTACACACACAAAGTTATATTTGTTAAGTATTGTTGGTTCGTTAGATATGACATTGTCACACAGCTGGCTGAGTGGTGACGTCAGAACCAGGAAATGAATAACACAGACAGGAAGGATGAAATGGTAAATGCGCTTGCTTGCGACGGTTTATTGTAAATAAAAGGTTTGAACAAAACAAAACACAGGACACGGCACTTGTGGCCAAAATAAATAGACAAACAAAACGAATTAACACTAAACAAACAGTGGCTGAACAGACAAACAAACACGGTGAGTCTAAACAACTTATATTTACTTTATTTTACTTTTTATTTTCTCCTTCTCCACACCCGTTCTCCACTCACAGAACACACAACCCCGAGTGAGTGCTTTGTGCCGGGATTCAATTATAAATTAATTATTCACTTGAATCCCAGCACGTAAACTAATTCTGTGCAACCCCGTGCTCACATATTACATACTTTAAATGCATGTGAAGTGAAGTGCAATCCCCGTGCCTAAATACAATTATACATTTTAAATAACTCGTGCTACACACACACATTTATATCCCGTGCAACAACTACAATACACCAACATTTATACACTACATACAACATAAAACACAAAAATACACACGGGCGGGGCACATTGCCACAGACATTCATTCGTTTTACTTTACTATTACATTGGTGTCGTATCCGTTGTGCTTCTTTTTCATAAAATCGTTAAATTACAGATAAAAGATTGCTTCTCAAGATCCTAAGTTTGTGGTCATTTGGCAGGAGAAAAACTATAATTGTAATTATACTGTAGATACTAGCTAGATAACATCACTATTTACATGAACGAGTGCTATATAAATGTGATATATGGAATATAGGTCTTTCAAAGGGATTAGATAAATAGTTACATAAATCAGGTTTTAGAAATCACTTTGAGACCTAGTTTTCATTTTGCCCCTTTGAAAATAAGGCCCATGATCTCTTAATAAGTAGGCCTACAGCATTTTGCGACAGTAAAGTTACTGACCTCTCACCTAAAAGTAATGTAAACAGTGACTAGACTAGATAATGTCTTTAAAGCAGGGATAACTACATTTACTGGGTTTGTGAGGCAATTCTGAATACACACATACAGTATGTATCTTTGTAGTTCAACTGTACTGGCCATTAACCTTCTATCGTGTTTTTGAAACAATGTCAGGATACATAGAATTCATGCCCTTTAATGTAGTCATTGGAGATTAAAATAATAATACTAATGCATGTATTGCGTATTATTTATCTTTTTAGGGAAAAAATGAATGAGAATGAAAAAGAACCAAGTCAAGGAAAACCTGGAAGCAAAATAGGAAAAAGGAGCAATACATTTAGGAGGCAGCCATACTTAGATTTTTTTTTAATATGTTAAGGTGCCAATGTAAGATGTTTTAAATATTAATAATAAAAAAAGTTGAATACAGGAAAAAAAAACATTCAGGTTGTCTTTCTTTCTTAAAAATGAATACATTTTGACGGTCAAGCTAAAGAAGAAAACAATGGACAATGGAAGATCTACACAGTTACATGTGTTAAAAAGAAACACTGAAAGTTTGAATAGACAATAGTTTAAATATTTAAAATTTAATATATCTTATAAATGAAAGACTTTGTAATTAAAGGCTAATAGGACAATATTTCACCAAATAGGTTTTTAATGATAACAGAGGGTGAATGTCACCAGTGTGGGGAAGGCTAAACAAACTATGCTTTAAGGGTATTCATAAACCTTTAAGATCACAACATGAGGTACATTTTGAAGATGTGTGATTAAGAATTTGAGTGATATTAGTGAGGCTGGATGGCTAATTGGAAAATAAGTTAAAATACTAGCAGTGGAAAGCTTTGTGTTGTATAATAAAGTGAAACATGTTTCTTGCCATGGCGTGTATGCTCTAAGGGTTATTAAAATGTGTCATTGTCATTCTAAGATAAACACAATTATTGTTAATATCAATGCTTAATTTACATCAACAGACACTGAATCAGAAAACAGTAGTATGAAAACAGGCAAAATCAGGCTGAATTTTTTCATAGATATCATCAATCAATAATTATTTTAAGCGCCTTTTTCAGATTGGCAGCTATGGGAACAAATTATTTATAAAGGTAGGGAACCAAAGTGCATTGTAGCATGCTTTAAAATAGTGAATGAAAGTCTATTGGGGTGATTAACATATTTATATATAGTTGTAATAAAGTAATTTATAAAACATACAATAACCTACATAATAGGATACTTATAATATAAGTAATTAACACATCTTGTAAGATACTTTATAATAGCTTTATAAATTGACCTTGACATTTTCACATGATACTGTTATTAGTTGGCAAATGACATGCTATATATTACATTATAAATCCTGTTACAATCTATATTATAACCTTTTTATAACATGTTATAGCAACAAAACAAAAAAAATGGCAAAGGTGTATTATAACAGTCATTATTTCTAATCATAGTTTATAATGGTTAATAGCATAGCTAATAACATGTTTATAACCACCAATAATGGATACCTAAACTAATGTGTTACTGTTGTATTTATATCTTCTACAATGACAGCTTTCGCACATTTCAAACAACAGTCAAGCAGTCATAAACATAATAGTACAAAGCAGAGTAGAAACTCGCTAGTCCTGTATCCAGTTATGGGTTACAGAACTCCCCTTGTATTAAAATAGTATTGAAAATACCCCAGAAAATAACAAAACTGTACCATGATACACTGATTTACTGTAGCAAGTGGCACTGTAGGACCATAGGAACAAGGGAATCTTTTTTTTGTATTCCAACTAATACACACATAATTGGTTCATTGTTATCAGTTAGTGAGGTTATATGAACTAGCCGTTCTGTGTGAATGGAGATGAAAAGTAGACATGGTGAGGGTTACTTTTTTGTTGCTTGTTTCTTTTTATTTTATGTTTCTAGTCTATTTTCAAGCTTAAAATGCCCTTTTTTATATGAGGCAGCATATGTAATGGTATTGTGGTTTCTATGAAAGTAATTTATTTTTTCCCTTAATTTACTCTGAATTTCCCCTTATTTTATGTGCATACTTATAAGGGGTATTTACCCCTTAAATACATCCCTTAATAGTACATATCCCTGACTTGTGTTTTAAGGTGATTATTTAAAGTGTTTAAAACCATTCATTCTATATTTCCGGTGGCAATTAAGACATTTAAACCCCTTAAATAATCACCTTAAGACACGTCAGGGATATATAAGGGACTAATAACCTTTAATAAACCTCTGAAACTCACTATCAAGTGATGTATTTGTGGGATAAATATCCCTTAAAGTATGTACATAATGGGGATTAAAGGAACCCCATTATTCAGTCCTTTCATTGTGGGTTAAAGTTCACAGCTGACTACATACAACAAAGAACAGTTAATAGGATAAAGCTGCTGTCCCACAATTTTCAATTAAAGTTAATTAAAAAAAATATATATCATTCTACCTTATTCTTATTATGTAAAACTTCAACATACTTATTTAAAAAACAAGTCAGTAACAAACAAAAAACATTTCAGTTGTTTTATTGCAATGAAGATACAACAGGAAAGTCTACCAACTGCATTTCTTTTTGGGTGATCTTTTACCAAAAGCAGTCTTAAAAGCCTTTGGTGGGCTGTAATCTACATACTCAAACTTAATGCATCGTTTGACACTCCCCCCCCCACACACACACACATTCTTTTCTTTGCATATTGCAGGTTCACTTTCTTCAGCCTCTTTCTCAAAACTTCCACATTAAAATTTTATTAAGGGGTTGCAAGCCTGTAGAGGCAAATTTGAAGTTGTCCTTGATTTAAATTCTGGGATGATTTTTGTTTTCAGGATCAAATTAATGAATAAATAAGGACATTTTAATGGATTTTCGTTTCATAGTGGAACACGATGCAATGATGTGTGCAGGACTTGTTTCTTGTCTTTTTTTAGCATTTGTATATAATATGTGCTAACTATTCTTGAGTTATTGCACTCATTTGAGTATGTTTTCCACTGTGTATTTTGATGAATAAAAGTAGATTCCGCTCTTGCATTCTAACTCATACAGCTATCCATTGTGTAAAAATATTATATTCTGTCATAGTATCACACCAACCAAATAGGTGGACCATTGCTATTTATTGAATAATATCTTACCTGGTTGTAAATTATTATTATTATTATTATTATTATTATTATTATTTTTATTTATTTATTTATTTATTTATTTATTTCTTAGCAGACGCCCTTATCCAGGGCGAATTACAACCTTAAACAAAAATACATTTCGAGAATCACAGTACAAGTAATAATACAATTAAGAGCAAGATAAAAATACAATGACTTTGGTTCTAGCAAGTACAAGTATATGACAAAATACGATTCAATAACGGAGCAGATAACAGTGTCAGTGATAGTTACATCAGGATATAATTAAATACAAAATACTACAGATTAAATAACACTTGTGACAGATTACAGTACTATAAAGTACAGGATTAAATACAGTAAAATAGGGGGCAGATAAGAGCAAGTAAAGCGCATTTAAGGAAGAGTGATAAGTGTCCAGAGGGAAAAGAGGAGTTCTACAGGTGCTGTCTGAAGAGGTGAGTCTTGAGGAGGCGCCAGAAGGTGGTCAGGGACTGGGCAGTCCTGACATCTGTAGGAAGGTCATTCCACCACTGCAGGGCGAGGGTGGAGAAGGAGCGGGCTCTGGAGGCAGGGGAGCGTAGAGGAGGTAGAGCCAGTCTTCTAGTGCAGGAGGAACGGAGAGGTCGAGTGGGGGTGTAGTGAGAGATGAGGGTCTGGAGGTAGCTGGGTGCAGTCTGGTCAAGGCATCTGTAGGCTAGTACAAGAGTCTTGAACTGGATGCGAGCGGTGATTGGGAGCCAGTGGAGTGAGCGGAGCAGTGGAGTTGCATGGGAGAAGCGAGGCAGAGAGAACACCAGGCGAGCAGCGGAGTTCTGGATGAGCTGGAGCGGACGGGTGGCGGACGCAGGGAGGCCAGCCAGGAGGGGGTTGCAGTAGTCTAGGCGGGAGAGTACCAGGGCCTGGACCAGGAGCTGGGTGGCGTAGTTGGTGAGGAAGCGTCGGATTCTTCGTATGTTGCTCAGGAAGAATCGGCAAGTGCGTGCCAGAGTGGAGATGTGCTGGGAATAAGAGAGGCAGGGGTCCAGGGTGACTCCGAGGTTCTTAGCTGAGGAGGAGGGAGAGAGTGTGGTAGATTCCAGAGGAACAGAGATAGAGAGATCAGAGGAGGGGGAGGAGGAGGAAAGAAAAGGAGGTCAGATTTAGAGAGGTTGAGTTTGAGGTGATGCGAGTGCATCCAGGAGGAGATAGCAGACAGACAGGTAGAGATACGGGAGGGGATGGTGGAGTCAGAGGTGGGGAAGGAGAGGAAAATCTGAGCATCATCAGCATAGAAATGGTATGAGAAACCATAGGATGCGATGTGGGGGCCCAGGGAGTAGGTGTAGAGAGAGAACAGGAGAGGACCCAAGATTGACCCTTGGGGGACTCCTGTTGAGAGAGGGCAAGGTGTGGAGGTTGCTCCACGCCTGGTAAGTGCAGTTGGAGAGGTAGGAGGAGAACCAGGCCAGAGCAGTTCTAGAGATTCCCAGGTCAGCGAGAGAGGATAGTAGAATAGAGTGAACGACAGTGTCAAAGGCAGCAGAGAGGTCGAGGAGAATAAAGACAGAGGAGAGAGAGGCAGCTCGGGCAAAGTTTAGTGAGTTAGTAACAGACAGGAGGGCGGTTTCAGTGGAGTGAGCAGAACGGAAGCAAGATTGGAGAGGGTCGAGCAGAGAGTGGTTGGACAGGAAAGCAGAGAGCTGGCGGTGTACAGCACACTCGAGGGTTTTGGAGAGGAAGGGTAGGAGGGAGACAGGACGGTAGCTCTGGAGGGCGGTGGGGTTGAGGGTAGGTTTTTTTGAGGAGGGGAATGATAGAGGCTTGTTTGAAGGCAGAGGGAAAGAGACCAGAAAGGAGAGAGGTGTTGAGAAGGGAGGAGATGAAGGGAAGTAGAGCAGGAGCAGCAGCTTGAAAGAGGTGAGTGGGGAGGGGGTCCAGGGCACATGTGGTGGGTTTGTGACCCTGGAGCAGGGAGGAAAGGTCAGAGTCTGAGAGGGGAGAGAAGGTGGAGAAGGAAGGTGAGTTAGTAGGGGATGCAGTGGGTGTAGGGGTTGGAGCAGGAGGGGGGGGGAGGGAGAGGTGTTAAAGAGTTTGCGGATATCTGAGATTTTAGAAGAGAAGAAAGAGGCAAATTCATCAGAGGAAATAGAGGAGGAGGGAGGAGGGGGGGTTTAGGAGGGAGGAGAAGGTAGAGAATAGTTTACGTGGGTTGTTAGTGGAGGCTTGGATTATAGATTGGAAATAAATACATTTAGCAGAGGAGAGAGTAGAGTAGAAGGAGGATAAGAGCAAGCAGTAGAGGTCTAGGGCAGCAGGGAGTTTGATTCTCTTCCATTTCTTTTCAGCAGATCGCAGTGTGGTTCTTGCTGAGCGGATACCTTGCTGCCTTCATTTCTTACCCACGGTTTAACTTTGTGTATTAATAAACAGCTCCATTCGGGGCAATTTGTGGAGGGGCAGCAGTGTGGAGTAGTGATTAGGATTCTGGACTCTTGACCGGAGGGTAGTGGGTTCAATCCCAGGTAGGGGACACTGCTGCTGTACCCTTGAGCAAGGTACTTTACTTAGATTGCTCCAGTAAAAACCCAACTGTATAAATGGGTAATTGTATTTAAAAATAATGTGATATCTTGTAACAATTGTAAGTCGCCCTGGATAAGGGCGCCTGCTAAGAAATAAATAATAATAAATAATAATTTGAACTGCATCTATGTCTATGTCTTTCATGAAGAGAATCTGTATTGGTGTTAAAATTTAATGACTGGGTACAAATGTAAGTTCCCTTTATAATCTTAACATCTAGTGAGAGTGTGGTGGCCAATATGATGTATCTGGGGGTTTTGTCTTTGTTCCCTAAGATGTAAGTCGGCTTTGTGGTTCAAACTGGTGGATGGGATCCTGTGTGCACCACATTTTAACCAGTGGAAACTTGGAATGGAAGGGGGCTTACAGCAACAACTGGAAGATAAAAGACGATAGATGACAGCCAACATAGACAGGGTTTGGGCACGGCTATCCTTTGGGGTGTTATTTCTTTAAGACTGCACTCTCTTTTGTCTCTGAAATGTGTAATTATGCGCATTACTGCATATTACATGCAGATCTTGAAGTTTAATAAAGTATTGGTATAAAACTGACCGATTGTTGTATTGCGTGAATCATTCTGGGTTAATCCACAAGATACGACTCACACCAGTGAGCCAGTTAACAACAGTGTCTTTAAAGTATTTGAAGCTGACAAAATAGTACCATCAAATGCACATCTATATCTGCCCACTTAGATTCTCGTGCTGTTAACCGTGAAAGTCCCTGAAATACTGTTTTCATGGTTATTAAAGATCTGATTTGCTGATGGATAGTGCCTGTTTTTATAATACTTTGTTTTAGTGTTGTCGACCACACTGCTTTTCACACATCATCTGTGGTGGGGGTGGGGATTAGATATTTATTAATAATAAACTGGGCCAAATCCGAGTGGTCATTGAACAGGCGTTTGGGCTATTAAAAGGGAGGTGGCGGATATTACTTAAGCGTACTGAAGTGAATCACAAGTTTGTTCCCCAAATTATTACTGCTGCTGTGTAATGTCTGGGCTGGTGCATTATGTTAATGATGGAATGTATATGGATATGAGGAGGCTTGATTGTATTATTGCTACCTTGTTAAGAAGGGGAGGGATAGGTATTTAAGAGCAGGTTAGGAAGCGAGCGGAAAGGAGATCAGTGGTTACACACAGGTGTGTGGAGAGAGCTTGTATGATTAAGAAAGACAGAGGTGTGCAGAACACCAAAGTTTTGAGTGAGCTGAATAAACATATGTGTCAAGATAACAAAATTAGAACATAAGAACATAAGGAAGTTACAAACGAGAGGAGTCCATTCGGCCCATCTTGCTTGTTTGGTTGTTGGTAGCTTATTGATTCCAAAATCTCATCAAGCAGCTTCTTGAAAGATCCCAGGGTGTCAGCTTCAGCAACATTACTGGGGAGTTGGTTCCAGACTCCCACATTAATGACAGCGAGGCTGTAACAGAGTAAAACGGGACAACACAGCTAGCCTGTAACAAAGAGAAAGTACAACAGATAGCAAACAGCTTTGAAACACTTCAGACGCAGATCGCTGTGTGAAATATCAGAGCAAAACGGGCAGCAGACTACGAAGACTTTTCAGCTACCGATATTGCTGGTGGTGTGCCAGCACACCAACTCAGGCAAGACCCTATCTTTTTGTGTAGTGATAAGCAGCTTGCCCTCCGAGTAAAAATTAACCCTTTTAACTGGTTTTATTCATTTAGCTTAGTTCAATATTAAGCCTATCTGGTTTAGCTATTTGTTCTTTAGGCAGCTACCAAATGCAGCCCAATTAGAAAAGCCAGGGGAGCTGAAGATAGACACAGAGCAGCTAGCGCAGCATACAGGATTAGTAGGTGCGTGTGATTTCACATTAGCAATTATTATTATTGTTTTAAATCACTAAGTGTGGTATTTATTTCATTGATTGTACCGAGTGCCTTGCTGGTAGGTTCTTTTATTCCTTTTTTACCTTTTATGTTTGTTTGAGTGGTTAATGTGTGTTTATATATTAGTAGGTTTATTAGGACACTCATAACCCCCTACACTAGCATTGGCTACCCAGGTGGTCTGTATTTTGTACTCCCCTCCTATAATTGGTATTGATGAAACTGTGCCTGGTACTATGTACTCCTTTCATAAAGGTATTTCAAAGCTTTGGATATATCGTATTTTTTGTGGATATTGTGATTATTGTGTTTTAGTGGTTGTGGCAAAGTGGTAGATTAGTAGCAGGTGTACAGCAGGTGTGGTGCGGATGCAGTAATTCCAAATAACAAACAGACAACAAAGTACGGGTGAAATGAGGATTTTAATGATTATAAATCCAAGTGTCTGATGACCAGCCAGAAAACAATAATGAGCTGGCAATACACAGCAATGTGTATTGTGCAGTAATGAAAAAGGGTTGCAGTCCCGCAAACAATAAACACGGTACAAAACACACACAATTAGACACACACGATCACAGGTCCAAAGTGAGTGCTCTCAGTGCTTGTGGTGAAGTACAATATATTACATGCTATTGGTGAAAAACAAGTGCTGTGGTGTTCCGGCTTTGTGCTGGCCCCTAGCGACTCCTGCGGATTTGTGTTTAGCCATCTAGTGCTATTTAACAAAAAAACACAGACAGTTACTAAACAGAAAATACCAACAAAACACTCACAAACTCTTTATTTTATTTTGGGGATATCTCCCGGTCCTTCCAGTCTCCTTGTATCTCTGAAACCCAAGCGAAGGAAAAGATTTACAATTCTCCAGCCCCTTTTATGCGATTATGGATGACCCCTTGGTAAACGATTGCAGCTGACTCTATTGCGTGCAGCTGCTACCTCGTTTACCTTCCAGGTCAATACGTTCCTGCACCGGAGTCTTGCCTTTTTCCAGGCTGACTGACTTCCCGACCCAGGGAATGAACTGTCAGGCCAACCTGTCCAAAGCCTTTCCCTTTCACTACTTAATTATCCTCACAGGTCGAGAGGGAGATTTACAACCAGAACTCATTATATTTCCATCACAGTGGTATTTGGTATTTATGTATTCAACTGCTTTATATAAAGATTATTATTGAATTCACACTCTTCTCTGATGAGTTATTGAACCTCCACCCTCTCCCACTCTCTACCTCATCTTAGACCTTCCTGGAGACAAAGGTGGTGGCAGCGTGTTCGCTACCCGAACCCGAATACCCCTGCTTTTAAGCAAGTTGGGTGTTACAGCTGTATCCTGCACAATCTATGCCAGGACTGTAAGGAGGTGTTCAGGCAAGCGGAGGAGCAGCTACCCCAGACGCCAGCAAGAATTGTACAACAGTGATATGATGAGGGTCCTGCTATTGGAGATGCACTGCTATCTTTATTTTTGTAAGCCGACGGTGTACTTTTATTTTGTATCACATTTTTGTTTCATTAGCTTATTTTGTATCTATTTATATCAAATATGGCATCCTCATTTGTGCTGTACTTGTATGACTGGTTCTGCTACATAAAGAATTGGAATATTGAGTAGTATTGTTGATTCCCAAGAAAATTCCACACCACATTTTATTTTGAGATTGGGTTAAACAATGTTCGTGTTGTGCATTGCATCAAGCTGCCTCATCGTATCCTCTTCCATTATGGATATTAACACCCAAGTCTCTTCATCGCTCCAACAGACGTAAGGATGGACACAGGTTTTGCTCAGACATAACCAGGAGAAATTGCATGGGAGTATAGTTATACACATTTAAACATAATACTTAGTAGTACTTTAGAATAAAGCTGTTTTGACAGTTGTTTAGAAAGCTATTTGCAAGTGTATTCTGAAGTACTGTACAGTAGCTGTAACGACCTGAATTCACAAACCCACGATGCAGTTTATCAAACATTTTTAGTAATAGTTTTAAACAGAAACTTAGTAAATACAATCGGTATGTGTGGCCGAGCTGTCGTTGAGTGGCGTGTGGATGGTGACGTCACGGACCAGAAACAGAAACCAAAGGCAATGAATAGCGGTAGTGAAACTGCAGCGCTACGATGCTCAGTGTTTTTATTAAATAATAAGCAAACAAAAGATTTAAACAAAACAAACACACTAAACAAACAAAAGGGCATGTTGGCCAAACAAATAGAAATAAACAAATAAGTATCGTGCTGGGGTAAAAACAGCACGCTTAGCAGTTGTTTAGCTTTCTAAATCTTGCTCTCTCCTTGCTCGCTCTCCCGTACTCTCCTCTGTACACTCTCCCCTTTGAGTCGAGAGAGTGGGTCTTTTATATTCTGGCCGAGGGGTTAACTAGCTGTTAATTATTTATTACACCTCGGCCACAGTCTGCACGAGCTTAGTATGGATGCATGACTGTCAGCTAGTTAAATAATCAGTAGCTGATCAGTCACGCATCCTCACAAGGTTTTTAAAATACAAAAACAATAAAATAAGTGGTACTTCGCCGTAATATAAACATAAATCATAATATAAAATAAATAATAAACAAAGGGGCGGGACACTCCGCCACGCATGCCCCCCCTTGTGTGCAGCACACATGGCCTCAAAAGGCCACCTCCCCCTTAGTCCCCAAAGTCCCGGTTTACAGTCCCGGCCCAGGAACAGGGCCAGCAACGGGCCAAAGGTGGCAGCCATGGTGGGAGGTCCTCCTCCCACCCCAACAGCTGTAGCGGCCAGGCTGACCGCACACAGGCCGGCTCCTGGTCTCTCTGTAGCCGGCAGCTCCCTCTTCTGGGGCTCCGCCTTTCCCTGCTTCTGGGGTCTCCTGACCTCTCCCCCCCATCTTCATTGCCGGCAGCTCCCTCTTCTGGGGCTCTGTTCACCCAATTTCCTGCAGCGAAACTGCTGTGGGGGGAGCTGGTCTCCTGACCCCCCCCTCTTCATGGTTGGCAGCTTCCCAGGTGAAGCAGAGCCGGCGGCGACCCCAGGCGGCGACGGCAGCAGCGGACCCATGGGAGGCGACAGCAGCAGCGGACCCTCGGGAGGTGACGGCAGCAGCTGGACCGTCGGGAGGCGACAGCAGCAGCGGACCCTCGGGAGGCGACGGCAACAGCGGACCTTCGGGAGGCGACGGCAGCAGCGGACCCTCGGGAGGCAAACTCGGGAGGGGAGCTCCTGGCCATGGAGGCAGCAGAGGGAGCTCCACTTCTCCCTCTTACCCTGCAACTGGTGGCTCCACAGGCGATGCAGATCAGCAGGCAACCCCAGGCGATGCGGAGCAGCAGGCAACCCCAGGCGATGCATGGCAGGCATCCTTGGGCGGAGCGAGGCAGGCATCCTTGGGCGGAGCGAGGCAGGTCAAGAGCAGTCCTTCCCATGGCGGTGGAGGTGGAACCAGCAGGTATTCACCCTCTGCTGGTGGAGGTGGGAGTAAGCAGTCCTCCCACGGAGGTGGAGACAGAATCAGCAGGTATTCACCCTCTGCTGGTGGAAGTGGGGCGATAAGCTGCCCTCCCACGGCCGGTTGAGACGGAACCAGCAGGTATTCACCCTCTGCTGGTGGAGGGCAGAGGCAGCTCCTGCTGCTCTGCTCTTAACGGTGCAGGTGGCTGAGGCAGAGGAAGCTCCCGCTGCTCTGCTCCTGGCGGTGGAGGTGGCATGGGCTCCCCCCTTCTGGGCGCTGGATGCAGGGCTCCCCCTTCTGGGCGCTGGATGCGGGCTCCCCTTCTGGCGCTGGATGCATGGGCTCCCCCCCTTCTGGGCGCTGGATGCGCGGACTCCCTCCTTCTGGGCTGGATGCACAGGCTCCCCCCCTCTGTGAGCTGGATTGACGGGCTCCCCCCCTCTGGGCGCTGGATGCACAGGATTCCCCTTCTGGGCGCTAGTTCCCCCCTTCATTCATTGCGTGGGGCATATGGCCAACGTGCCCAAATGCCCCACAGCCAGGGCATAACTCCGCCCGTGAGGTTCTTTAGGAAAACCTCCCAACCGTCATCTCCGACCTCCTCCTGCTGTTGCTGCAGTTGCTGTTGCTGCTGCAGCTTACCTCTCCCCCTTCTCTTCCTGCTCCTTCTCCCTACCTTCCTCTCCTGGGTTGGTTCCTCCTTCTCGTCCTGGAAGGGGCAGATCGCCACCGTGTGCCCGTACACCCCTTAAAGCAAGGCAGCAGCCTTGGTCCTCCAGACCACCAAGGAGGTCCTCCAGTTCCCCGCAGCCATCTCTCCAGCCTTCCATTTTTAAGAAAGAACATAAGAAAGTTTACAAACGAGAGGAGGCCATTCAGCCCATCTTGCTCGTTTGGTTGTTAGTAGCTTATTGATCCCAGAATCTCATCAAGCAGCTTCTTGAAGGATCCCAGGGTGTCAGCTTCAACAACATTACTGGGGAGTTGGTTCCAGACCCTCACAATTCTCTGTGTAAAAAAGTGCCTCCTATTTTCTGTTCTGAATGCCCCTTTATCTAATCTCCATTTATGACCCCTGGTCCTTGTTTCTTTTTTCAAGTCAAAGAAGTCCCCTGGGTTGACATTGTCAATACCTTTTAGGATTTTGAATGTTTGAATCAGATCGCCGCGTAGTCTTCTTTGTTCAAGACTGAATAGATTCAATTCTCTTAGCCTGTCTGCATACGACATGCCTTTTAAACCCGGGATAATTCTGGTTGCTCTTCTTTGCACTCTTTCTAGAGCAGCAATATCCTTTTTGTAACGAGGTGACCAGAACTGAACACAATATTCTAGATGAGGTCTTACTAATGCATTGTAGAGTTTTAACATTACTTCCCTTGATTTAAATTCAACACTTCTCACAATATATCCGAGCATCTTGTTAGCCTTTTTTATAGCTTCCCCACATTGTCTAGATGAAGACATTTCTGAGTCAACATAAACTCCTAGGTCTTTTCATAGTTCCCTTCTTCAATTTCACTATCTCCCATATGATATTTATAATGCACATTTTTATTGCCTGCACAAGCCTTCACAAGTTTTTCCAGCCAACGTGCACGCACATTGCCGATTCCCGTGAGAAAAAGCACTCATGTAAACTGGCCCATTATTATGTTATTTTCTTTCTTTAACCAATCTGCTGCTTCCACTATTGCCTGACATGCTTTCAGCCAGTAACATGCTTTGACCCAGATGACACTTATAAGGTGAAATAATCCAGAGTACAAGTGCAAACAAATAACCCAAGAATAGGTTTCAAGTTTCATTTAACTTAAATCCTGCTTTAAAATGAAAACTATTGCATGTGTTTCTTTCAAAACTGCACAGATGTATGTAGTTAATGGAAGCACAAAATGGTTAAGATTTATAGAACTGTTTGCTACAATTACTTTCAAGCAATGTATACAATTGCTTTTAATCACTTCACTAGAACATACAGTTAATCTAAATACATTAAATATGTATGTGCCACTATATAATTGTATTGTGCCTACATTACTCACTTGTGTACCAAACACAATGGGGGAGTGTGGCAAAGTGGTTTGTAGTGCACAGGTGCAGTGGTGATGCAGTGCTCAGGAATGATAGACACAAGACAATTCACGGTGAAAAAGCAGCTCTTTATTTGCTAACAAATAATAATACCTGGCTCTACACAATGATGTGTACCGCTCAGGCAAACCACGGGGTTCAGTCCCGAAATAATAATACACTAAACAAAAGCCCATGGGAGGCGACAGCAGCAGCGGACCCTCGGGAGGCGACGGCAGCAGCTGGACCGTCGGGAGGCGACAGCAGCAGCAGACCCTCGGGAGGCGACGGCAACAGCGGACCGGGAGGCGGCGGCAGCAGCGGACCCTCGGGAGGCGGCGGCAACAGGACCTTCGGGGAGGCGGCGGCAGCAGCGGACCCTGGGAGGCAAACTGGGAGGGGGAGCTCCTGGCCATGGAGGCAGCAGAGGGAGCTCCACTTCTCCCTCTTACCCTGCAACTGGTGGCTCCACAGGCGATGCAGATCAGCAGGCAACCCCAGGCGTGCGGAGCAGCAGGCAACCCCAGGCGATGCATGGCAGGCATCCTTGGGCGGGCAGGCAGGCATCCATCCCAGGGAGCGAGGCAGGTCAAGAGCAGTCCTTCCCATGGCGGTGGAGGTGGAACCAGCAGGTATTCACCCTCTGCTGGTGGAGGTGGGAGTAAGCAGTCCTCCCACGGAGGTGGAGACAGAATCAGCAGGTATTCACCCTCTGCTGGTGGAAGTGGGAGCGGTAAGCTGCCCTCCCACGGCGGTTGAGACGGAACCAGCAGGTATTCACCCTCTGCTGGTGGAGGAGGCAGAGGCAGCTCCTGCTGCTCTGCTCTTAACGGTGCAGGTGGCTGAGGCAGAGGAAGCTCCCGCTGCTCTGCTCCTGGCGGTGGAGGTGGCATGGGCTCCCCCCTTCTGGGCGCTGGATGCACGGGCTCCCCCCTTCTGGGCGCTGGATGCACGGGCTCCCCCCTTCTGGCGCTGGATGCATGGGCTCCCCCCTTCTGGGCGCTGGATCTTGGACTCCCTCCTTCTGGGCGCTGGATGCACAGGCTCCCCCTCTGTGAGCTGGATTGACGGGCTCCCCCCTCTGGGCTGGATGCACAGGATTCCCCTTCTGGGCGCTAGTTCCCCTCTTCATATTAAGCGTGGGGCATATGGCCAACGTGTGCCCAAATGCCCCACAGCCAGGGCATAACTCCGCCCGTGAGGTTCTTTAGAAAACCTCCCAACCATCTCCGACCTCCTCCTGCTGTTGCTGCAGTTGCTGTTGCTGCTGCAGCTTACCTCTCCCTTCTCTTCCTGCTCCTTCTCCCTACCTTCCTCTCCTGGGTTGGTTCCTCCTTCTCGTCCTGGAAGGGCAGATGCCAACGCGTGTGCCGTTACACCCATAAAGCAAGGCAGCAGCCTTGGTCCTCCAGACCACCAAGGAGGTCCTCCAGTTCCCACAGCCATCTCTCCAGCCTTCCATTTTTTAAAAGAACATAAGAAAGTTTACAAACGAGAGGAGGCCATTCAGCCCATCTTGCTTTCGTTTGGTTGTTAATAACTTATTGATCCCAGAATCTCATCAAGCAGCTTCTTGAAGGATCCCAGGGTGTCAGCTTCAACAACATTACTGGGGAGTTGGTTCCAGACCCTCACAATTCTCTGTGTAAAAAAGTGCCTCCTATTTTCTGTTCTGAATGCCCCTTTATCTAATCTCCATTTATGACCCCTGGTCCTTGTTTCTTTTTCAAGTCAAAGAAGTCCCTGGGTTGACATTGTCAATACCTTTTAGGATTTTGAATGTTTGAATCAGATCGCAGCGTAGTCTTCTTTGTTCAAGACTGAATAGATTCAATTCTCTTAGCCTGTCTGCATACGACATGCCTTTTTTAAACCCGGGATAATTCTGGTTGCTCTTCTTTGCACTCTTTCTAGAGCAGCAATATCCTTTTGTAACGAGGTGACCAGAACTGAACACAATATTCTAGATGAGGTCTTACTAATGCATTGTAGAGTTTTAACATTACTTCCCTTGATTTAAATTCAACACTTCTCACAATATATCCGAGCATCTTGTTAGCCTTTTTTTATAGCTTCCCACATTGTCTAGATGAAGACATTTCTGAGTCAACATAAACTCCTAGGTCTTTTCATAGTTCCCTTCTTCAATTTCACTATCTCCCATATGATATTTATAATGCACATTTTTATGCCTGCACAAGCCTTCACAAGTTTTTCCAGCCAACGTGCACGCACATTGCGATTCCCCGTGAGAAAAAGCACTCATGTAAACTGGCCCATTATTATGTTATTTTCTTTCTTTAACCAATCTGTTGCTTCCACTATTGCCTGACATGCTTTCAGCCAGTAACATGCTTTGACCCAGATGACACTTATAAGGTGAAATAATCCAGAGTACAAGTGCAAACAAATAACCCAAGAATAGGTTTCAAGTTTCATTTAACTTAAATCCTGCTTTAAAATGAAAACTATTGCATGTGTTTCTTTCAAAACTGCACAGATGTATGTAGTTAATGGAAGCACAAAATGGTTAAGATTTATAGAACTGTTTGCTACAATTACTTTCAAAGCAATGTATACAATTGCTTTTAATCACTTCACTAGAACATACAGTTAATCTAAATACATTAAATATGTATGTGCCACTATATAATTGTATTGTGCCTACATTACTCACTTGTGTACCAAACACAATGGGGAGTGTGGCAAAGTGGTTTGTAGTGCACAGGTGCAGTGGTGATGCAGTGCTCAGGAATGATAGACACAAGACAATTCACGGTGAAAAAGCAGCTCTTTATTTGCTAACAAATAATAATACCTGGCTCTACACAATGATGTGTACCGCTCAGGCAAACCACGGGGTTCAGTCCCGAAATAATAATACACTAAACAAAAGCCATGGGAGGCGACAGCAGCAGCGGACCCTCGGGAGGCGGCGGCAGCAGCTGGACCGTCGGGGGCGACAGCAGCAGCAGACCCTCGGGAGGCGACGGCAACAGCGGACCGGGAGGCGGCGGCAGCAGCGGACCCTCGGGAGGTAAACTCGGGAGGGGAGCTCCTGGCCATGGAGGCAGCAGAGGGAGCTCCACTTCTCCCTCTTACCCTGCAACTGGTGGCTCCACAGGCGATGCAGATCAGCAGGCAACCCCAGGCGATGCGGAGCAGCAGGCAACCCCAGGCGATGCATGGCAGGCATCCTTGGGCGGAGCGAGGCAGGCATCCTTGGGCGGAGCGAGGCAGGTCAAGAGCAGTCCTTCCCATGGCGGTGGAGGTGGAACCAGCAGGTATTCACCCTCTGCTGGTGGAGGTGGGAGTAAGCAGTCCTCCCACGGAGGTGGAGACAGAATCAGCAGGTATTCACCCTCTGCTGGTGGAAGTGGGAGCGGTAAGCTGCCCTCCCACGGCGGTTGAGACGGAACCAGCAGGTATTCACCCTCTGCTGGTGGAGGAGGCAGAGGCAGCTCCTGCTGCTCTGCTCTTAACGGTGCAGGTGGCTGAGGCAGAGGAAGCTCCCGCTGCTCTGCTCCTGGCGGTGGAGGTGGCATGGGCTCCCCCCTTCTGGGCGCTGGATGCACGGGCTCCCCCCTTCTGGCGCTGGATGCACGGGCTCCCCCTTCTGGCGCTGGATGCATGGGCTCCCCCCTTCTGGGCGCTGGATGCGCGGACTCCCTCCTTCTGGGCGCTGGATGCACAGGCTCCCCCCCTCTGTGAGCTGGATTGACGGGCTCCCCCCCTCTGGGCGCTGGATGCACAGGATTCCCCCTTCTGGGCGCTAGTTCCCCCTCTTCATATTGCGTGGGGCATATGGCCAACGTGTGCCCAAATGCCCCACAGCCAGGGCATAACTCCGCCGTGAGGTTCTTTAGGAAAACCTCCCAACCGTCATCTCCGACCTCCTCCTGCTGTTGCTGCAGTTGCTGTTGCTGCTGCAGCTTACCTCTCCCCCTTCTCTTCCTGCTCCTTCTCCCTACCTTCCTCTCCTGGGTTGGTTCCTCCTTCTCGTCCTGGAAGGGGCAGATCGCCAACGTGTGCCCGTACACCCCGCAAGCAAGGCAGCAGCCTTGGTCCTCCAGACCACCAAGGAGGTCCTCCAGTTCCCCGCAGCCATCTCTCCAGCCTTCCATTTTTAAGAAAGAACATAAGAAAGTTTACAAACGAGAGGAGGCCATTCAGCCCATCTTGCTCGTTTGGTTGTTAGTAGCTTATTGATCCCAGAATCTCATCAAGCAGCTTCTTGAAGGATCCCAGGGTGTCAGCTTCAACAACATTACTGGGGAGTTGGTTCCAGACCCTCACAATTCTCTGTGTAAAAAAGTGCCTCCTATTTTCTGTTCTGAATGCCCTTTATCTAATCTCCATTTATGACCCCTGGTCCTTGTTTCTTTTTTCAAGTCAAAGAAGTCCCCTGGGTTGACATTGTCAATACCTTTTAGATTTTGAATGTTTGAATCAGATCGCCGTAGTCTTCTTCTTTGTTCAAGACTGAATAGATTCAATTCTCTTAGCCTGTCTGCATACGACATGCCTTTTAAACCCGGATAATTCTGGTTGCTCTTCTTTGCACTCTTTCTAGAGCAGCAATATCCTTTTTGTAACGAGGTGACCAGAACTGAACACAATATTCTAGATGAGGTCTTACTAATGCATTGTAGAGTTTTAACATTACTTCCCTTGATTTAAATTCAACACTTCTCACAATATATCCGAGCATCTTGTTAGCCTTTTTTATATAGCTTCCCACATTGTCTAGATGAAGACATTTCTGAGTCAACATAAACTCTAGGTCTTTTCATAGTTCCCTTCTTCAATTTCACTATCTCCCATATGATATTTATAATGCACATTTTTATTGCCTGCACAAGCCTTCACAAGTTTTTTCCAGCCAACGTGCACGCACATTGCCGATTCCCGTGAGAAAAAGCACTCATGTAAACTGGCCCATTATTATGTTATTTTCTTTCTTTAACCAATCTGCTGCTTCCACTATTGCCTGACATGCTTTCAGCCAGTAACATGCTTTGACCCAGATGACACTTATAAGGTGAAATAATCCAGAGTACAAGTGCAAACAAATAACCCAAGAATAGGTTTCAAGTTTCATTTAACTTAAATCCTGCTTTAAAATGAAAACTATTGCATGTGTTTCTTTCAAAACTGCACAGATGTATGTAGTTAATGGAAGCACAAAATGGTTAAGATTTATAGAACTGTTTGCTACAATTACTTTCAAGCAATGTATACAATTGCTTTTAATCACTTCACTAGAACATACAGTTAATCTAAATACATTAAATATGTATGTGCCACTATATAATTGTATTGTGCCTACATTACTCACTTGTGTACCAAACACAATGGGGGAGTGTGGCAAAGTGGTTTGTAGTGCACAGGTGCAGTGGTGATGCAGTGCTCAGGAATGATAGACACAAGACAATTCACGGTGAAAAAGCAGCTCTTTATTTGCTAACAAATAATAATACCTGGCTCTACACAATGATGTGTACCGCTCAGGCAAACCACGGGGTTCAGTCCCGAAATAATAATACACTAAACAAAACACACACAAATACAACACGGTCACAAGTCCAGAGTGAGTGCTCTTAGTGAAAGTGGTAATTTACAGGTTTATTCGTGTACAATGGTGAAGTGGAGTCCGGGTTTAATTGCTGGCGGTTTAATTATAGCTCCCGGAGGTTAGCCTTCTATAATGACAAGTACAGACAGTTAGCAACAAACAAAGCACTTAACACTCATGGTAATTAATTACATCTGTTTCCAAAATGGGTCCTTTCAGTAACCATAACGAAGGAACAGATTACATCGTCACATCCCCTTTTACACCCTTAGTCACACCCCCTGCGATAGCTAGGTGAATCACGTCTCCTTCAATCCATGACTGACACATCGCGTACCGCATTAAGGCGATGACTATGGGCATTGTGACTCCGCCCCCTTCCTGGATGGCTGACTCCCGACTGACCTTGGAATGAACTGCCAGACCATCCAGTATGAGGCACCCTGTTCCTGTTATACAGTGACCTCACAGGTCGGGAGGGAGATTGTTGACTAGGATTCCTTCGCTCTCTGTCACAGGGAGTTTCCATGTGTGTTCTAATTTTTCATGAGATATTGTGATCGAGACAAATGAAAAATGACCCTATACATTTCGGGTTTCCATTGGCTCAGTTTATTTTACTTGAGAAGACCCTCTTTTCACCTGACGTCTTGCAAATGAAGGGGAAAGGAGGAGGTTGATATACAAATTAGCCATGCATAGCGTTCCGGTGCTGTTTTCTTGACAGCTTGGGAAAATGTAGTTTCCATGCACAGAGACAAGGTACAGGAGAGAATCTCACCTGGAAATCTATGGTTGTCAGGTGACATCTTGTTAAAGTGAAACAGTGTTAAGCTCATGTAATAAAGCTGTGTTTTGTACATGCCTTGTGCCTGGTTGTTTAATGCTGTAATGTGTTTTACTGCTCTTGCCTAAAGTGTTTTTCAAATGTTCATTGGTGGGGTGGCATGTCGTTAGTAGTGAATAATATTTCAACTAATTTATCACATAACGTATTAATTAAAGAAAAAAGAAAATAATTAACCTGCAGGTATATAATGAAACTGTTCAACCCAGCTATTGCAGATCACCATGGCTGAAAACCGGCGGAGATGTAGGATTATAGAGATCTGTGCCAGACACCTTCCGCGTATGCTCCCAAGGCTGTCTGGATTGCGAGCAGTGAACATCTTCAAGTGAAATGTGGGTCTCCATATATAAAACATAGCTGGGATAAAAAAAAAAGCACGGAACTTAATTCAGTTACAGACATCTCACTTGCTCTTGTTTACTTTTAGCATAGTTTTTACAGCAAGGGTATTCTCAAACAGCTGCTTATACTATAACAAGTATACACCGCAGTTCATGGTAGATTTGTAACTGGTTTTATACAGAACTGTAAACCCACTTGAGATATACAGCATGACAGGACAGACACACAGCAAAAAACAACAATAAAAAAGCTGCCCGCATTATCATTAAGGTGAATACACCACTGCTAACCATAAAACCGCCCACTTTCTGCCATCTTGGAACCCACAGTAACAACTGACCTGTTCCCTTGCAATATTCAGAGCTGTGTCACATAAGGACAAACAAGCTCATTTATATTTTCAGACCTGATTCACACGAGTAATTCTCCCAAACGTGCATGTGCATCGCCACTTCATGTGTAAATAGCCCCGCATGGAAACTGGTCCTGTTGTGTCTTTTGTGGTCTTCTTTATGTTAATAAAACACTTGCACACACAAGGTTGTTTGCAAGATGCGGCCATTCAATTTATTAAACTGCATAGCTCAGAACGTTAACAAAGAGCAGACCTGACGTCTTTGTTAACTAACTCCGTAACTATCAGTGTATTATGGTAATACACTACATTTTCTCCCTTGTAGATTAAAGTTGGCTTCTAAACTTAATAAAAGTTTCCCTTTTTAGAGAATTCTATTTTATTTATTTATTCTTAATATTTTTAAAATTATCAAACAACTAACATCTACAGCAACTGGTGTATACTTTGGTACTATTCTTAGTTACTTATAATATATAAATACAAGTTCAGCTTGTCTGGAGCCTTACGAGTTCGCTCCGGGTAGCATCTGTCAGGCAACTGTTGGTTGGGTGAATTTGCAGGCTGCTTTTGCTGCTGGGCATCAGTAACTGCACTGCTGTCACTGGTATCAGGATGCGCAGCTGAGGTTGGTGTACAGGTGGGTAACTGGACTGGCAGGTCAGGAACATCCAGTGGCTCTGAATCTGGATTGCCTCTAACATCTCGAATCTGGTCAATGTGTCGACGCCACACTGTATTCGGCCCTACCTGCACTTGGTACATTCTGGAACCAGTCCGGGAATGTATTACTTCATTAATCCACTTCTGTCCTTTCCTGTAGTCTCGAACAGCTACTGGTTGTGCCACATTGAACTGACGGCTTTGCTTCATGGGACGTGCAATTGTTTGCTACAACTGTTTGTTAAAAACATCACTCTGGACATTGGGTTTTAATAAGTCCAGCCGCGTTCGCAGGTTGCATTTCAACATCAGCATGGCTGGTGTGTTTTTTCGTGGTGGTGTGTGGGGTATTCCTGTATGTTAATAAGATATTTGCAATTTTGTTTTGCAGCGTCCCATTTTCCCCCTTTGTTGCACATAGATGCTGTTTGAGTGTCTGCACAAAGTGTTCTGCCAACCCATTCGTTGATGGATGGTAAGGCGCTGAGGTGATATGTTTTATTCCATTCTGTTTCATGAAATGCTGGAATTCTTCACATGTAAATTGAGGGCCATTGTCACTTACAAGTTGCAGTGGCAAACCAAATCTTGCAAAAGTGATTCTGAGGAAATCAATTTTTCGTGAAGCTGTCATGGACTGCAAAACACTTCAGGCCACTTGCAGTGTTCATCTACAACCACAAAGAACATACTTCCTTCAAATGGGCGAGCGTAGTCTACATGAATGCGTTGCCATGGTGAAGTAGGCCATTTCCAAGGATGAACAGGTGCAGTCTGGGGTAGGTTCTGGCCATAGGCAGCGCATAAAAGAGGCTTCTTCTCGCCTTCTTCCAGACTGACTGACTTCCCGGCCCGAGGAAAGAACTGTCAGGCCAGCCCGTCAAAAGAACTCTACTTTCGCTGCTTAGCGCCCTCACAGGTCAGGAGGGAGATTTACAACCAAAACCCATTGTTTTTCTGTCACAAGGAGACAATGCTTTGCTGGTTTAACGTCAATTCTTCCCGCCGATCTGAGCCCTCCATACCGCTGCAGGAGGCAGCCGACAAAAACTGAATCCTTTTCGCTCATTCCCTTGCCTTGAACATCCTCTTCACAATTTCTACATTTATTCGAATTTCTGTTATCTATACAAACTGCTTGATCTGAATCTGACTTTACAGAACTTGTGGCAAAATATTTTTTTCACGCACCATCGTTTTGTGAGAATTTGATAACTGTGACACTACAGTCAGAACATACTTCCTTTGACTGTTTGAACAAATGCCACCTTTCAGAACACTGCTTGTGGTGCCAGATTATGAATGTTTCTGAAGTTTTTTCTTTAGATTTTTCCAGTCCTTCACTCAATTTTCAGTGAAAGCGGGGTCTTTTGAACTTCTGAAAAAGTGTCTGCAAGGAAAGCAGAAAACCGCATCTGCCTGCTTACTGTACTCTAAATATGAAAACGTATTTAAATATTCTGATGAAAATGAATGGTTTTGCTTACCAAAGACGGTTTTCGGATACACAGGTAAACAAGGCTGTGACGGTGCTGTTGCAGTATCACCAAGGTCCAAAATAGAGGATTTAGCTGCATTTCAATGTCATTCAAGGAGACAATGCTTGGCAGGTTTAACGTCCATTCTTCCCGCCGATCTGAGCCCCATATAGATATTCGAAAGTTTACGGTAAGAGTGCAGTTTTTTTTTTGTTGCAGATATACCTTATGAAATACGCTGAATGCCCCTTGATTATAAGTATGATAGTAATTGTGTGTTTAGCAGCTTAATAGTCAGTATTAATAATTGATTTAAATTGGTGTGAAGTGATGAAAATGGTGTTGGAAATTGGTGTAGGTACTGTATGACTGCAGAACAGGTTAATGGATTTAAAGGTTTTAAAAAACAGTGCAGCTTGTTGTCCTTACTGTTTTTCTAATTTTCTTAAATAGGCATAGTATGTTTTAAAGTACAAGCTAGTGCTATGTTAAACTTCATTTATTTGGCCGCCTTATGTTGGGAAATAAAACAATGTTAAATATATATGTAGCATGCCTGAGTGGTTTTGAAGTCTGTTTTGTGTTATAAATTATCCCCTCCTACCCACAAAGCTGGCCGTCAACTGGACCTCACCTTCTCCAGGGCCTGCTGCCCCTCCACCCTCTCTGTCACCCCCCTGGACCTCTCTGATCACTATTTCATCTCTTTTTCTCTGTCTCTCCCCGCTCTCCCTGCTCCTCCTACCCCCGCTGTCACCTCTCGCCATAACCTCCGCTCTCTCTCCCCCTCTGTCCTTGCCTCCACTGCTCTCTCTCACCTCCCTCCTATCGACTCCTTTTCACAACTCTCCATAGACTCTGCTACCTCCACCCTCTTCTCCTCCCTCACCTCCTCCCTCGACTCCCTCTGTCCCCTCACCTCCCGACCTGCTCGCCCCTCCCTCCCCAACCCTGGCTCTCCTCTGCGCTCCGCTCAGCAAGAATCGCACTGTGATCTGCTGAAAAGAAATGGAAGAGAACCAAACTCCCTGCTGCCCTAGACCTTTACCGCACTCTCCTCTCCTCCTTCTCCTCTACTCTCTCCTCTGCTAAATGTACTTATTTCCAATCTGTAATCCAAACCTCCACTAACAACCCACGTAAACTATTCTCTACCTTCTCCTCCCTCCTAAACCGTCCCCCCTCCTCCTCCCTCCTCTATCTCCCCTGATGACTTTGCCTCCTTCTTCTCTTCTAAAATCTCAGATATCCGCAAACTCTTTAACACCTCTCCTTCCCCAGCACCCTCTCCTGCTCCAACCCCTACACCCACTGCATCCCCTACTAACTCACCCTCCTTCTCCACCTTCTCACCCCTCTCAGACTCTGACCTCTCCTCCCTGCTCCAGGGTCACAAACCCACCACGTGTGCCCTGGACCCCCTCCCCACTCACCTCTTCCAAGCTGCTGCTCCTGCTCTACTTCCCTTCATCTCCTCCCTTCTCAACACCTCTCTACTTTCTGGTCTCTTTCCCTCTGCCTTCAAACAAGCCTCTATCACTCCCCTCCTCAAAAAAACCTACCCTCGACCCCACCTCCCTCCAGAGCTACCGTCCTGTCTCCCTCCTACCCTTCCTCTCCAAAACCCTCGAGCAGACTGTACACCGCCAGCTCTCTGCTTTCCTGTCCAACCACTCTCTGCTCAACCCTCTCCAATCTGGCTTCCGCTCTGCTCACTCCACTGAAACCGCCCTCCTGTCTGTCACCAACTCACTAAAGTCTGCCCGAGCTGTCTCTCTCTCCTCTGTCCCAATTCTCCTTGACCTCTCTGCTGCCTTTGACACTGTTGATCACTCTATTCTACTATCATCTCGCTGACCTGGGGATCTCTGGCACTGCTCTGGCCTGGTTCTCCTCCTACCTCTCCAACCGCACTTACCAGGTAACCTGGTGGAGCAACCTCCACACCTCGCCCTCTCTTAACAGGAGTCCCCAAGGGTCAGTCTTGGGTCCTCTCCTGTTCTCTCTCTACACCCGATCCCTGGGCCCCCTCATCGCATCCTATGGTTTCTCATACCATTTCTATGCTGATGATGCTCAGATTTTCCTCTCCTTCCCCACCTCTGACTCCACCATCTCCTCCCGTATCTCTACCTGTCTGTCTGCTATCTCCTCCTGGATGCACTCGCATCACCTCAAACTCAACCTCTCTAAATCTGACCTCCTTTTCTTTCCCTCCTCCTCCCCGTCCTCTGATCTCTCTATCTCTGTTCCTCTGGAATCTACCACGCTCTCTCCCTCTTCCTCCGCTAAGAACCTCGGAGTCACCCTGGACCCCTGCTTCTCTTATTCCCAGCACATCTCCACTCTGGCACGCACTTGCCGATTCTTCCTGAGCAACATACGAAGAATCCTCACCAACTACGCCACCCAGCTCCTGGTCCAGGCCTTGGTACTCTCCCGCCTAGACTACTGCAACTCCCTCCTGGCTGGCCTCCCTGCGTCCGCCACCCGTCCGCTCCAGCTCATCCAGAACTCCGCTGCCCACCTGGTGTTCTCTCTGCCTCGCTTCTCCCATGCAACTCCACTACTCCGCTCCCTCCCGATCACCGCTCGCATCCAGTTCAAGACTCTTGTACTAGCCTACAGATGCCTTGACCAGACTGCACCCAGCTACCTCCAGACCCTCATCTCTCCCTACACCCCCACTCGACCTCTCCGCTCTGCCTGCACTAGAAGACTGGCTCTACGCTCCCCTGCCTCCAGAGCCCGCTCCTTCTCCACCCTCGATCTGCAGTGGTGGAATGACCTTCCTACAGATGTCAGGACTGCCCAGTCCCTGACCACATTCCGGCGCCTCCTTAAGACTCACCTCTTCAGACAGCACCTGTAGAACTCCTCTGTTTTTCCCCTGGGACACTTATCACCCTTCCTTAAATGCACTTTACTTGCTCTTATCTGCCCCCTATTTTACTGCATCTAATCCTGTACTTCAGAGTACTGTAATCTGCCAAGTGTTTAATCTGTAGTATTTTGTATTTAATCATATCCTGATGTAACTATCACTGACACTGTTATCTGCTGTATTATTGAATTGTATTTTGTCACACTTGTACTTGCTTGAACCAAAGTCATTGTATTTATCTTACTCTTAATTGTATTATTACTTGTACTGTGATACTTGAAATGTATTTGCTTACGATTGTAAGTCGCCCTGGATAAGGGCGTCTGCTAAGAAATAAATAATAATAATAATAATAATAATAATAATAAATTATTATACAGTACAAGTTCTAAAAAAGGCGCAGGAGAATGAATCCGGTTTACAGCTTTTATTTGTGTCCGTCAGTCCAGGTATTTTTCAAACTCAACACAATGAATGAAACATAGTAATCAGACTCA
This sequence comes from Huso huso, assembly GCA_036884735.1. NCBI lineage: Eukaryota > Metazoa > Chordata > Actinopteri > Acipenseriformes > Acipenseridae > Huso > Huso huso. The sequence goes on along the minus strand of CM072672.1, from coordinate 24,888,355 downwards.
CTAGTAACAGAGTAATAAAAAATGAGTAATAATGCAAGTCTTAATTATATATATTGTGAGATTGTAGTCCTGGGGGGAAAAAAAGGACTACATCTCCCAGAAGGTCACAGGCTAAAAAGCCTTCATTTGTTTAATTTAATTTGTTTAATTGTTTGATTAGTAATTATCCCCTGCACCTGGCTATCATTGTAAATTAGAGCCAGGTGCAGGGTATTTAAAGAAAGCAGCCAGTCTGTTTGGGGCTGTTGACGAAGGAAGAGCCCGGTCATGAACCATAGAGAAAAAGGTATTTAAAAGGTAATCACGCTTTGCAAATGTAGTACCGCAAAATGTTTGTTTGTGCATTTGTGAATTGTTTGTTTATTAAAAATAGTGCGTCAGCGCTTTGAAAATCCATTTCTGTGTCCTGGGTCTATACTTTTAAAGGGGCAACGAACCAAAAGTAGTAAGGTTTTGTTACTATATATATATATATATATATATAGATAGATAGATAGATAGAACCAGTCTCTGCCAAACAATGTTGGACCATCTCCCTGCACTACATTCAGTTTCAGTCTGTGCACTTGTCCATGGTATTCAACTTTAACTTGCAGCACACCTTCTGGTGTAATTTTATCACCTGAATAGGTTTTCAGCAGAATACTTGTGTTTTCCAGGTTTATATTTTTGAACAGTTTCTCATAACTAGTCAATTAAATCACAGAGACAAGCTCCATTTTTAAGGCATGCCTTCTACTGTGGGAGTTACCCAAATTACTCCAGAGCTGGACTTGCTTACATTATTTATTTCCATTGTAGCAATTAAATTACTGTCTGAATCATTATCACTTTCTTCAACTTGATTTCTATGCCATTTGCCTTTATTTATTTCTTTAACACGACAAGCTTTCTGGATGTGTCCCCTGTTTTTACAATTGTGGCACGTTACATCCTTAAAACGGCACTCATCTGGTCTGTCACATCTATAGCGCTTTTCAGCCACACGGGGAGTCTTGCGTGGTTGCGTGTCAGTTTGCGGAAATTGGATTCAGCCTTGTGTTTACTTTGTAACTCTAAAGCGTCTCTTGCTGCAGTCTTCATTGCTACTGCTATTTCCACTGCCTTTGTGAAAGTGAGATCCACCTCTAAAAGTAAACGTTTCTATATGTGCTCACTTGTCAGTCCACACACTAGCCTGTCTCGCAGTGCATTTAAGTTTCCACCGAAATCACAGTGTTCAGATAACTTGCTTATTTTGGCCACATACGTGCTGACATTTTCCCCTTCGCGCTGTTCACATTTGTGAAACCGGAATCTTTTGGCGATCACCAAAGGTTTAGGTGGCAAGTGATTTTGTAAAATCTGCACTATCTCTGCAAAAGTTTTTGTAGCTGGTTTTGCCGGTGCTGTTAGATCACGGTGTAAACTGTATGTTTTTCCCCCAATTAAATTCAGAAGGACAGGCACTTGTTTATTATCAGCTATATCATTGGCCACAAAATATTGCTCTAAATGTTCAATGTACAGTGCCGTGAAAAAGTATTTGCCTCCTGTCTGATTTTCTGCATTTTTGCACATTTTTCACATTGTATTTGGTCAGATATTTTTGTGGATTGTAGTAGTATATAGAGGGAGTCTGAGAGAAAAAATGACACCAAAGTTTGGTGCTTCTTTCATTTGTTTGGTGTGCAAGGTAATCAAACATGCAATCTTCAGGTGTGAAAAAGTTATTGCCCCCCTAGTTAACTCAACCCAATTAAAGGGATAATTAGGGTCAGCTGTTTGAGTACTTTGGTTAAAAACCAGGCCAGCCCTGCCCAATATAACTCTGACTAACTTTGGTCCTTACCATCAGAGTGAAGTTGTCAGCACACAGGTTCTAGAGGCACATCATGCCACGAACAAAAGAAATTCCTGAAGACTTCCGGAAAAAAGTTGTTAATGCATATCAGTCTGGAAAGGCTTACAAAGCCATTTCTAAGGCTCTGGAGCTCCACCGAACCACAGTCAGAGCCATATTGTCCAAATGGAGAAATTTTGGGACAGTAGTGAATCTTCCCAGGAGTGGCCGTCTTGCCAAAATCTCTCCAAGAGCAAGGCGTAAAATTGTCCAGGAAGTCACAAAGAACCCTAGAACAACATCCAGGGATCTGCAGGACTCTCTCGCCTCAGCTAAGGTCAGCGTTCATGACTCCACCATCAGAACGACACTGGGCAATAATGGGATTCATGGCAGAGTAGCAAGGTGGAAACCATTGCTCACTAAGAAGAACATAAATGCTCATCTCAAGTTTGCCAAAAAGCACCTGGATGATCCTCAAGAGTTCTGGAACAATGTTCTATGGACAGATGAGTCAAAAGTGGAACTTTTTGGCCGACATGAGCCCCGTTATGTCTGGCGAAAACCAAACACTGCATTCCACAGTAAGAACCTCATACCAACGGTCAAGCATGGTGGTGGTAGTGTCAAGGTTTGGGGATGCTTTGCTGCATCAGGACCTGGACACCTTGCCATCATTGAAGGAACCATGAATTCTGCTCTGTATCAGAGAATTCTACAGGAGAATGTCAGGCCATCCGTCCGTGAGCGGAAGCTGAAGCGCAGCTGGGTCATGCAGCAAGACAATGATCCGAAACACACAAGCAAGTCTACATCAGAATGGTTGAAGAACAAGAAATTTAAAGTTTTGGAATGGCCTAGTCAAAGTCCAGACCTTAACCCCATTGAGATGTTGTGGCAGGACCTGAAACGAGCAGTTCATGCTCGAAAACCCACAAATGTCACTGAGTTGAAGCAGTTCTGCATGGAGGAGTGGGCCAGAATACCTCCACGGTGCCGTGAGAGACAATAACTACAGGAAGCATTAGGTTGCAGTTATTTCTGCTAAAGGTGGCGTAACCAGTTATTGAGTCTAAAGGGGCGATTACTTTTTCACACTGTACCCTTGAGCAAGGTACTTTACCTAGATTGCTCCAGTAAAAAAAAAAAACTGTATAAATGGGTAATTGTATGTAAAAAAAAATAATGTAATTGTATGTAAAAATAATGTGATAAGTAGTAATATTACTATAGCTTATGTCAAAAGTCTAATTTATGACCCTTTTGACCTTTATGACCTTATAGGTATGAATTTATGAATATATAATGAGGGGGCGTGGATTTATGAATTTATGAATATATAATGAGGGGCCGTGGATTTTATGTTTGTTACAAGACAGATATGTTTATTGAATATAGGCTTATATATGCCTATAAACTTATTGCACGTCTTTTATAAGATATGTACAAAAATCAGTGTTTAATATGTTATGTATGTAATCAGGAGATAGTGTGTACCCAAGTTTTATATATGCTTGGTGCAGACAACATTAAAGTCATAATATTTTTACATAAGACACAATTAAAAAAGAGAAAGTTTAAAATAGTGTATTAAAAAGCAAAAAGAAAAAACCCAAAAAAGAAAACTACTTATTTAAACATTACACACACACACACACACACACACACACACACACACACACACACACACACACACACACAGAGAAATCATAAGAGGGGCTGTGATTTTACATTTTGATATGTTTGGCGTATACATATTTTTTACTAGGCACCGTTAAAAGCAAAAGATATTTACACATACAGAATCCAATAGATGAAACAGGAGAAAGTTTAAAACAGTGTATCACAAAAGCAATAGAAAAATGCAGAAAACAATTTATTACATACATAAATAACTGTACAACTTGAGCGTTATTCGTTTTAAAAGTGTATCGCTAAACAAAATAAAACAGATATTAAATTAAATATTTATAAAAGAACAAAAACAAAACATAATCTAGCAGAGTACAAGATCTGAAAAAAGCTCTCTCTTACCGTTTTCAAAAAAAACTCCCCCGGACAAAACGCACAAACCCTGCCTGAATTCTCTCCCTCTCATGCTTCATCTCTCTTCAAACATTAGCTGCCGAATGACTGCAACCTCGCTCTGTGACTTAAATAGGGGGCGGTTCCTTTGGCTTCGAACATGCGCACAAATTCCTGTAGGTCCACTCACATGCGCGCCCCTGGAGCACAGACACTGAAACACCCCACACATACACACACACACACACACACACACACACACGCACAGACCCTGAACCAAACGCGATGAACAGATTGGCGTCTCGGTGTATTAAAAAGCACAGATACCAATTTGTTAGAGGAAGGCACCCTGCAGAGAAGGCTTTTGAAATGTGTGATTCGTGATGCCTTAAGGTTGGGTCTCAGCAGGGTAGACACTCCTAGGGCTATTTTAAAACTGCATATAATTTTAATCATAAAGATTAGAAAGATGGCAGAGGAAGGCACCCCGCAGAGAAACATGGCTCGGTGATCATTTTGATGTCGTGTAGTCTGTAAGGTTTGACAAGTCTAGTGATATTTTAAATGGGATCTAGTTTATGGCATAACGAATAGAAAAGAAATGTTTTTTAAGATATATAAAATTGTAATATGTGTTATATTGCAAATAAAATAAGAGAAAAATATGTGTTATATTGCAAATAAAATAAGAGAAAATATTGTAAGTGATTTATCACCGTCAGTTTTTGAATAGCCTCCGATCCGGATAAGCTCCATATAGCTATGAATAGTCTTGTACACGGTCAAACTATTCTGATGATGTTACAAATCATTAATACGTTTTTACTGTTTTAGATTTAAAACTATGTGTGAGCATAGTACATCGTTATGTTTTTTAAAACGGCGAATGTTGGCCCCATCCTGTTGTAATGCTCCTTTATAAGTTAAATTATCTAAATTTTGTCAGTTATTTCCACACACACATATATATATATATATATATATATATATATATATATATATATATATATATATATATATATATATTATATATTCAATTTGCACGTTATGAACAATATCAAACCATGAAGGTAATTGACGCTAGATATCATGTGGGGAGAGGAAGGCAGCCTGCAGAGAAGGCTTTTGAAAAGGCGGGAGCTATGTGAACTCATTTCTTTAAAAGCCCTAATATATATATATATATATATATATATATATATATAATAGCTGTGTGTACACTAAATAAAACATAAATTATGGATCTAAAATGAACTAAGTTATAAACAGAGTGTAGAAAAACGTGTACAACCCGAGTGAGAATATGCGTATTCGATTTTAATGAACATACTGGAGTCATTTGGGTGTTGAAACGCCGATAACATTTGTGGGGAGAGGAAGGCCCCATGCAGAGAAGGCTTTTTGAAAAGGTGGGAACTATGTGTACTCATTTCTTTAACATAGCCGATTTAGGAGTCAGGATGTCTGCAGATGTTGGAAAGCCCTATGTGTTATCTCCACGTGTATATATATATATATTAGCTGTGTGTACACTAAATAAAACATAAAATGTGTATCTAAAATGAAACGTGTTATAAAAACAGATTGTATAAAATCGTTTACAAAACGAATGAGAATATTTTTTGCTTGTAATACTGAGTAAAGAAAAATAGAAATAACTAAGCCTGCGTTTAACTATAAAAACAAACAAACAAGTATATGTATTTGCTTAGGCAATTCTTGTTTATTAATGGCATACCAATAAAAACTTATTGAATTGAATATACCGGAATAAAAACAAATGAAGGAAAATTAAACACCGATGTACATGAATAATACAAACCGAGTTTAACATGATTTAAACATAATATCGAGAATATGGCTACGGTTTTGGTAATGTATTTAGCGTGTCTGAAAAACCCTAAAATCAAGGGTGAGGGGAGATTTGAGGCGTCGCAGTCTAGGGACCGCTCAGGTGTCGTGTTTATCTCCCCCGGGATATGTTTTCCTGATCCGGACCCCTGTGGTTACAACCGCATTAACCATGGATCTTAGAGAGTATAAAACACACTGCACAGAGCTATGTATACACTTCTGAAAAAAGGACGATTCCTCTCAAGAACAATATCCCGTAAAAACACACTTCAGCCATAAATGGACGGAGAATCAAACCCGAACAATGAACTTCTATATGGTACGTTCCTATGTTTAATGTTTAAATACTGTTTTAACTCTGTGCAAAAAACGATGTTAATGAAATTGTATGGATTATAAATGCCGCGTTGTCTGTTAATATGTAAAGATGTTTGAAAATGCGTTTTAACTCAGAGCGTAATTCTCTATGTGGTAAAAATGTTTGTACGGTGCTAGAGAAAACGGTGTTTTGTATCTTGTGTAGGAATACTCTAACGTTTTTATTTGTGATGGGTTTATAACGCAGAGCTATAAACTCAAATATAAAATACCTACCTACTTTAACGTAGAGAATTTTATTTAGGTATTATTTTATTTTATGTTGTAGCTGTTATTATTATTATTATTATTATTATTATTATTATTATTATTTATTTATTTATTTATTTTAAATTATATATTTTCATATTTTATAGATATCCAGGAACTTATAGAAGAACATTTAATTTCACACCAGGAGGAAGTAATTGAACAGCCTCCTACGAACGTTCCTCTCTCACCTACTTGGTTACTGCAGACTCAGGATGGTGAGTTTTTTCATTCGCTAAACCAAAATATTGCGAGGTTTTTTTTTTTTTTTTCTAAGTATATACATCCTTTAAATTGCAGATACGAACCCTGGACAGTACATACCCCTAGAGTTACCAAGCGCTCTAGTCGTGCCTGAGGACTTTTTAAATAATTTCTCAGTGACAGCAGATACGCCTAAAAGTGAGTAAAATATTAGCCATATTTATGTCTGTTTTTTGTTTATTAATAGCAAATACCGAAATGTAATTATTATTATATATAGATGTTACGGTATGTATAATTATTACAGTTATTATTTATACCTCCTTTAAATTACAGAACAGGGCTCCGGAGAGTACATACACCCCGAGATACAGCCATCCTTGGTGGTTCCAGAGGATTTTTTAAATAATCTTGCTGTGACTGCAGATACGCCTAAAAGTGAGTAAAATAGTAGACATATTTATGTCTGTTTATGTTTATTAATAACAAATACAGAAATGTAATTATGATATATATATATATATATATATATATATATATATATATATATATATATTATATATATATATATATATATATTTTATATATATATATATATATTATATATATTGATTGATTGATATTAAGGTATGTATAATTATTATTACAGTTTATAGACATTGTTTTTATTTTATTATGATTTCATTTTAAAAACATAGCTGATTCATTCTGTTTTTAGAAGCTGACTACGTTGAAGATTCTGAGCAACTGGAACAATACTTCATGACATCTTTCAGCGACCTAGCGTCAGACTCAGAATTGTCTAAAAGTATGAACCGTATTGTTTTATAGATTAATAAAATATGTTTGATCGTTTTTCATAATTAATATTAATTATTTTTAGGTTAATAAAACATTCATATTCAACCATTTATATTATTTTAGAAAACCCTGAAAAACCTGAAAGGAAAGACGTTGACAGTACATCAGAGGGCATAGTTATACATGCGAAGACCCCCTTAGATCCTCCCAATAAACATCAAAAATCTGAAAAAAGACCTCTCAAAAGTAAGTACCTTTTTAAAATGAAGCATTTTTTTTTTTTTTTTTTTTTTTTTTTGTTAAATATTTCATTAAACATCTGTTAATGTATTTTGGTCTGATTGTATATTTTGTCATATTTTCATTTAGAACGGCCCACTAGATGTCCACTTCTTGTGGACAGCGAATCTTCCGAGGAAACATCCTTCATCAGAGACCCAAAGTCTAAAAGGCCGCGTAAAATTTCCGGAAGGTTTCACACTTCGCTACAATCAAGAGCCACCCCTACACTAGAAGTACCACGAAGGCTAAAACCAACACCCCCCTCAACTTCAACTACTACTAGGTATCACAGCGTAGAGCTATTGAAACATGTAAAGCTGACTATAGATCAGATCATTTACAGACACCCAGCTATAAGGGCCCTAGTTTCCGACCCAGAAGTGGCTCAGAATATACAAACATTAATTACCCTATTGAAAACTCTGGGGTTTTAAAAACAGTAGCAGTGTATTTGTAGAGCTATAATGGAACCATATCGCAAAAAAAAAATTGTAAAAGGAAACACATTGAAATTACTGTTGATGATTCTGACAATGATGATGCTGTGAATGGTGTTCAAAAAAATAAAAAGGTTTCAATTGATCCGAGTCAAACTGTGTCAAATTCTGTGGTTAATTCTATAATCGTCCCCCAAAATACCTTAAATTCTGATCCCTCAGCAAGTTCCCATACACATAGTATGTCTACAGCCCACAATGTCAGACCACACACTGTTCACCCCCAAAATTTAGCCTGTTTTGAGAATTTTGACTATCTAGACAAACTATTAAATGATTTAAATTATAACGCGTATAATTTACCGTCAATCAAGGGCGCTGATTGATGAAATTTCTACAGATAGTCCCCCGATAAATGACAACGCCACTAATATAGACAACAATAACTCCCAGTGCCCTGGGTTTATTAATGATGCTAAATTGACTCAGATCAATTTTGACTCTTTGGATAAGCTTTTGCAAGAAATGTCTAGAGAAAATCATGGTACTATAGAGAGTGTAGATGATATGGAAAAACAAATAGGGGGAGGCTTAAACGATGGGGCTTGCCATGATGATTCTTTTAGCATAAAAGTCCCGGGGGGTGGTGTATTACATGATGATCAAGTGGCAGGTCCTTCTGGTTTACAGGCCCCCCATAGGGATAGCAGTAGCGGTAGAATTGGGGGGGAAGGTGTACAGCTTAGACAGCGTCCAATGTTTAATAATATTGAATTGAAGCACCCTCTTAACTTTACACACCTGTATGATTTGGATTCCTATGCTGAAGTTTTTACTGTGTTGCATGAAACGTTAGAGAATATGTTGAGTGAGGTTTCTAGAACGTTAAGACCTGCAGACATAGTGCAGTTAGAATTACTAGCAGGCTCCTTAGATATACCAGTATATGTAAAAATGACTGGAGACAATTTAAGTCTAGACGATTTTCTCAGTCAGATTGAGGCTCTCCTTCAAAGTCATAGTGAAATTTTGGCTGATGACTCTTTAATGTTGATTGTCCAGGTTATCAGGTGCCCTGAAGGAGGAGGTTTAAGGAGAGGTGTGCAGACCTTGATGAAAAGTGAGCTTATTAGAAAAAAGGCCAAGCATCTGATTATATGTTACAACCGAGACAATCAATTATGTTTTGCATACAGCGTTCTGAGTTTGTTATTTCCAGAATTCAGAGGTGCCTATGATATGTGTATGACTGAGGCTTTAAAACTGCAACAGAGTGTAGGATTAAGTGAACATCAGTTGGTTTCGTTTGCTGACATAGATAAATTTGAACAGGCCCTCGATGTTAAAATTGTGGTGTGGTACAGATGTCCTCAAAAGGACGTATTCCTGAAACACCAAACAGATACTCGACCGAAAAACAAAACTGTATTTCTGTCTCTTCATGAGAATCACTTGTATGGTATAGTTAACTTGAAAGGTTTTCTGGGTGCTGCCTATCTGTGTAATTACTGTTACACAGCCTACAGTAATCGATCAGGCCATCGTTGTGAGGGCCACTGTAATGTGTGTTTTTCACCAGCATGTAACAGCGAGGCCTCTGTAAAGGTGAAATGTGACGATTGCAATCGTTATTGTCGATCACAGCTCTGTTATGACGAGCATAAGATTCTCCGACATAAAGCCAACAGTGAAAAACAGGTTTCTATGTGTGACATTTTAAAACTTTGTACAAGGTGCTATTCTCTCTATAAATGTGACCCTACGAAGCCACAGACTCATAAATGTCTTAGTCCTTACTGTAAGCTATGTAAAGCTGTGTTGTTACCTCACACTGATCATAAATGCTTCATTCAAATGCTTAAACCTAGTGAACCCACAGACAAATATGTGTTTTATGATTTTGAATGTCGGCAGGAAGCTGGCGTGCACATTCCTAATTATTTGTACTGCATGCACATGGGTGGTGAATCATGGTTTTGGGAGGGCGAGGACTGTGTGAAAAAGTTTTTTGAAAGGTATCGCAGACCTTGTTATGCCGGATATACTTTCTTGGCACACAATGCGAAGTCTTATGACAGTTATTTACTGATGAATTATTTAGTAACCAACGGTATTAACCCGCATATCATAGCTCAGGGTAGCAAGTTGATGTGTTTTACAGACGAGGCTTTTAAGATGCGTTACATTGATTCCTTTAACTTTTTGCCCATGAAGTTAAGTGCCCTGCCTGCAGCTATGGGATTTGAAGCCAGAAAAGGATATTTTCCTCATTTTTTCAATACTGCTGAAAACCAGAATTACGTAGGCCCTTATCCTGAACCGTGTTACTATGGGTTCAGCAAATGATGTCTAAAGATCGTGATGACTTTTACAAATGGTATGATTCGATTAAGAATGGTGTTTTTAATTTCAGAGACGAAATGGCATTCTACTGCAAAAATGATGTTGAAATTTTGAAAGAGGCATGTATCAAATTCCGAACAGAGGTTTACGCTATAGGGCAGATAGACCCCTTCCAATGTACTACCATTGCTTCACTGTGCATGGCTATGTACAGAAGTAAATTCATGCCTAAAGACACAATTGCTATCATTCCTCCTGACAATTACTGTGGCCAACAAAAAAGCTTTTCAAATGCATCGATACAATGGTTAATGTATGTATCTGAAACTGAAAATGTTTTCATTCAACATGCTTTAAACTATGGAGAGCTTAAAATAGGACCCTTTTTTCTTGGACGGTATCACGGTGATTAATGGTAAGCGTCACGGCTTTTTGAATTTGCAGGGTGTTTTTTTCATGGTTGTCCCTTGTGTTATGATTCGGCCGATGTAAACCCCTTAAGCAAAGTATCGTGGTGGTACGATCGTCATCACTTTGATGAAAAGATTGAAACCCTGCAGCAGGTTTATGGGCGGAAGTCAGAGTTATTTGGGAACATGAATGGAACACCATGAAAAACTGCCTAAAGTTCACGATTTTCTGGTTCGTTCTGATTTTCCAGAACGTATCAATCCTCGTGAGGCTCTGTTTGGGGATTTACAAATGCCATTACATTACATTATATGGCCCAGGAAAATGAAAGGGTGGAATACTTTGATTTCACTAGCTTGTATCCATTTGTTAACAAAACAAAAGTGTACCCCGTAGACCATCCTACCATAATTTACCATAATTTTCAAGACTTGAGCCAGTACTTTGGATTGTTCAAATTAACTGTTCTGCCTCCGAGGGGTCTTTATTTCCCTGTACTGCCTGCCCGCATCTGTGGTAAATTAATGTTTACCCTCTGCCGTTCATGCGCAGAAACACTAAACCAGACCGGTGTATGTAACCATACCTCTGGAGAAAGAGCCTTGACAGGGACCTGGTGCAGTGTCGAGGTAGTCAAAGCTCTCGAGAAAGGTTACAAGGTGTCTAAAATACACGAAGTTTGGCATTTTCCTCAGAAATCTGACACTCTCTTTACAGGTTACATTAATAGTCATCTCAAGGGGAAACAGGAAAGTGCAGGTTATCCTGCTCATTGTACCGATGAGGAGCGTAAAGAGCGTTATATTGCTGAATATTTTCAGAAAGATGGGGTTCAATTAGATCCTCAAAACAATAAGGTTAACCCTGCTAAGAGACAAATCTCCAAACTATGCCTCAATAGTTTGTGGGGAAAACTAGCCCAGAGAACTAACCAGCTCTCTACAAGCTTGGTAAAGGATCCTGACCAGTTTTTCCATTATCTCTTTTCAAAAAGATATCAGGTTTCGCATTTTTGTTTTGTAAGTGATACGGTGGCTCAGGTTCAGTGGCGTTACGCTTCTGATACCTATACTCCCACAGGTAATGTAAACGTATTCATAGCGGCGTTTACAACCGCTTACGCCCGGCTAGAGCTCTATAACCTCTTGGATAATCTGCAGGCTCGCTGTCTGTATCATGATACGGACTCTGTAATCTTTGTCAGCAGGCCCCAGGCTTGGCGTCCAGAACTAGGCGATTATCTTGGTGATTTAACTAGCGAGTTGAAGCCGGGGGAATACATTACAGAGTTTGTGTCAGGGGGACCTAAAACGTATGGATACGTCACAAACAGCGGAAAAACATGTCTCAAAGTAAAGGGTATTACCCTAAACTATGAGAATTCCAAATTAATTAACCTCGTTTCATTAAAAGACCTTGTACAAAACTTTGTGAATCATGATAGAAACACCCCCGCGGAGCATATCATGATTCGAGGCTCCCAGATTCACCGTAATAAAAAAGAATTTCAATTGGAAAACAAACCACTCCAGAAAACTTTTCCAATAGTCTACAATAAGCGTGTCTTGCTGTCTGATTACACATCTCTTCCTTATGGCTACTGAAGATGGTTTTGATATTAGACTATCCGTACCTTTTGCGGCTATAATATCGGGACCCTCCAATTCAATTTTCACACGCGCAGTTAATTTTAGACGCGCTGTTTAAAAGTATTTTTTTCACAGTCAAACGGGTTTAAATGGCCCTGCACATCAACAAAGCACTCACTAGGCATCTCCAGCCCCGCCCCACCCTTTCGTTTGCTATAGCGTTCACCTATGTAAGAAATAAATAATAATAATAATAATAATAGTCGTACATACCGATCGATCATCTCCGGATCACTCGTTTTATCACCAAACTCCTCAATAATGCGATCCAAGTCATTATTTTATTACTATAACATCTCAAAAAAGCTCTGCAAATGTCCGTGTTTTCTGTGAGCTGATTCAGTCAGCCAACTTGTTTACTTCAGACCGCCCCCGTTATCTGATACCTGATACCATGTATGACTATTCATGAGATCGCCTTTTTTTTTTTTTTTTCGTCTCGCTCCTGTCGCTCCCACTCGGCAATTGAATGGTTTTCTCGGCTTTTTCCGGCGAAAAAACGACTAGATTATTATTATTATTATTTATTTCTTAGCAGACGCCCTTATCCAGGGCGACTTACAATTGTTACAAGATATCACATTATACATTATTTCACATTATACAGATATCACATTATTTTTACATACAATTACCCATTTATACAGTTGGGTTTTTACTGGAGCAATCTAGGTAAAGTACCTTGCTCAAGGGTACAACAGCAGTGTCCCCCACTGGGGATTGAACCCACAACCCTCCGGTCAAGAGTCCAGAGCCCTAACCACTATTCCACACTGCTGCCTTACTACTCCACACTGCTGCCTAGACACCCGTTTATTGCGTTGCTATAATGATGTCGGACCCAGTCCGACAAAGGACCTGTGAGGAATAATTGCAATGTCGGACCCAGTCCGACAATGGACCGCAAAGGGTTAACCGATGATAATTTATTACCTCCTAACAAAATCAATTTAATCATTATAGATGACTTGATGGAGGCGGCTAGCGAAAATGATGAAATACAGAAAGCTTTTACAAAATACGTTCATCACAGGAATTTATGCGTACTGTATTTGGTTCAAAATTAGTTTTTTCAAGGAAAAATGAGCCGTACCATAAATTTGAATGCCAATTACATTATTCTGTTTAAAAACCCTCGAGATAAACTTCAAATCAACACGCTAGCCCCGACAGATGTACCCGGTAACTCCAAGTTTTTTTCTTAGAAGCGTTTGAAGATGCAACAAAAAAACCCTATGGTTATCTTTTAATAGACTTAAAGGCACAAACCCCCGAAGCATACCGTCTAAGAACTGGTTTATTTACTCCTGATTGGCCAGTTGCTTATATCATGAGAAATACCAAGACAAAACACTTATAAGCGGCCGCTTATTGCGCTAAAACTTTTATTTATCTAGACTGTTCAACAACGCAGCATGTCGGCTAGAATAAAACGTAACCTCCATCTCTTAAAGAGCATAGTTCATAGCTCTGCTCACCAGAGAAGAGCAATTTTACGAAACGCTTCAGACGATTTTATCAGATCTATTGTGGAAATTGCCTTAAACGCCTTAAAGGGTCATATCCCCTTAACTTCGAGTCAGTTAAACACTCTCAAAAAGCAGCGGCGTGTTATAAAGAGCCTATGTAATAAGAACCATTCAATTAAAAAGAAGAAAAAAACTGTGAATCAGAGTGGTGGTTTTATTGGCGCTTTAATAAGGATTGATCTGCCTTTTTTATCAGGACTCTTAACGCCTCAAAGTTGATTTGTAAAAGATGACTCACTCCCAGAAAATGTTTCTGATTCCACAACATCAACTCGATAGACTTCGGCAGCCTGAGCCCCAGCACCCCGAGCCTATTAAAAAAGCAGTTGAAAGCCGACTTGACTCTGAAATGAAAAGCATTCTACTTAGAACTGACATCAGTGACCATGAGAAAGTTAAGCTATACACCAGCTCCTTACAGAGATATCTAACCTTGCTTAAACAGAGTGAAAAAGAGTTTAATACCTTGACATTAATTACGTCCCCCTCTGAGGAAATGATCCAACCTGCTGCAGAATCTGAATCTAAGATAGTGACTGCTGTTATGAGTAGCGTTCCCTCCAGACCTAAGAAAAATGCTAATTTTATTTTAAATGCCATGTCTCAGAATGCTTTGGTTACCTCATGGAATGATCAAGGGAAATTCATTCTTAGGGGCAAGAACATTAAAGGGTCGCATATGGTTGATTTAATCAGGGCTGCAACGGGGCATACCCATATCCCTGAACATAGGCTACCTGTAGGATGGGCTGAATTCATCAAAGGTTTGTCTGTGATAAATGTCCCCTATTCTACAGTGCCTAATTCTCAAACACGACAACTCATAGAAGCTTATAAAAAACGACCCTTAGAGACCCCTATGAATAAGAAGCAGAAAAAAAGACAACAGTTATGGGAAACTTATTAAGATGTTACTGTTTTATTGAGTTTCATACATATCTTTACATTTTGTTGTATATTCATGCAAATGTTGTGTAAACATTGTCTGATACATTTTGTTGTATATTCATGCTATCGGTGTATAAAAAATGTCTGATATATATGTCTGTATATTCAGGCAATTGGTGTATAAACAATGTCTGATATATATGTCTATATATGTCTTTACAACAATAAAAATATTTATTCACCATCTACATTGTCATAAGTTTTTTGAAGATTAACATTCATAACATTTTTTAAAATCATGATGAGTCTTGACACACTGCACGCATGAAAATACATTTATACAGTTCTGTTTTTTAGGGTTAGACATACAAGGTATAAATTGGGACACCATCAGATCATTTTTGTTTAAATCAGAGCTGTAGAGCGCCATAACCTCAGGGTAAGTAAGTCCTTTGGCTCGATGATGTACAAAGAAAACACAGTGATGGCCACAAGTCGCGGACATAAGTCCCTGTAGAGGCTGATTATTGTACACTGTTTGTTTAGCATTGTTGTCTAAAAAGTTTGAGATAGTCTTAGGAAAATAAATAAAATCCGGAGGGTTACCGTAAGAATCAAAAAACTCTCCCTGGCCCTCTTCTTTGAGATAAATCCCCAGCCAGTGTTCTCCAGGATAATTTTTGGGGTCCGTGTTGACAATGAGTATCGCGGGCAGTTTTTTTATTTTTCCTGTAGGTAGTTGATCACAAGCTAGAACCCCATAAAAATACTTTGCAGCCAAAGGGTTGCTGGATAGCAGCGCTGTAAGCTGCGTGGTATTCATTTTTAAAAAGGATAAAGGGTGTATCAAACTTTTCAGTAATCAAAGAGAACAGCTCTTTGGTGGGAAACCTCAATCACGTTCTCAAAAACCGCATAAACAATCATATTCACAGTCTCTGGCAGAGCATTGGCAAAACGCATTTCAAGACGCATATTACCATTTTTCACTAAGGAAAAATGATCTCCACATTCTTGGTCGGGGGTCAAATCAAAGGCATAGAGCGTATAGCCTCTAATAAAGTCTGACCTATCAATTATCAGCGGTTTGTCTTTGAGATGTCTGCCTGTGGCTTGTATTAGACTGTAATATTCCCGGGTGGGGTTGTGTCTTGCTGTATAGTGGGGTTGTAAAGGTTTTGAGGGGACTTGTTCACCATCGACGACATCGCGCTATAAAGTTCCCGGCAAAGTGTTTAAAGTTAAAAGGGTTTTTAGCGTAGGACCCACTAAAAGCGTCATTATCTGTTAAACCAATAACCACAAACTTTGGTAACTGTCCCAGAAACAAATTCTCCTGATTACATACCCGACTCCCTCTAGGAATACTAAAAACTTTCATAGACGCTCTATCAATAGGATATCTGGCATTAGAGGTCATCAAGGCCTGAGCTTGGGCAATTCTGACCTCAGGGACACTTTTACTTTTTAATATAGAGAGGGCTTCTAAAATTTTAAGTTTGAACTCTTCTGCGGCATCAGACATTAAACAAAAAGTGTCACTGGCCCTCACCATTTTAATTTTCAGGTCAATACCATTCAGCATGAGTTTCTCTTGAAAAAATATATCTGCATGCAGTGGACCCAAAAGTTCAACGGTATGACTCATTCTGGTAAAAGCATGCCGTTTAACTAGACCTTCATTAGCCCCTGCAGGATCAGTCTCATCCATGTGTCCAGGGGTATCTTTGTAAAACAAGCCGGCTGTGAATTGAGATTCTAGAGTGTCCTTACTAAAGTTTAGCATTGCTTCTATAATGCTGCAGTATGGATAAGTATTACTGCTTTGACTAATTAGGCGGTTTCCTAAAGTTACATCCACTTGTGAAAACATGGTAGCTACAGGGTAATTGATAACACCGTGTAACAAATTATTTATTTTTTTTGGTTCCTGGGTAGTAAGTGTTATTTCCTAATTGCTTATGCCTCAAAAGTATAGAAAATGGCTATTATTCCCCACAAACTTTGCTTTTGTGACCAGGACAGTGATATTTTGAAATTTACCTATTTTCCAGAACATTCCAGATAGATTCAGTGCTGAGTAAACTTGGAGTAACTTCTAGAACTTTCTAGAACTTTCCAGTAATATAAATAGTAGTATAAATACAGGGGCCTTAAGCCCACCAGTTCAGTTAAGTTCCAGCTGCCTAAGTGGATACATATCTGCATTTTTCTGAGATGGCATCAAGAGGCTGCAAGCATCCGGCAGACGCATTTTGCTATGTCTGCGGCCAATTTATCAAGACAAGAGCGAAAAAGTACTCCGTGGAAGCATCTGCTAAGATGTGTGAGGCCTACAAGGCATATTTCGGCATGCCTGTCGGGGATCAAGACAAACCCTGGGCACCTCATTTCACCTGCGAGCACTGCAAAAAAACTCTGGAAGGTAAGATGGACAATTGTTGCTCGGAATTTTATGTTATAAAATTTGTTAAAATTTTTAAAATTGTAAAAGTTTTTAATTTTAAAATGTTTACAATTTTCAATGTTATTGAAAAAATATATCATATATGAAAAATGTTGTGAGAATCTCTTACACATTAGTCATGGGTGAAATAAATGTATTTTTGTAGGATGGTACAGAGGGGAAAAGAGAGCCATGAAGTTCGCTATCCCAAGAATTTGGTGGGAACCCACTGACCACTCAAGCAACTGCTACTTCTGCATGGTGGACCCTTCCAAACGTCGGACTGGCAAGAATGCACCTGCTATCACGTATCCGGACCTTCCTTCATCCATCGCCCGTGCCACACTGCCATGAGCTCCCGCACCCACTCCTCCGGAGAGAGAGCAGCCGTCTTTAGAAGAGAGCAGCAAGTCAGAGAGCGAGGAAGACGTTGTAGATCCAGATGACAATTTCAGAGGTGGAGCTGAGGAGAGAAACCCATACTACCCCAACCAAAAAGACCTCAACGACTTGATTAGAGATCTTGGTCTCACCAAGTCCAATGCCGAGCTTTTGACGTCTAGGCTCAAGCAGTGGAACTTGTTGGATGACAGTGTGCAAGTCGCAGATCAGAGGAAGCGTCACCAACCTTTTTCCAGCTTCTTCACCCGTCAAGATGGGCTCTGCTTCTGCCACAATGTGACCAGTCTGTTCGAGGCAATCGAATCGCCTGTAACCAGAATGAGTGGCGCCTCTTCATTGACAGCTCATCCAGGAGCCTCAAAGCTGTGCTGCTCCATAATGGTAACAAGTACCCGTCTATTCCCCTGGCTCACTCGGTGCACCTCAAAGAGGATTACAACAGCATCAAGACCTTGCTGGACGCCTTGAAGTATGATGAGTACGGTTGGGAGGTCATAGGAGACTTCAAAATGGTGGCATTCCTGATGGGTCTCCAAGGCGGTTTTACCAAGTTTCCCTGCTATCTTTGCCTTTGGGACAGCAGGGACACCAAGGCGCACTACCACAGGCGGGACTGGCCACAGCGGACCGAGTTCTCTGTGGGGAGGAACAACGTCAAGTGGGAGCCACTGGTGGACCCCCGGAAGGTGCTGATGCCACCACTGCACATCAAATTGGGCCTTATGAAACAATTTGTCAGAGCTCTAGATAAGGAGTCGGCAGCCTTCAAGTACCTTCAAGACTTCTTCCCTAAGCTGTCTGAGGCAAAGGTCAAAGCCGGTGTCTTCGCCGGACCACAGATAAAGAAGATCCTGGAGTGCAATGAATTCCCAAGAAGCTCACTAGTAAGGAGAAAGCGGCTTGGAACAGCTTTGTCGCAGTGGTTCGGGGCTTCCTGGGCAATCACAAGGCCGAAAACTATGTGGAGCTGGTTGAGACTCTGGTGAAGAACTACGGCACAATGGGCTGTAGGATGTCCCTCAAAGTCCATATACTTGATGCTCATCTTGATAAATTCAAGGAGAACATGGGAGCGCATCGGAGGAGCAAGGCGAAGCGCTTCCACCAGGATATACTGGACTTTGAACGCCGCTACCAAGGACAGTATAACGAGAACATGATGGGAGACTACATTTGGGGGCTGATTCGTGAAAGTGATTTACAGTATAATCGTAAATCTCGAAAAACTACTCACTTCTAAATCTTTTGTAGTCATTTTTGTATTACTTTAGTATAAATACATGTTAATTTGGATTCATATGTTGTTTTTTTCTGACTTTATGTGAACGAAAAGACACAAATTCGCCCATTTTCTCATTGGAAATAGGTAAATTTCAAAATATCACTGTCCTGGTCACAAAAGCAAAGTTTGTGGGGAATAATAGCCATTTTCTATACTTTTGAGGCATAAGCAATTAGGAAATAACACTTACTACCCAGGAACAAAAATTGTGTTACATAGTGTTGTCGCAGGTGACGCTGAACTAGTTATTCCATATAGTAAAACATTAGACTCCATTGCATGGAGGATCTCAGTAAGCTACAGTAAATGGTTCATCAATTGATTCAGATTCAGTTGTATTGTGTCTACCAACTAATGATGTGAGGCAGAACAGTAATTGGATACCAGAAAATATGAATAACAGTGAGTTTTGGCCTCCTTCAGTGTTCTGGATGGAAGGCGTACCTGCAAAAAGTGACTCTGTGCGAACAGAAGGAATGTATAGTAACAATGTGTACAGATCCAGAACTATTGTACATGGTGCAGAATTAACCCTGACACACAAATTGAAACATAATCCTCTTGTTATGTGTGCATGTAATATGTGCCAAAGCAAGACATCAGTGACTGGGCCCAAACTTTGTCCAGCCTGTAGTCATTTAGCCAAACACTGTAGAATCTTGTTTGAATGTAATGATTCTGAAGGAATTTCTTTCTCTCATCTAAATGTAGATCCAAAGGATATTAAGAGGATTTAATGCATAAATTGTGAAGGAGGTCATTAAGTGAAATGGGCTCATCTAGGTAAATTGAATGTGTAGAAGGTGTCCCAGCTAAACGTGTCCAAGTATCTTGTAGGTAATGGGTGAGGAAGATGGCGTCTCACACCTGTGATGCTAAACTTTGGATAAAGGGGCCTGTTGTCGTTTTTGCGGAACCAACCAGAGCTGAACCCGGCACAGAAGTTGAATCCTGCTGGGAACGCTGGGATACGCAGGACATGGACTAGGCAATTTCAAATATGGAATGTATTATAAAATGAAGTGTCTTATCCTTCCTAATATTAGGAAGGATAAAGAAAGAGTATCCTTGTACCACTAGTAGGTGGCTCTCTTGCTCCATGAAATAGGTCAGTCTACATATGGTTCTAATTAAACATTTAGCAATCTGAGAATTTTTAAAATATATATATATATAATGAACGATTTACCACTTGTATATCTTATCTTCAGAAAGCATGACGCTTGATAAAAAGCACTATTCCGGCTAAAAGTGAACGTTAATCTACAAATTTATGTCAAGAAAAACACAAGATAAGAAGAGACTCTTTATGACCAAAAGATTAACTAACAATCCAGAGGTCTTGAGAAAAAATCCTGTCTCGGCTGGATTTTGTATGAACAAAGAGAAGGGTTATACTGGCATATATTTGGATTTAAATCCTAAAAGGGATTCACCAAAATAATATTATAGCAATTGATAAACAGAGGTAAATTAATTGAAAGATT
Source organism: Huso huso (assembly GCA_036884735.1). Classification (NCBI taxonomy): domain Eukaryota; kingdom Metazoa; phylum Chordata; class Actinopteri; order Acipenseriformes; family Acipenseridae; genus Huso; species Huso huso. The sequence goes on along the minus strand of CM072672.1, from coordinate 24,867,866 downwards.
ATCTTATAATGAAACAGGTTCAGTGCTAATTGAAACTGGTTATAGTTCATAACAGTTATTTCATAAGATTAATAATATGTTTTAAGTATTTGCTATAATGAGAAAACATATTATTTAAAACTGACAAGTATTATTGCTTGTTCACGACTTTGCTGTAGTGATAAGAAGATTAAAACCTGGAGCAGTATTCGATTTACTTAAATGGGAAAATGGTACAAGTTTATTCTTCTTTCTATTGAACAATAAAACTTCTAGACATTATGATATCCATTGAAGTATAGAAGTTAAAAGGTGTTGTGTTATGTTTTTGTGTTAAGTTTGTAATAATATACTATAATGTACCTTGTTATTAATCCACTATACTATTGTCTAATGATGGTAGATGGATTCCTTATAATGTGGTGATTTGAAACTGCTGCAGTGAAACCAGGGCCTCTCTTCTTATCTAGAAAGAAGGAATGTCCTTGGGTTCCACTTCAGCAGAGCTGCAAGCCTCATGTAGATGGAGTGTTAAGGTTTATGGAATTAGTGGTTTAGCACAGATAAGAATATATCTTGAAATAATATGCAAAAATTATGGCTTAACAGACCTTTATAGGTCATAAATCTAAAAGTGTTTGCACAGACTCTGACCTTGGAAAAAAAACAAGAGACTGTGGAAACTGCTAGCAGTAACATATTCCCAGAGAGGTACAGGTCAGAGCCTGGTCAGTGCATCTCTTAATGGATAAATAATTGTAATGAAAACTATTACCACTTAAACTTAGTGAAACTAAATGACTTGAATATTGTATGAGACAAACTTGTGTCAAATACTCTGTTAGACAATGGTATATGGAATCAAAACTGATTCATTAACAAAATGATGAAACAATATGAAGTTAAAAGAAACACATACCTTTAATTTAGCATAATATAATCACTTAGAAGATGATGTCACATATTAAGAACATCTCTCATATATAACACCTTGTAAAATTAGTGTTTTGCATGCAGTAGTGTTTTTATATTATATTATAAACCAAGATCCTGGGAACCCTGGTTCACTTAACTTTTCAGATAAAGGAGGGGCTCGGAGGAAAGCAAAGAAATGAGATCATAAGAGTTGAAACAAATGTGAAGTTTTGAATTTATTGAAGTCCATGACACCTATTAATTCTGAAAAGTTAGTCTGGATCTTTTGAAAACTATTATTTGTAAAAGGGATAAAGTGCTGTCTCACCTGATTAATGATTGGATTTAATTGAGGCGTCCCATGTATTCCAATGAGACAAAAAACCTATTTAACTCCAGAGTAATTTCAATGGAGTACCACACTCATCCCAGACAGGGTAAGGTGGTCCATCTTCTGCAAACCAAAACCACAATTGAACTGATTTAACTCAGTTTAATTTGCCTGGTGAAGACAGTCATATCCTTTTACGATCTATATTAAAGGGTAAGCATTAATCAATTATTATTTTATCTCACATGTATTGCATGTATTGCTATAAGGGACTCACGCTATGTTTAGAAGATAGGAGAACATTTGTTGAATGTGCTGAAAAGAGGCTACTGGGTGTATTTAGTGTCGTGGTCGTGGCCAGGCCTGCCGGCTGCACGAATACATAAAGATGTATTAAAGTGTTAACGTTAATATCTGTTAAGACACTGGACTGCCCAGAACGTCTGTCAGCTGGGGAGATGAAGTAGCCTGTAGCTACTCAATCCAATATTTAACTGTTAATAAACCGAAGGAGTACTGATCATACTCTGATTCGTAAAAACACTTTAGATACATGAGTCTGTCAATTTCTTGGGTACTATATTGGTCATCCGAATATACTGCGGGTCCAGAGCACGAACTATATCCCACTAGGAGTAATAACATCTCTGTCCTCCTAACGTCTCCCCTGAGATAAGAGTGTATGCTGAGCAAATAAAAAGAGTACGTAAAGAAATCTGAATACGCGGATTTCGTGGCAGTGTAATACCAACTATACTGCCCCCAACTAAATCGGCGCCATCCGCCCTAGTAATTTTGTATGAAAGTCTTAAAAGAGTATTATTCAAATCAAGATAATCATCCCCATTTCCCACTATGTAAAATTCGAGCGGGGCCGTGTCAGACAAGGCAGACAGGGGGGGAATTTCCACATATAGGCTTTTTTCAATACTTGTTTGTGTATAAGGGATAGTAAACAGATCCAATTCTGATTTCACACATTCTTGAGACATATGGTGTACCAGAGTCATGATTTAAAAGATGTTTCTGTTTTTCTTTGTTCTGGGAGTCTTTGGTTTCTTGTTCCTTCCCCGTTTACCGTTACTAAATGACTTGAATGTAGCCGGTTTCGCCTTTTTGTGATGATTATAGCGAGATCCCGGGGGTTTGCTACGTTTTCTCCATCAATCCCTCCCCTGACTGGCTCTTGTTGTGGCTATGAGGGTTATGACTGGTCAGGACATTTGACACTACGTCACTAACAATATTTTTAGCTGCTGATTTAAAATGAGGTTTGACTATTTCAAAACCCCTTCTAAGTAACGGTAAAGCTTTTCTGAAAAGACTTCTAAAAATACCCCCTATACCCGCACCGTACATTACCGGAGCTCCGGAAAATCCAGGCAACCCATTACCGGCTTGATTTTTGTAATAATTAATATAAGGATTGACATATCCATTAGGGCCCATTTTCAATTAGGTGTAAAAAAGAGGCTTTACAGGTCGGAAATGCAACTTCACTACAACCTTCCCAAAACGGAATGGCACTAACTTGTTTTGATCCGTCTTAATTTGTATAGTTAACGTGTCAAAGTCGGTCTTGCTGAGGGGTACGTAATGAGGTCTGTCGTAAGTTACCGTGATTATATCGTTGTTTTTGCCTTTAATAGGGACACACCTTAGAAGAGGCACGTAACTATCTCCAACGGCTTGATGTGTAATGATATCTGTATAGACATACATGGTATAAAAACTCGCTCGGATATCAGCAGGGTAGAGGGTTCTCAAATGAGCACTATACAGTTTAGCCTCAATAGGACCCAATAGTCTAATAGTGTCACCCTTTATAGTCTCATGAAATCCCAACATTTGTCCGAGTTGTTCTTTGGCAAAAATCATATATGGAGTCGTACTTTTTATATAAATTCGCCTTTCTATAGGTTTATAGACTAATTTCAAATCATTTTTATATTGTTCATCGGGATCCTTGTCACCTTTCTGATCTAGTCCTTTTCCGAGCATGACATCGTTCATGCTCGTTATTACATCCTGAAGGGTCTCATAATATCCTTTTGGTATTGTATAATCCCGTTTTATCGCCTTTTCTATATCATAAGTAATAAAAGTGCTGTCCTTAAGGTTTATATTATCCCAGGTATGGGGATACTGAATCTCTGCTAAGCAAACTTCCCATTTTCCCGGTAGATTCATTGTTTTAACCAATTTGGTAGTAAAATGGGATATAGCGTTTTTAGGGAAAACATCCTGTGATGCGTTACTAGGCAGAGTCACATAAAAAGAGTCTTGAGACATCTTGATTAATGTTTTAAGGGAAATTAAATACACCACAGCCTTGTTAACTCTTTAGATCCACCACCTGATGCGCAGCGACCAACTGTTGAATTTTTCCGGCCAACCGGCCCATTTTATGAGATATGACTTTTTGCCATTTCCTTTTTCTCAGCAACTATCTTCTCTATCCTAAACAATCTATCAGTCTTGACATTTATTTTCTGCAATTCTGGTTCATAAAAGGTGCCCATTATAGGCTCTCCATCATAATCACCTAGTTTATACACAGGTGGAAATCTTGGTATACATTTTGTAATAGTAAATATCTCTGCCGTAAACGTCTGTTCATAGCCTTTTATAAAGGGAGCTCTTAACGTGGTCACCGACTGCAAACTTAAACTTTATATGTTTGGGGCTTTTCTTCTTAGCGTATAAAGTTTTAAACACTTTAAATGAATTGTCTTCTGAAGGTTTCATTTGAATACTACGGTGAAAGGAGTTGTTATAAGCCTGTACCATTTCTTGTAGTTTATCCATATACCTGTGCGTGTTAAAATTTTTGTTTTCAGAGTCCTGTTGTATCTCTCAATAATAGAGGCTTTTAGTTCATTCCCCGTGGTAAAGTGTAGAATATTATGTTTTTTTAGCATGTGCTGAAATGCTTTGTTTAGAAATTCTGTCCCTTTATCAGTTTGTAGTTTTTTAGGTTTCCTACCCTTACTGAGTATCCTTTTGAAAGCCTCTGTCATCATCTTAGATGATTTATTTTTCAAAGGTATTACCCATGCATATTTGGATAAGATATCTATACATGTTAGCATGTACTTGTAACCTCCATTTTCTTTTGACAAGCTAGACATATCCACTAAATCAGCTTGCCACTGTGTATCAATATTAGATACAAATACGGTGTTTCTTTTAAAGTTTATTTTAGAGGGTTTATGCAACGTATATGAGTCTTGCTCTGATAAAAAGTCTGTTAAGACCCTCTCAGAGACTTTAGGCCCCTCAGACCCCAGAGCCCTTTGAAGAGTCTGTAATCCCCCTAGACCCCCAGGATTTGAGGGATCGTAGTATATTTTTTTCAGACGCTGATGTGTCATCTTTAACTAATATTACACAACTGTGACAAATATGTAGTTCAAAAAGTTTTTATTCAAAGTTTATCAAGAAGATTAGGACATTTTAGAAGACATATAAAGTTTTTACACAAACATTCATGATTAGTCACTAAGTAATCCACGACATTATGCACAACTTTTGAGATATCTGCATCTCTTAAAAACCTTGCCAGGTTATAAAAACAGACATCAGTCACATAAGCATACAAAACAATGATATGTGTACATTTGCAGTCTTCTATTTCATCAAACATTTTAGGTAATATATTCATTAAAAATGCATTTAAGGGGTTATAGTGTTTTACATGTGTATCTACCAACTCTAACCATTCTTGAGCATCAACATCTTTATGGATTAAATCAGTTACACTTTTTAAATTGTTGAACATTTTCACATTTACGGGGATCTGGTTTTGAAAGAGTCTCTTACAATCCACTTTCTCCGCTATTAACTCAAACAGCAGCCCCTCCATGGTTTTCCTCAGTTTTGCTGGAGTCTGGACGTTCCCCATTTTCAAAGGCCCCTGCTCCGTAATATGCTAAAGGCGCTTTCGGTTTCGTAAAACTGCGATGGTAAAAAGCTTTGGTTAGTTTGTTAACAATGTCTCTGGTCTTGTCATCCAGGGTTTCTTGTAGATGGTGCAGTTTACGTCTAATGTAGGGTTCTGGTCTTAGCTCTGTTAAAATATCTTCCACCAGTTTCTGAAGTTTTGTCAAAGTTGGATGGAAATTGAAACAAGCAAGAGCTTTAGCCACCAGAAGCTTCAGCCACGGGATGTGTATTTTTTCTAGTATTTCTTCAAAATGTTGGTCAAAATAATCGGGGTCCGCTTCAAAAAGGCAACTGTGTCTCAGCTGGCTCGGGTGATCAATTTCACAACCGCGACAATTTTTCACCATATCACGGTCAATGATCACTTCCAATAGAGAAGCCAGGAGACCCCTAGAGATCTTTAATACTTTTTCAAAAGAGATGCTTAAAGAGCCGTCGACATCGTCAGACTCTGCAGGGTTGAGAAGGGGGACATTTTCAAAGTCTTTTATAAGCTGTGTCATTTCCTCACTGGTCCAGTCCATCTCAAGATCGCAAGGTTCAAGAACCGCATTTTCAGAGAAGTATCTAAAGTTTGCAGAAGACATGGCTGCAGACTCCTTCAATCAAAAGGGCATGTGGGGACCCCTTTAGTAGGCTCCCAAAGATTAGGTGGCAGCCTATGAGGGTTGATGACGCCTCTGGCCCAGTGGGGTGTCCTTTGAGACGACCTATCAGAGATCCATGAATGGGTGGTCCATGAGGCGCCGCCCATCGGGGCGTTTTCTGAGTTACCCTAAAACATCCGCCCCTCTCTCTCATTGATGTTTGTTTTCAGCTCAGTCCACAGAGGAGTTTGTACAGTACACAGAGGATCCTTGGGACGGATGCTTGAAAGCTCCTTGCTTGGACTCTCTCTTGAACCTTTTTTACATTCCGTGGTTTCTTTAGCCTCTGAGGAAGGGTTAATGTGCATTTTTTTAAAGGCTTTTATAAGTTCAGCCATTCACTGATCCTCAAGATCCACTTTCTCAGAGCAGGAACTAACACAGGTATGAGCCATCTTGTGTAACACTCTAATAAACTGCACAAAATATTTTTCTCCTTTTATGAGGTCTGAAAACATGCCCAGACTTGCCCTTTTAAAAAACAAAAACAAAAAACAAAAACCCCTCGTAGTCACGATCAGTTCAACCTTTTGCTCAAACACTTAAACACCTTGATTCTCTGAAACCCCGGTAAGCTTAATACTTATTTTTTATTTATTAACGTTTTAAGAAAAACTGTTGTGGCCGAGTGGTTAAGGCGATGGACTTAAGATCCATTTGACTCAATTGTCTGCGTGGGTTCGATTCCTACCAACAGTAATTATTTTATTTCAAACTCTTTTACATTTATAAATATTGAATGGTTATAAGCGCTTGAAATTATATATATATATATATATATATATATATATATATATATATATATATATATATATATATATACCATTCCTATATAAAAATCCATATCCCCTATTATATATTCATAAATTCAAAATCCACGCCCCTCATTATATATTCATAAATTCATAAATCCACGCCCCCTCATTATATATTCATAAATTCATACCTATAAGGTCATAAAGGTCAAAAGGGTCATAAATTAGACTTTTGACATAAGCTATAGTAATATTACTACTGTGATATCTTATAACAATTGTAAGTCGCCCTGGATAAGGTCGTCTGCCAAGAAATAAATAATAATAATAATAACACGGGGGCATTGGGTGTTGCATAAATTTCTTTAATAAATAAATGAAATATGTATCAAATTTTTGTGTTATTTTTTCAATCAGGGTCCCTTTTATCTAATATTAGGTTTTGATTGAAGATCTGATAACATTCAGTGTCAAAAATCTGCAAAAATGCAGAAAATCAGACAGGGGCAAATACTTTTTCATGGCACTGTATGCTAGTTCACACTGTGAGCTTAACAGTAATGGACACTATAAAGTGATTAACCACATTTTAAATGGTTGGATGTTTACATACATAAAATACATATAGAAATAAATATAATCTGTTATTGCTTTTTTAGATATTGTGGAAAGAACCAGGCATGTCACTTTTTAGAACATGCAAACAAAGTCACAGTTATAAAATATTATGTATACAAAAGGGACTACAGATCAGAAGTGAATATATGAAGTGAATATATATATATATATATGACTTTGTGACTAATATATAAAGTTTTAATTTGTATTAATTCCCACACACAATGTAATAGTATTAACTCTAGCTTGTTTTTGTTAAATGCAATGGCTAAGCCTTGCTTTAACCTTCTCTGGAATATTGATCTGGACACATGTTTATGTACCAAAGCACTGTGTGTGTGTTGAATGATCTGCTAGGGTCAATATGACCCTTTTTAGTGTCATTTGGAAACACATGGGGTACAGTTTGAAGTGCAATAATCATACTTTACTTCATCATCTGGTTACACTCAGGTAGCCATTCTTTTTACTCATACTATATTCCAATATATATTATTAATAAAACTTAACTAATCTATCCATAAAGTTTTTAAACATATACAGTGCACAGTGAGTGCTATTATACATGAAGATAGTTCAACTGTTTTCATTGGAAGGAATAAAAAATAGTTAAATAAAACATAGTAGAATTATCTATATAGAGACACTTTTAATTCAACCGATATTCATAACATAGTACACCATTGTCATGGCACCTTTTCCTAGCAATTAAACCATGTTAGAATCAGCAGTTTAACTGACTTTCAGATAGGAAAGCGAGGAATTTACTGCGGTGAATTCAGTGCATGTGGTTTCAGTGATGAATCTACAGTTCTTTGTATTTTCTGTGTTCTCACAGTAATCAATTAAAGGATGAAAGGCAGCCATCACAGACATATTTTGATATTGGTTAGATGCTAAAAAACGAAATTTAATAAGAAAAATAAAAGCACTGCCTGCCTACCTACCACTATGGCCAAAAGGTTTGCATCACCTCGAATTTTAGGATTGAGAAATAAAAAAGTAAATGAATAACCATATGAACATAATTTAGATCTTTTATTTAACATCATGTAATCAAGAAACAACAAAATTACATTGCAAAAGTCTACCAGAAGCCAGAATAGTTGTACAGTATTTCATGTTACCTTTTGAAATGTCACATTTTTCAATTTTGTCAGTTTTTTTGTTAAGTATATGAACAACTACAAAGCAGTATGCATTTCAATATGTTAACGTAACATTATTCAGCAGGTTTCATTCGACTTTATGTTAGTTAATTTTATAGGGGATGCAAAACTTTTGGCCATAGCTGTATATGTATATTAACAAAATGAATCTTAGCCAATGTAAGTCAAGCAGTCAAATGTTTTGACTAGTGCCTTCATCACTAGATAAAACTTCAGAAAGCACTAGCACAAAGTGCAGAGGGCACACTAGTCCAGACATTAGCCTACTTGACAAAGTTTTACCTCAGAATTCTGATTGAGGCTTTTGTAGTTATGGATCTTAAAACTTTGAAAATCTAAACTGGGAATAAAGATTTGAGATAGTAGTCACCAATACTGTCTATGTAATCAACGAGTGACACTGATGAACAAATGTGAACATTGTTCTTAATCTGTTATCAAAATGACAAATTGGCAAACGACAAGTCAACCTAACCTGGATGAGGCCATGACAACCTATGCAACTGTTTTTAGTTAAGGAAAATGTCTAATTTAAACAGTAATTTGACATTTTGTGTTAGGCAAATAAAAGGTTTGCTTTTCAGAAAGATGGGCAAGATGATATTTTGATAAGAGTAGGACAACAGTTCAGCAAAACTGATAACAGAAATTGATAGTCAGCAAAAAGCTACACATCTCCTGGGTCTGATTATTATATAAAGGCTGAATTGAAATCATGCAAAGTACTGGACTTCACCATGAGGAGACTTGTACTTGCTTTGGCTATAGCCATTGTGGGTGAGTAAATCTTTTTTTTTATTTTATTTCATATTTGTACTATGCTGCACTGTGATTTAACAATGTTATGCATACGTCTATTATCAATAATTAAGGAAATGCAATTTATTCAAAGTTATTCAAATACTGCATGATATTATGTTAACACTTTAGGGATCAATTTATGGTTATATATATGAAACATGTAATGGTAAAACTTTAGTTTAGGGATCCATTATAAGTGATTATAAACAATCTATAAACATGCTATTAATTATGCTATTAACAATCATGGAATATGTCTGCCTCACTTTATTATACACCATTGTTTATAACCACATAAAACCACTTATAACGGATCCCCTAGACAAAAGTGTTACCCATGTAACAATATATTTTATAACATTCTTATAACATGTTATAGCAAGCAATGATTTCAAACTAATTCAGTATTATTATTCTAATCATAATCTATACATTTCCAACCAATCTTTTAATTGACAAACATTTAAAATCATCTTATCAATTGTGCTGCAAATACACTTAGTTTACTGTATTGTCTAACCTGTTCTTTCAACCAGACCAACAAGTGTAAATATAGATATAAAACAATCCTTTGTCCATATATTTCCCTAGTTCGGACCAAGGATGGCATATGTTTCAGCAATTTCCTCATATGTTTTCTTATTCGCTTTATATTTCAGCGGGTCAACAATCCAACTTAGGTAAGTGAAGGTTTCAATTCGAAATATGTACTTACGTAAATCATAATGAAATTGCTGTTGTAATGGTAACTGTCTTTCATTTTAGAACCAGATTTTAGTGCAAGTAAGACATACGTGTACAAATATGAAGGTTACCTTCTAGCTGGACTACAAGAGAAAGGGTTGGCAAAAGCTGGTCTGAAGTTGACCAGCAAAGTACACATCAGTGGGATTGCTCAAAAAACATATCTTCTAAAGGTAAGCTTGTTTGATTTACCAACTTTTTAAAGACCGTTTTTTCCATTTCTCCAATACGTTTTTTTTTCAGAAAAAGAAAAATAACTGTAAAAACTTAGCATAAGCCACTTCACAAATAAATGCAACTGGAACAGAATGGGAAGACCCAAGCTTCTCAGATAGCTTTAGAACCAGTGGCAAGGCAGGAGATATTCACAAAGGCATTGTTCAATTTGAAAGTACATATAGATCATTATGTACAGGATTCACCACTCTGATTGAATGTTTCCCTTATTTTTTCATTTGTTTCAGATTGTTGATCCTCAGATCAATGAGTATAATGGAATTTGGCCCAAAGATCAATTTGCTCCTAGTGAGAAATTAACCAAGGCACTGGCTTCTCAGCTACAAAACCCATCAAATTTGAATACAGTAATGGCCGTGTGGGAAACATTTACTCTCCCGCGGAGGTATCAGAAACTGTTACCAACATCCAGAGAGGAATCCTGAACCTCCTGCAACTCAACATCAAGAAGACCCAGAATGTGTACGAACTACAGGAGGTAATAACCCCCCTCTGCTAGTAACTGGGTTACCTGTCAAAAGCTCTACTGCATTTGCTGACAGAATGATGCTTCTTTTCCTAGGTTGGAGTTCAAGGTGTCTGCCAAACAAGCTATGTGATTCAGGAAGACCAGAAGGCAAATCGCATCATTGTCACAAAATCCAAGGACCTGAATAACTGCGAGGACAGAAAAAAGAAGGACATTGGTATGGTTTATGCACAGCACTGTGCCCGCTGTCAACAGGTACAATAATTGATGAAGTTTCTTTTGAACTCTCTTCTCCATGGTGTTTTTCTAGATCTAACATATCTTCCTGTCCATATCTGATTAGAATGGAAAGAACCTGCGAGGTGCCGCTACCTACACATACATGATGAAACCCACTGACAATGGGGCTCTGATCACTCAAGTCAATGCTCAGGAAATACATCAGTTCACACCCTTTAATGAAATGCATGGAGCTGCTCAAATGGAAGCAAGGTATGTTCCCCGCATAATCTAATATGAAGATGGCTAATTAAACTGACATAGTCATTCAGCTTCCTTGCAGCACAGCATGTCATTATTTTGAAATACTTTGTTAACTGTTTCATTTTCCTTTTCCAGACAAAGTCTTAGTTTCCAAGAAATCAGGAACAGCCCAGTTAAAGCAACTGATTCTGAGTACGAAAAACGAGGTTCTCTGCAGTATGAGTTTGCATCTGAAATTCTCCAGACACCTATTCAACTCATCAGGAATAGTAACCCAGAGACAAAGGTACAGTAATTTTTTTTTTGATTTACAGCATTCCTTACATTTCTGTTAGCTACACTGCTTATGTTTTTCTTTCTCTACCTTTTCTTTAGATAGTGGAGACCCTGCACCATCTGGTCCAGAACAATCAGGAGCAGGTCCACGCTGATGCCCCAGCCAAGTTCCTTCAACTCACCCAATTGTTACGTTCAGCCAACCATCAAAATATTGAGGCCATCTGGAAGCAGTTTGAAAACAGAAATGACTACAGGTAACTTTTGTGTTTCTATGGATTATAATAGACACAGTTTCCTGAACATTGACAGTTAACACTGCGTCTCCCTCTGTTTGCTTCTTTTATAGACGCTGGATCCTGGATGCAGTTCCTGCAATAGGAACACCCAGTGCACTGAAGTTCATAAAGGAGAAAATCCAGAATAAGGACATTACAGAGACAGAAGCAGCCCAGGCTCTACTCACAGCAATGCACTTAATGAAAGCTGACCAAGATACCATGCAAGTTGCAGCTGTAAGTTGGTCACGTCATGGACGTAATGCCACATTATCAGTGATACAATGAAAAACACATTTTACAATAAGAATGACCTTTCTCATTTCAGGACATCGTCACCTCTAGCCATGTTCAGAAATCACACATTCTTCACAAAATTGCTCTGCTTGCTTATGGCTCCATGGTTCACAAGTACTGTGCTAAATTTCAGAGCTGCCCAGAGAAAACACTACAGGTAGGTGTCTCTCAGGGTACTGCAGTCAGTCTCTGTCTATGAATTGCTGTGATGATGTTCGTCTCAAACCTTGTTTTCTCAGCCTCTCCATGACCTTGCTGCTGATGCTGCTAGCAGAGCCCATCATGAAGACATGGGCCTTGCCCTGAAGGCTTTGGGCAATGCGGGACAGCCTTCTAGTATCAAGCGCATCCAGAAGTTCCTGCCAGGATTTTCCTCTGGAGCTTCGCAGCTTCCAGTCAAAATTCAAGCTGATGCTGTGATGGCTCTCAGGAACATCGCCAAGAAGGAACCAGGAAAGGTGAGATGAATTCACAATACGATGCCATGAATGGTATTGCACGGACAATGACATCGCTAAAACTCTACAATACATACTGTATTGTTCTTACAGGTTCAAGAAATTGCTCTGCAGATCTTTATGGAGAAAAAATTACATCCTGAGGTCCGCATGCTGGCTTGTGTCGTTCTATTTGAAACCAGACCCCCTATGGCACTGGTGGCAACGCTAGCTGATGCCCTGCTAAAGGAGACCAGTTTGCAAGTGGCCAGTTTCACCTACTCCCACATGAAGGCTCTCACCAGAAGCACTGCTCCAGACATGCACCCAGTGTAAGAACCAGTGAGATTTCACAGTCTTTCCTTCATTTTCAAACTTTGGTCAAGGTTAATTGTTTAGATTATAATACAATTTTTCCACACTAGTGCTGCTGCCTGCAATGTAGCTGTCAAACTTCTGAGCCGCAAACTGGATAGGCTGAGCTACCAATACAGCAAGGCTATTCACCTTGATGCTTTCAAAAGTAAGTATAATAATCCTTAAAAGGATAACCTTTTTTATCATGAGTCATATAGAATAATAACTAGGGTTACATAGAAATGATAAAAAAGCCTGTTTCTTCTCAGTGAAGTATCACTGAATACTGTTCCTTTAAAACTTCACAGATATGGACTGAAGCACTGACTATATTCTCTCTTTCTAGCTGAACTGATGGCCGGTGTAGCCGCTAATGTCTTTGTGATAAACAACGCAGCCAACATCCTCCCCACAGCTGTGGTGTCCAAAGTCCGGGGATATATGGTTGGATCTGCAGCAGATCTTCTAGAGGTAGAGGCATCAACTTGGCTGAGTTTCTTGACAATATTACATTTCAAAATATCACTTATTCATAATTGGTATTATTTTTTGTGTCACAGGTTGGCCTCCGTGCTGAGGGACTGCAGGAGATCCTTAAGAAACATCAAGAGAAAGTCAGCAGCTCTCGAAGCACAAGCAAGATCCAGCGCATCCTTAAAACAGTAAGGGTGCTTTACGGAGAAGATGTCCAACTTTTACGGTTGCAGTTTCACTTTTCATGTAGTGCATTCTAGTCATTTTAGTGCATGGTAAAAAGTATTTTCCAAGTTAGTGGATATATGTGTACTGCTAAAATGTGAATCCACTACTTCACGATATTTCCTTTTAAAGCAAATTTTACTTGTGCTATATTTTACAATGTAAGGACCCTTTACTAATTCACTCCCTCTAATCTTTCAGTATATTTTGTCTAAGATAGCGAAATAATGAGTGAGCACTGTAATAGTAAATCTTTAAGTTTTGCAATCAAATTGAAGGCTCACTGTTTTTTAACTGTTTTTTTTTTCTTACTTTGCACAGCTCTCCGGTTGGAAGTCCTTATCGTCAAACAAACCTCTGGCATCTGCCTATGTCAAGGTATTTGGACAAGAGGTATCCTTCTCTGAGATCGACAAGAATGTCATTGAGGACTTCGTTCAGGTACAGAATGCCTTCAGCAGTCTTCAGCACTCAGTAAAACAGATTTTAAATGATCTTCTTACTGTTGAATAAATGAACCCCTCTTTATGACAATATCTTATTTAATTGCAGACAATGACTGGACCTTTAGAAAGACAGGATGCTGTGAGAAGGGTGGTCAGGAGGCTTCAGGATGGCGCTGCAGCACAGTGGTCCAAGCCCTTGCTGGCTGCAGAAGTGCGTCGAATTGTACCCACTTGCGTTGGCTTTCCCATGGAAATAAGCCTGTACTCTGCTGCTGTGGCAGCGGCTGCTGCAAATGGTAAGAAAGTTCACTGAGATCTTTTCCTACATGCAATGTAAGCGAGTTTGACACAGCAAAATGAAATACAAAATAAAAAGAAAAGAATGACATACTTATTATGATACTTCTGAAATAAAGAATTATACTGTACTTGTGTTTAATCTGTTGAAGTACTAGCCTGGTTTAAGGGACACATTTCATTTTGAAGCAGATTATCTTTATTGGCAGTCTCACATGAGAAAGGCCTAGGGCTGAATGGCAGAGAGAGTGTATTTGGGTTGAGGTGCATTTGCAGAGCTGTGAGGGAAAACCTGCATGACTAAATGTGGCTGTCTGCAGCCAGCCATTGTCAATACCTTTCATGAGCAATGAATTTGCAAGAAAAGATAACTGGGAGAAAGAGGCTTTTCTTATATATTTTCTTTTCTGCTTGCCCTCCAATAAGTCCGAACACAGCTGTCACCTGCTCCCACTGGCAGTTTCCACATCTCCCAGCTGCTGAATTCCCACATTCAGACACAAGTCAAACTCACCCCCAGGTAGGTCTGTTTTAAAGAATGCAAATATCTCCTGATTGATGCAACTGTGAAAAACATATTTCAATGTATGTGATAAAATGTTGCTTTTTGCAGTGTCTCCATTCACACAGTTGCAGTGATGGGCATCAACACCCATTTAATTCAGGCTGGAGTGGAATTACGTGCAAAAGCCCGCATGGCAATCCCAATGAAGTTCACTGCGAGGATCGACATGAAGGAACAGAACTTCAAGTTAGAGGCTTTACCGTGTCAGCAGGAGGAAGAGCTTCTGTCCCTGAGGTATACTGTTTGCTTACATTACTGTGCATATAATTTTAATTAATTACAATGAAAAGCGCAGCAAAAATAGAAAAGAAGAGGTTATTTTAGCTTTGCATAGATGTTTTAAGAGAAAAATATAAAAAAGTGAATGTTCTTTGAAATTAAATTTTTAAATTGCTATTTTAAAAATCCAAACTGACAAATCTGTGATTAGTTCAGCTCTAATTATCCCATTCCCCCCATAATAGGGCTCAAGCCTTTGCTGTTACAAGAAATGTGGAAGATTTATCAGCTTCAAAGATGACTCCAATACTGCCAGACTCCACCGATATGAACATTTTGAAACAGCGATTCACTTCTAAAGAACAAGCGTCTAATGAGCATGCACACGGCATGGTAAGAACCAGCACTTTTGAATTCCTACCATCTTTTATTTGTTTAGCCACAATGTTGAAATGAAGTGCTTCTGCCTTTCTTTTATTTGTGATACTAGTCCTCTGAGGTATCAGCAGAAGATAGTGTTTATTCAGATCAAGCGGGATATCAACAGGCATCAGATGCATCTCATCGATCCTGTGCAAAAGCAACAAACTTTGGAGTTCAGTTGTGCTTCGAGGGAAAAACCAAGAACGCTGCATTCATTAGAAACTCTGCACTGTATAAGGTTATCGGAGAACACACAGCTAAAGTTGCTCTGAAACCAGGTACCATTTACAAATATAATTATGTATGCTCTGTTCAAAGCAAGCCTGTTGAAGACTCTTGGCATTATATGTATGAATCCATCACCACTTAAAGTCTCTGGGCCATATTTTTAAAGCCTATTCATTACCATTAAAAGGAAAAAAATTTAAATTCTAAACAGCTTAATGAATCCAATGTATGAGTCTGTTCTTTCTGGTTTAGTAATTTACACCAGTGCACCATAATCTAGCTCTCACTGTCAATTCTAATATATATATATATATATAACCTCATTTCTACATTTTAACTTGGTGTTCTGTTTGCAGATCGGTCAAAGGAATCCATTGAAAAACTACAGATTGAAATTCAGGCAGGAGCAAAGGCAGCTTCTAAGATAGTCAAACTAATATCCTTGAAGGCTATGCCCAATGAAGAGGAGACAGAGGAAGGTCCTCAAGGAAAAACAGTCCTGTTGAAACTGCACAAACTCCTGAAAACAGAAAAGGTAATCGTTTAGGGCACATCCAATAGACTTTGGCCAAATATAAATACCCCACTGCTTATAGAATTCAAATTTGTATAGCAAAGTTATGAAAATTAAACATATAACACTTAAACTTCTTTAGTTTATGAAAAGCAGCAGGTCCTAAGATTGAACCAGTTAGACCTCTTACTGTTTAAATCAAAGTATGTACGCTACATGTATCCTGTATGGATTTTAGTTTGAGAATTACAGAATGGGGGCAATCATGATAATGTCATTCTTACCAAGACAAACCACACGTAATCAGACTGCAACTATGGCAGACAAGAAACCTTCCAAATAAGTATGAATGCTCTCTGACCAGTAGATTCATTTTGCTTCATTTTCCCAACAGGTGAGCAAAAGGAGATCAGCTTATAGAAAGGGAAACTATACGTCATCCAGCTCTCAAAGCAGCAGCTCCTCCTCCTCCTCCTCCTCCTCCTCCTCCTCCTCCTCCTCCAGCAGCTCATCTTCCAAGGATAGCCAGGAGAAATGGCAGAAGCAGCACAAGAGACAAAATCGAGACAAAGATCAGGATCAGCACCATGGCAATTATCAGAATGGGAGAAGACAACACCAGCACAAGAACAGCAGCAGCAGCAGCAGTTCATCCAGTGACAGTCACTCCAGAAGGCAGAGGCAGTCGAGAAATAAAAGAGGCAGCAGTTCAAGCAGCAGCAGCGGGTCCTCTAGTCAATCCAGCCAGCAACAGGTGAGGCATTTAATACTGCATTACTTTTTAAAGTTAGTGGAGTTGCAGGGGAATAAAATACCAAATGTAAAGACACATGACTTTCTTTTACAGCAAAAGGGAATTCCAGAGATTTATGCATACAAGTTCCGGTCAGCTCACATCCATGAGGTAAGATATACAAAACATAACTTCTGTTTAGCTTCTTGTCTCAAATTAGTTTTTTTTATATCAGGCAAAAGCAGTGCCGACTGTGCAATTTCTGTCTCTGTTGGACCGGGGGTATTCTAGTTTCTCCACAGCTATTCAAACTGTTCAGATATGTTAACTGTAAGTAGAGAAAGAGAGGCGCTTTAGAAAAATGAAATCCTTCCTAACTTCTGTTCAAGGGTCCCAAAAGACTCATATAGTGCGAGTGTGGTTCAAACGCCATTTGGACGTAAAACACATCTCACTTTTATTCAATTTAAACAGTGTAGAATCTTCCTGACTGCACCTTGTAGAGTTGTTGAACTGTCTCAATGTTATTCTAGCATGGCCCCAGGAAGCTGTCAAACAGACAGTCAAGCAGCAGCAGCAGCAGCAGCAGCAGCAGCAGCGCTTCCAGGTTTGCAGCAGGATCTCAACAGGTTGGGCATTCAGACTTAATAATAGGCTTTGTTCTGGAATACATTGGCATTTTAGAGTGGGGTTATAGGGTCAAATATTACACTACATTTTTTTATAACTTGCTCTATTTTTTATACAGTTGTGTGGATTGTGAGCACAGACGTTTTATCAATGCCTCTGTCAGTACCTGCTAGCACACCCTTAATAAAGTATCATCGATCAATGTTGTGTCCTCCAGCCTAGGTTCCTTGGAGATTCAATGCCACCTGTGCTGGCCATCATTGCTCAAGCCATAAGGAGTGATGGGAAACAGCAGGGCTACTCTATAAGATATTTGAGAGGTTTCTGCCTTATCAGATTATAATCAGATCAGATACTGCACATTTGTCCAACAAACGTTATGGGCTTTATCATTCACATGCTCCCTTTTTCTCTCAACACCCTTGTCTTTTCTAGCTTTACCAAATTATTATTTGCTGGTACTCTTATGTCTAACTCTCTAGAAGAAGTTGTTATAACCCAATACAAGTTTACTATGGTATACCACAGTAATAGCATGGAAGTGTATATGTAGTGAAGCCTAGTAAAAGCACAGTAAAAGCTTGATTAATGCATAGACAGGCATGGTGAACCACAGAGCAGCGTGGTAAAGCATTGTAAAAAACACTGTTAACCATTACAAAGCACAGGGAATGCAAAGCAAAAGCCTGGGAAATGCCAGGTAAAGTGCTAAATTATTGTACAAAAATACTAGGGTGAACAAGATCATTTATTTTATATATGAATATAACTTCCATCAAACAAAACATAACTATGTTCAGCTTCTTGTCTCCAATTTATTTTTTTAATCAGGGGAAAGCAGTGCTGACTGCCCACTCTGTTGGACCAGGGGTATTCTAGTTTCTCCATAGCGCTATTCAAACTGTTCAGAAATGCTAACTGTATGAGAGAAAGAGAGACGCTTTAGAAAAATGAAATCCTTCCTAACTTCTGTTCAAGGGTCCCCAGGGACTATATAGTGCATGATCATGCGAGTTTGGTTCAAATCCCATTTGCTGATAGAAAGATGAGGTCAGATTAATGTAAAAGATATACAACTTTTATTGAATTTAAACAGTGTAGAATTTTCCTGACTGCACCTTGTAGAGTTGTTGAACTGTCTCAATGTTATTCTAGCATGGCCCCAGGAAGCTGTCAGACAGACAGTCAAGCAGCAGCAGCAGCAGCAGCAGCAGCAGCAGTGCCTCCAGCTTTGCAGCAGCAGCTCAACAGGTTGGGCATTCAGAATTAATAAAAGGCTTTGTTCTGGAATACATTGGCATTTTAGAGTGGGGTTATAGGGTCAAATATCCTACTATAAAAAAACAAACAAACTATTAATTCAATTTTTGAAAAACATTACCTTATAACTATTATACATATTACTGTGTGTATTAAATTAGTTTATAACTTGCTCTATTTTTTATACAGTTGTGTGACTTGTGTGCACAGAGCACATATATTTGATCAATGCCACTGCTAGTTGCTGCTAGCACACCCTTAATAAGTTATCATCAATCTATGTTGTGTCCTCCAGCCTAGGTTTCTTGGAGATTTAATGCCACCTGTACTGGCCATCATTGCTCAAGCCATAAGGAGTGATGGGAAACAGCAGGGCTACCAGATTGCTATCTATAACGATGACAGAGCAAGTAAACCCAGGGTTCAACTGATGGCTGCTGAACTTAAAGAGAGAAGCAAATGGCAAATCTGTGCTGATGGTGTCAAACTCAGCCACTATAAAACAATGGTAAGGTAAAATGGACATTTACAGCTCAGGATTAACACAGCAAAATGCTTGGCAATTGATTTTTCTCTATTCCATGTTTTCTGTGTTTTCTAGGCTGTGGTAGGATGGGGAGATGAATGCCAGGGCTATAAGATAGCTGTTAAGGCAGTGACTGGGCAATTGGCTAATCATCCAGCCATGCAAATTAAAGCAGAGTGGCGAAGGATTCCTCGGCAAGCAAAACGAACCGCAGAGAGGTGTGTATCTTTATCACTTTGTATTTCCATGTATATTTATTCGATAGTTTATTTTAAATGTACAAGGAGGTAAACATTACAAATTCCGATCTGATCCGTTGAAAATGTTTGGTGTATTATTATTATTTAGATACAATACTAAAAGTAATAATAAGATTACATGGCCTTAAATTAAATGTCTGGTTTATTCATTTGATATAGAAATGTATATAAATATTGCTCGACTTTCATTCAGTCTAACATGAATTTAAATTACTGAAAAATGCTTTTCTCGAGACATGAATTGCTGTATTGTTTATGTAGATAGTCTTGAACAATTAAAAGGGCAGCAGTGTGGAGTAGTGGTTAGGGCTCTGGACTCTTGACCGGAGGGTTGTGGGTTCAATCCCAGGTAGGGGACACTGCTGCTGTACTTTACTTTGGGTTTTTAATGGAGATTGTTCCATTAAAAACCCAACTATATAAATGGGTAATTGTATGTAAAATAATGTGATATCTACTGACAATTGTAAGTTGCCCTGGATAAGGGCATCTGCTAAGAAATAAAAAATAATAATCAAACAAACTAATAACTTGCATGGTTTAATAAAGGGTTGACAGAATTATAATATTGTTATATGACAAAGATTTCCAGTACATTTTGTGTTACCATATTAGGATATTAAGAATGCAGTGTAACAGCTTTCTTCCTGGGACTCAAGTTTCATTTCCTTTTCTGTGCAGGTTGGCTGAATATGTACCAGGAGCTGCACTGCTGTTAGGATTTTCTGAGAGCTGGCATAAAAACCCATCCAAGCAGATCGCAATAACATTAGCAGCAACTTCCACAAGGACCATTGATGCTGTTATAAAGACACCAAGGGTAAATGTTTCATTTTACATGAATTTAATTTGGGGTACATTCTGGAAGCCTTTAATCAAGTCTTTCATTAAAAAAATTGTATCAAATTAAGATCGGAACAGACGCTGGAATTGCATTGCATGGGCAGCTGGAATTGTATTGCATGGAATATTCAAAAGCTTACATTTACAGAATATGTGCCAAGTATTCACGTGCATTTGTTTATGTTTTCCTTTATTATTTATTTATGCAGATGACCATTTTCAAAAGGGCTATCCAAGTTCCTCTTGCACTGCCTGTTGGACAAAACTCCAACGAACAGCAAAAACAAGAAGGGTGGAACATCCTTAGCTCCCTTCCCGATATGTTCACAGATGCCTTTTCAGGTTGGTTCATTTACTGTAATATTCATTTTGCAATACTTTATGAGTATGAGTACTTTATGTGTATGTTTTCAATACAGGAACACAGGAGCACTTTAGAATTACACCATGTCATTACTATATTTTATATAGCAACAACCATGTATTTATGTCTAAATGGCCTTGTAAACAATATTAACTGATGTAAATAAATGGGACCACCATGGTACAGGCCATTTCCATGCAGTTGCACACTTTTGCTACCATTTGTTACCATGTAAAAGAAGGAAACATTAGTAATTACCTTGTATTTACCATGTTATTACATGGTTACGCATGCCCCATAATCAAAAGTTTTTACCAACAGAAATGTCAAAGTTTGTATTAACAAGGTTATTACTAGGGCATCTGATTTTCAGGTTTTATCTGATTTAACCTGATTTTTTTTTTTTAGATTTTTCAAAATTGCAGCAATATAGCTTTAAGGTTTTTGCTTTTTTTGCACACTTTTCTTCCCAGTTATTTGTTTTATGAGTGTGTGTTTAAGCCAAGAGCATTTAGATGTAACAGAGAGAGAGAGAGAGAGAGAGAGAGAGAGAGAGAGAGAGAGAGGGGGGGGAGAGAGATAGATGTTGTCAAAAGTTTGCATACCCCAATGTGTGGAAATTTAAACTGTTGACGACAACTTTGTTGTCAACACTTTGTGCTTAAGCATTTGTTTATTTCTTTCTAAATAAAACCCGATTTCTACCTGAATATTTATTCTTTCTTGATAATATATTTAAAAAATCCAGCCAATATCACTCGATTGTTTCATTAAATAATTCTACCCAATTTATAAAAAAGCATTAACCCGAATTTGAAAAAAAATTTCACCCAAAAAGCAGACTCCTTAGTTATTACATTATTCCCATTCTCGTTTCCAGCTCAATGCACGTCAGCAAACCACACATTGACAACATTCAATGATGTGAAATTCAGGACTGAAATGCCGATATCCTGCAATCAAGTCCTTGCTCAAGATTGTACCTCTGATCTCAAGTTTATTGTTCTAATGAAGAAGGATGAAACCACTGGAAAAGAATCGATTAATGTGCAGCTTGGTGATGTGTGAGTTCAGTCACCTCAAGTATTAACACCAATCCTACACTCTTCAAAACAAAATAAAAGAACCAATACCCACAAATAAGTTGTAATTTATTGCAGTAGTACAGTAAGAGAGTTCTACTGTACCACTGTGAAACCTCCATTGTGCTGCAATCACTCGTAGTGCTGAGAACTGCAAAATGGTTCAGCTAGGCTCTCTACAGGATAATGTATTGGTATTATAGTGATATCTCAACACATTTTCAAGGTTAACTTGAGCACATTTAGTATTGGTATAAAAAAAAAGAACACAACAAAGATTTTATGTTAATTGATGTATTTCGAGCTCTTCTCATGACTTTCCAACAGCACTGGTTTGCACTATGTATTGTTTTAGGTATTTATCTCAAAAGGACACACACACTGCTGGCAGCATGACCCAAATGTAACCTAACCCAACAGACATTATGAAATGTATTCTAAAATGCAATCTTTTTCTAAACCTTCTTTCTAGTAATGTTGATATGCATCCGGATGAAAGCGGCATGTGGCTCACGGTTAACGGCCTAAAAATTCCAATGAGCAACCTCCCATACGTGGATTCAGCAGGTTTGTGCATTGAAATACAGTGTACAGATGCATGACAATGGTTTGTAGGCAATACAACATTTAGTGTGGATCGGGGAAGGCTACAGACTTATCCAATGTATCTGCAAATAAAATAAATGTTTTTCAACTCATCTGATAATTAAAATACAGATTGATGGGGCGAATTGTAACATGATGTTTGTGTTGTGATTTTTTAAGGTTCAATAACAATCCAGCCGATCGGGCCAGGGCTGTCTCTCAGCGCTCAAAGCCATGGAATCAGTGAAATATATTTTGATGGAAACACCTGGAAGGTGCAGTGAACTTGTGGTCAATTTCAAAGAGATCCAATTTTATTTGAAATGTCAACTAACATTTTTCTGAGAAACTTTACTATGTATTCCAGGTTAAAGTTGCTTCCTGGATGAAGGGAAAGACCTGTGGAATCTGTGGTCGTGGAGATGGAGAAATGAAACAGGAATATCAGACGCCAAATGGATATGTGGCCGAGGACTATGTGAGCTTTGCACATTCGTGGATCATTCCAGGGGAGGGCTGCGGAACCAGTGAAAGTAATGTATTTTGAATGTACTTTTATTAATTAAAACTGCTTAGGTTTTTTCACACTGATAATAATGTTGCAATGCAAACTGTAATAAATCGTATATTGCTATGGGCTGTGAGTGTGTGTAGGGTGATTATTTTTATTAACAAAGTACTTTTTTAACTTAATATAGCTTTTCCTTTTCTGTTGGGACATCCCATCATTTTGTAGATGGTTGGTCTTGAAGAACATTATTATTTGGGATTTGAACCCAAGAACTCAGATACAATTCAATACATGGCCATTTCCCTCCCCATTGCTTGATGTGTTGTCTGTGTTGTTACAGAATGTAGACTGCAGCATGAGTTTGTGAAACTGGAGAAGCAGGTGCTTCTCGATGGACAGGACTCCAAGTGTTACTCAGTGGAGCCTGTGCTGCGCTGCCTGTCAGGGTGCTTCCCGCTCAGAACTACTCCTGTCACCGTTGGTTTCCATTGCCTTCCAAATGGTAGGTTTCTGTCGTGCTGTAATAAAACAAATCATAAAGAAAAGTCTGCCACTGCTGAACCATGCAGCCAAAGCAGTGCACCTGAGTCCATAACACCTAGTGCAAAGGACTGTGAATTTCACAAAGCTGGGCTTTAGCATCCCATATCCTGTCTAGTGGAAATGAGATACAATCTTATAGAGCCTAACAAGAGATTGAAGCAGTCAGGTTGGAATAATGAGGAGAAAAATTGCATATTTCACTGTACCTGTTTAAAAACTTTAATTTAAATAGAATTAAAAAAAAAATAAAAAAATCTCTTTTCTCTTCCAGAATCGTACGTGACCAGAACAGATGGCAAGCTGAGCTTCTCAGAGAAGAGCGTGGACATTAAAGACACTGTGGATGCTCACGTAGCCTGCCGCTGCAGTGCTCAGTGTGCTTAACTCTAATACATTGAACGATGTACTGTATATTTGCCTAATCTAGACATCATTTCAAATGTGTTATGGTTTACCCAGCTGATCATTACTTTAGATGTATAGAAATGCACCGGCTACCGAAAATCATGCAAACGGTTTTAAATCTATCTATCTATATCTATCTAAAAATCTATCTATCTATCCATCCATCTATCTAAGGAGTTAATAAATTCAGAACAGCATACAAATAACATTGTCTGTGTCTTCATTTAAAAAAGCAAAACAAAAACTATTCTTGAGGGGATTAGGGGGGGCGGGGGGCGGGCAAAAATTACAGACTTCATTTTTTTAAATGTACATGATATTTGTGAATAAAATAATAATTACAAGCTTTCTACAGACCCAATTGACAGCAAACTACTTTTAGGACATGTGACTGTTGTAGTGTCTAAACACTGCTTCAAATTGTAATGAAATGCAGTTTGTCTGGTTCTGTGTAGATGAATGAATCAGACACTCAAGGCCATATTCATAAATATTTTTTAGCACAGTTGGATTTCCTGTTCTCTGTTAGTAAATGGGGTAGTGCACTTTAACCATTCTATTATTTGTACCAATGTATTATTATTTTATTATTTATTTATTTCTTAGCTGACGCCCTTATCCAGGGCGACTTACAATTGTTACAAGACATCACATTATTTTTTACATACAATTACCCATTTATACAGTTGGGTTTTTACTGGAGCAATCTAGGTAAAGTACCTTGCTCAAGGGTACAGCAGCAGTGTCCCCACCGGGGTTTGAACTGACGACCCTCCGGTCAAGAGTCCAGAGCCCTAACCACTACTCCACACTGCTGCCCATAATAAACAAATAAATAAATACATTTGAACAGTATAAAGAAGATGATATATTAAAAGGAAATGTACATGCCGCTGTTAAGATACTTGGAAACTACACTGTAGTCTTCAAAATTTTATTTTTTGAATATGCTCTTGAGAGATGTGACCTGTGGATGGCTAGTTACTTCATAATGTCATAAATTGTGGACAGGGATAATTAGCATATGCCTGCTGGTTCAGACAAAGGGCCTCATTTCCAATGTAATGAACTATAAAATAAAATCTAAGAAATGATAACATTCATTCATGCTTAATATAACCTGTTATTTACTGGTAATTTTCACTGCTCTATATGAAAATTTTAATGCAAGTAATGCTTCCATGATGCCAGATAGATTTCAGCCCAGAAGAATAGGTTTAAATAGTGCGCCTATCAGTGGTTAAATAACTAGTTATCGCTCACTTTAAGGTGCACACTATATTTATTCAGAGTGGGGTGCGTCATTTAAATGCATTATCATACATTATCATACAAATCACATATTCATTCTGATTCATAGTGTGGCACAATAAAATCAGTGTGCACCATAATATGCTCACTATTTTGCGTGATAATGAATAAAATTGCAGTAGTACATACGGAAATCATGGACGTGCACACTAATTGAAATCATGGACGTGCACACTAATTGAAATCATGGACGTGCACACTAATTGAAATCATGGACGTGCACACTAATTGAAATCATGGACGTGCACACTAATTGAAATCATGGACGTGCACACTAATTGAAATCATGGACGTGCACACTAATTGCAATTCTGGTGCACCATAAAGTTTAGCGCCCTTTTGGAAATGAGGCCCTTTGTCTGAACCAGCAGGCATATGCTAATTATCCCTGTCCACAATTTATGACATTATGAAGTAACTAGCCATCCACAGGTCACATCTCTCAAGAGCATATTCAAAAAATAAAATTTTGAAGACTACAGTGTAGTTTCCAAGTATCTTAACAGCGGCATGTACATTTCCTTTTAATATATCATCTTCTTTATACTGTTCAAATGTATTTATTTGTTTATTTTAATTGGTAAACAAAATTGAATTTTCTACATCTGATGGATGGCCTTCTTTTATCTGATATTTTGTTTCTTATCAATTAAATGTTGCAAGTTTGATTTACACTTTGTAAGTATTGCAGACAGTTGAAAGGTTTATGTCCTGTTCATCTGACACCACAATTGCATGTTTGGCTTACACATACATTGCCAATTTTTGATTAATCAATACAGTGCAAAACACATTGCAGATGTGATAAGCAATATATTAGATATTTTTAATTGTATTGGGTAATTCTGTAATTCTTGTATTGGGGGGGGGGCACCTTCGGGCAATATATAAAAATATAAAAAATCATCATTTTGAGTGCATTTCACCATCAAAACATGCACAGACCAAATGAGTTTCATAAGGAATAAGACACTGCGGCACAAAGTCTAAAAATATTTATGTAAGATTCAAGCAACGTAAAGACAACGTATTAACTAAGTTGCAAATCAGATGTACTGTCCTTAGATGTCTTTTAAAATAAATACAAATAAAATACTGTAGCGTTCTTGGTTCCCGCAGGCAGACGCATCACACAGGCGGAGGGCAGGCGCGAACCCGGGACCTCTTGCACTAAAGCATAGCGCCGATACCGCTGTACAATAGAGCCGTCTCCCTTGCAAGGAGCGTATATCGGGCTTATGTCTGTGTGTGATTACGTGCACGCTAGACTCCCCTGCCAGCCTCAAGTCCGCCCCAGACTTGCTAACCAGGCTACAGTCCGACGAGTGCGTACCGGGGTACCTGCGTCCACTTCTGACACCAATGTAGCGATCCTGGTTCCCGCAGGCAGGGCCGGCTCTTTTGTACAGCGGTATCGGCACTATGCTTTAGTGCGAGAGGTTCTGGGTTTGTGCCCGCCCTCCGCCTGTGTGTGGATTGCCTTGCCCTGTGTGCTGCACCTGAAAAATAAGTTACAATTTTAAAGGCAGTGCACTACTGCTTGGCATTTGGTAGCAACTGTTACTTATTAATATAAGGTTGGTAGATTTTTACATTTATTTATGTTCTCTACCTGTCTTTAAAGCTGTAATTAGCATCGTTTAAGCATGGGCTGGATTAAATCAAGCTCAAATATTTTGTAGCTTGAAATTCGTTAATGAAAACTGGTGGCTTTCCTCTCACTGTGAGGAGGATGTAGTCACTACATACCGCTGATTTTGTAAAATACACTTCTTTGTCAGCGAACGCTCGTCTATTGTTTTGAGCCATGGCTGCTTCAGCGCAGTACCTCTTGAGAAGCTGCGCGGCTGTGCAGACTTTTAAGCCCATGGATGCTTGACCTGGTGACGTCTTTTCCAGCTGAGTTCACGCAGACGATGAATTTGGACAGGTTTTCCACAGAATCTGCACAGACTTAGAAAAGTCTGCGTATCGTGAACGCACCCATATCCTGATATCCTGTCTGGATACACATGGCTTGTTAAACTTAACAAATAGCAAAATGTAGAATTAACAAAGAAACGACTTGAAGTATTATTATGTGTTTGCATTAAAAGGGGCGCTATTTAAATTGCAATCCGGGGATACAGAGCAATAAACCTTTTAGCAATCCAGCTAGTCAAATTGCTTTTATCTGTGAGTAATTCTTTAGCGTGAAAGATTGAAGTCAATATCGTTGTAAATTGATTTGTTTAGATTTTTCTTTTATTTGAATTGTTTGATCTCTTAGTAGTTTCACCGACTCCCTCCTTTATAAACGTCTTGCATCCCTACCCGGCTTCCTTTTATATACGTCTTGTATTTCTTTTTTACATTTTGGAACTCCCCCATTACATTGCGGTCAATTACCAAATATTCAACTCAAAATCTAACAATAATGTAACAATAATGGTCAATGGAAAAACTATTTTCTACTGGAAGCTAAAAATGAAAATGGCAGTTCTATTTCGTGGTCGCAACTCCCTCCCCTTTCACTGTTGGGATATGTGCTAGTCATATGCCGAATCACTGAGCTTTCAACACCAAAGCTGCCAAAGGCCACGCCCCTGTGGCGACGCACTTCCCCTATAAGTAGCAATGCCTCGGGGAGCTCTTCCTCTTTTCGCTTTTTCATAGCAGTCGTCTAAAAAAAAATCTGAGCTGTGTGTACTGTTGCTAGTCCAGACTGTTTTTCAGTGCTAGGAAGCTGGCGGTCTTGTAGCAACCCTTCCACTGATTCCCAGTACATTTTGCTTGTGTTTACAAGGCGATTTAAAAAAAATAATAAAAAAAACATGGCAGTTCGAGTTTCTGTTGTTTACAGTTCTCGGGCACCATCTTGCCTGTGTTCTAAGGTAAGTATCCCTTTCCCCCTGCTCCCTCTAGATTCGTTCTAATATGGGTGGTTGAGTTCAGGTAGAGTGGGGTGCTGCACTTCTAAGTGCAGCGTGTGTATCAGGCTACAGCTGTGCTTGCACGCTTTAGCTATGGTTCACTACCCCCTCCCTGCTCCTGCTTGATTAAGTTCTGGTCGCTGGGTCTGAGTTCAGGGAGGGTTAGGATACTGCACAAGCCTACCTGCTCCTTCTTGATTAGTATAACTAATCACTGAGGTAGAGTACAGAGAAGCGTCCTCCTGCTCCTTCTCGGTCAGCTGGCCGCTGAGGTTGAGTTCAGGAAAGGTGCATTAATAATAATATATTAAAAAAGCAACCCTCTTGCTCACTGCGGTTGAGTTAAAAAAGGGTACTGCAAGTCCTGCTCTTTCGTGTTTATCACTGAAGTTGAGTAAAGGAAGGCTCCCTCCTGCTCCTCTCGGTTAGTTTGTAACCATTGCAGTTGAGTTCAGGAAACATTAAAAACACTGGAAAAGGCCCTCCTGCTCCTTTTTCGGTAAACTGAGGCAGTTGAGTTCAGAGAGGGTGTGGACAGTGTTTTGCACTATTAGGGAAGCCCCCCCCCCTTGTTCAGGAGGGTTAGGGTACTGCAGCTTCTCATAAATATGGCTACAGTAACAGCAGGGTTTCATCCCTGCTCATCCTGTAGGAGGAAGACTCCCGCAGGGTAGCGGCTATGATCTCAGAGCCTTCCTGTCCCCAGGGGGTCCGGGGGGCATCCCGAGGTAATGCTGCTATCGCCCGGGGGGACCTGCGCCACTGTCGCAGATGGCCCCCCTCCAAGGAAGCGAGGTGATCGCGGTCGGAAACCGTGTTCCCAAGCAAAGGAGGAGGGGGAAGAGCAGTAAACGCACTTCCCCTGAGCCATGCTCCTGATGGTCTGTGGCCGGTAGCCCAGCACCCCTTCCTGCAGCACCATCTGTCGGCCTGGAGGCAATATACCACCGACAATTGGGTGCGAGCTACAGTACAGGCAGGGTACGCACTCCAATTCAAAGGAGGGCCCCCCCCCCCTTTCCGGGGTTTTAGTCACGACAGTGACAGACCTGAGTCAAGCGCTAGCTCTAAAACAGGAAGTGGTGTCTTTGCTGGCAAAGCGGGCTATTTGCCGAGTGGAACCAGACGTCCAGCTGGACGGGTTCTACTCAAAGTATTTTCTGATCCCCAAGAAGGGTGGAGGCCTCCGTTCTATCCTGGACTTACGGGGCATCAATCACTTCTTGAAGAAGAAACGATTTCGGATGCTCACGCATCGGCAGATTCTCCAATCCATCCGGCAAGAGTCACCTCATTCCCGAACAAGTGACACATTTTTTGGGGCTCCGATTGGATTCCCGCACCATGAGGGCGTACCTGTCGGAAGACAGAGTCACGGCCCTCCGAGCATGTGTGTCCCCCTTTCAGCTAGGGACATTGGTGTCATTGGAGCTGTGTCAGACATTGCTGGGCCTAATGGCAGCAGCTAAAGTTGCCCTTCCCCTTGGTCTCCTTTGCATGCGTCCCCTCCAGACCTGGCTGAATTCTTTCAGCCTGCACCCCGAGAGGGACAGATACCGTCAGCTGAAGGTGTCCCGCAGGTGTCGGTCTGTCCTCCACTGGTGGGACTCCCCTCTCCATCTTCTGGAGGGAGTGAGCATGGGTGCCATCAACAGGCGAATGGTCATCACCACGGATGCCTCAGCCACAGGCTGGGGAGCAGTGTGGTGTGGCAGAGGAGTTCAGGGCTGTTGGACGGGTCGTTGGACCTCCGCACACATCAACACACTGGAGCTCCGAGCTGTGTTCCTCGCCCTTCTACACTTCCTTCCGGTGCTGCGTCGCAGGCATGTCCTTGTCCGATCGGACACCAGGACAGTCGTGGTATGTCAATCACCAGGGTGGACTTTGCTCAAGACGGCTGTGACGTATGGCTGCCTCACTACTTCTCTGGGCTCAGAGGAAGTGCCCCTTTACACCTTCTCCCCCGCTACCGCTACTCCCGGCCTTCCTAGAGAAGGTCCGGATAAAGAGAGCAACAGTCCTCCTTGTGGCACCTCGGTGGCCCAGAAGGATCTGGTTCTCCTCCCTCCACCAGATCCTGAGCGGCAGACCATGGAAGATTCCCCTACAGGCGCATCTCCTCAGTCAGGCAGGGGGCGCTCTCTGGCACCCGGACCCGGGCCAGCTTCAGCTCTGGGTCTGACCCCTGAGTGGGAACACCTCACAGCTCTAGGGCTGTCAAGGGCAGTGGTAGAGACGTTGCAGAATGCCAGGGCACCCTCGACACGGTCATTGTACTCGTATCGATGGAAAACATTCGTCAACTGGTGTGAGCGCCGCGGTCACAATCCTAAGTCTTGCCCTATGGCGGTTATTTTGCAATTCCTTCAGGGCCTCTTGGACAAGGGCAGAGCCCTGAAAGTCTACCTGGCAGCAATTTCTGCGAGCCACCTGCCAGTGGATTCGGTCATCCCAGGTGCTCATGTCCTGGCGACACATTTCCTTAAGGGGGCGCGGCGGTTGCGACCACCACGGAGGGAGATGCTGCCGGACTGGCGCCTAGATGTGGTGCTTGAGGCTCTATCTAAGGCGCCATATGAGCCTATGCCGTCAGCAGACATGAAATTCGTGTCAATGAAGACAGCCGTCCTGCTAGCTATCATGTCTGCAAAGCGCATCAGTGAACTGCGGGCCCTCTCGGTGGACCCTTCCTGTTGCTGCTTCCGGGATGAGGGGCATAGGGTATCATCAGAGGCATGGCCGCTTCATGGGCCCTCTTTTGGGGGGCCACGTTGGCGAAGATATGTGATGCGGCTAGCTGGGCTACCCCGCTCACCTTTACCTGGTTCTATCACCTTAATGTGGCGAGTTCGGGTAGGCCTACATTGGGCACGAGGGTCCTGGCAGAGTCGCAGGCTTCTTCGGCTTTTATGCCATGAGGTGGTTCATGCGACTGCCGTTGCCTTCCGCCTTCCCCCGTGACAGCTTGGGTATTCCCAACAGTGAAAGGGGAGGGAGCTGCGACCACGAAATAGAACGTTAGGTTACGTAGGTAACCATGGTTCTATGAGTGGGAGCTGCTCCCTCCCCTTGAACTCACGGTCACGCAGGATGCCGTCAGACATTCTATGCGAAAAGAGGAAGAGCTCCCCGAGGCGTCACTACTTATAGGGGAAGTGTGTTGTCGCGGGGGCATGGCCTTTGGCAGTTTTGGTATTGAAAGCTCAGTGATTCGGCATATGACTAGCACATATCCCAACAGTGAAAGGAGAGGGAGCTGCTCCCACTCATAGAACCATGGTTACCTACGTAACCTAATGTTTGTCATGTCGTGGCAAGAAACACAGTTATATGTTAGCCTGCGTGGTTCAGGGGGCGAGGAGCTGGGGGCTTCTAATTTCCTGTTAATTAGTATCTATTTTCTATTTAAGCTCTGATCACTTGCACCTTTGCTGTCTAGTGTTTCGTTTTGTAGCAAATGCTCAGACGCTGTCATTTTGTGCTTCACCGCTAATATCTAAACTTCATTGCCTCGCTCACTGCAAGTCACTTCTCTGCACAGCGCTGCCAAGATATTATCAATCATTTTTTCCTACCTGCTCAGGTGATCCTTCTTTAATTCAGCTCCAAGAGCTCCAACGTTAGTCTTTCCTGCCCCATCCAGTCTCCACCTCAGCAACAACAGGGCCATTCAAAGCGCAGCTTCATTACTCAACTTGTCTGCAACTTTATCAGAAAGACTGGTCCTCCGCTAAACTTTCAAGCTCTTTCGACAAGACATCGACATTCCCGTTGTCAGCGATTGCCTTACTTTAGCTCTATTTAAATCCACCACAAAAGCTTTGTCTGCGGAATCTCTCTTTACTCCTCGCCCGCAATCAGATGCCCCTCCCCAGCTCCCACAGAGCCAGCACCCCCGATCCCACAGAGACAGCACAATTTACCGTTCCATCAGAAGATCCTGTTCTGGACCTCCATTAGGTACGTTCAATGTCTTAAAGACTTATCCAGCCCATTACAAACTCCATTTCAACCACCGGCTCGTGATTTGACTGGTCACAACATGCTCCAATGACACTGCTGTACTGCAACTTTTCCACCGGCGCTTTACAGACCATGGTTACCACGGCAACGCCCTCATTGAGTGACTGTGGGGAGTGGTAAGTTGCTATGGTGACCAGGCAGCTTCATCAGGCTCTGCGTGCTCTGTGCCTCAGTACTGCAATCTTCTGGCTTCCTGTTGCTGCGCTTTCACAACTGGTGGGGACGAGTTCAACTCGCCGAATCATGACATCTAAATACTGCGTTAACTTATTCACATACATGACTAACTGTCCTAAAACATGTCTTGAATATTTACTATTCAAATCTAAAGGAATAAGCACATGTTGTTCTACATAGACAAGGATTTTAATCATAATAACCTCATATATTCTACCCTGCTTCACTCAACCCAATGGTTTAATTCCAATCATAACCTCTAAATGGCACTATAATACCACAAGTTCTATATATAGATATATTTTAAGCCGGTTTGCTATCACTGCGAAGGTCGGACACTACAGTTTTTCTATCCATTCATGCAGTTTGTTGTCACTCTGATGGATTCTCGGGAGTTCCCCTCCTGCCTCAACCTTTTGTCTACCCATATCAACCGACATTCTTCAATTTCAACTCTACCCCCCCGCCCGCCCCTTTGAGGACCTGGTCATGAAGCCACGCACTTATCGGCTTTCTGAGATGCTCTGAATCTACCGTCACATTAACTTCCAGCTTCCCTGCATCAGGCATCCATTCAACCTTCAAAGTTATCATTTAATCAACGTGAGCTGCCAGTCAGACACGGAAACCATGTCCTATGACTATAACATTTCAGTCAAAGTGTCCTCCTATCCTGCAATAGACAATACACTCATAGACTGCTCCCGACCAAATCAATTCTAATCCCCATCTAATCAAAAATAAGGGGTGCTTGACTTTCTCAGCAATCTATTCATATGTCCACACATCCTCTCAAATATTACAGCATTAATACATGGTGAGAGACGTGGTATGAGACTGGAAATCTGTCTTGATAATGAGTTAAGGAGTTCCACTACTAGGAGAATGACTGGAGTTGTGAAACCCAAATCTCTGAATGTGAGTTCAGCTTTTCCATTCCAAGCAGACATGATAGGAGCAAACCGCTGATCGATCCCGTGTTAACAAACACATAGGATGGTCGACACCTCATCTCTGCCCTCGTGTGACAGTTGACAGCTTAGTGGTGATGTCAGACCCAGGAAAGGAAACACACACAGTACTTTAGTGAAATGGTAAATGCGCTTGCTTGCGCCGGTTTATTGCAAATAAAGTTGAATAAAACAGAAAACACTGACTGAACAAACAAAAACGGCGCGTTGGCCAAAGTAAATAGACAGACAAACAAACAAAGTGGACGAACCAAACAAGTATCGTGCAAGCCCTCTCGCACGAGTAGCATTTGTTATTTACTTTTTTACGTTTCTCCTCTTTCTCCCGTTCTCCGCTCTCAAACACACAACCCTGAGTGAGTAAAACGTGCATCTATATATACTGTTGTGCCGGGATTCAATTACTAATTAATTATTCACTTGAATCCCAGGACGTGAACTAATTCTCTTCCACCCCGTGCTCACATATTAAATACTTTAAATGCATGTGAAGTGAAGTGCAATCCCCGTGCCTAAATACAATTATACATTTTAAACACTAGTGCTCATTACCCACATTATATCCCGTGTGCCAACTACAATACACCAACATTAACACACGCAACATACAACATAAAACACAAAAATACACACAGGGGCGGGGCACATTGCCACATATACCCCCCCGTGTGCGCAGCACACATGGCCTCAACGGCCACCTCCCCCCTTAAAAGCCCAAAAGTCCAGCACAAAGTCCTGGGCCATAACCAGAGGCTTCAAGGGGCCCACAGGTTGTAAGGCTGTCAACAGCAGTGCTGACAGCGGGGTGGCACAATCCTGCCACTCCTGCTGCTGGTGACAACATAAAACACAAAAATACATACAGGGGCGGGGCACATTGCCACACCTCGTTTCCAAAAAAGGGTGGTGAGCTTCCCCAGCAGTCGATTACATCTGTTTGTTCAGTTCCAGCTGCCACCTCAGCCCTCAGTTCCAGCTCCCCTTCTGCCTCTACTTTCGGTATCCAAGTTCCGTTAGTTGGTCCCGTCTACTCCCCAGACTACCCCAGCTTCTATTTTGACTGAATCCTACTCTCAGTAACCTCCTTCAATCTGCTCAGCATTTAACCCTTTGCAGTCCATTGTGTCAGACGCGTGTGTCAGACGCGTCAGGTCAAATTTATTTTCACACGCGCAATTAATTTTAGACGCGCTGTTAAAAGTATTTTTTTTCCACAGTCAAACGGGTTTAAAAGGCCCTGCATATCAACAAAGCACTCACTAGGCATCTCCAGCCCGCCCCACCCTTTCGTTAAATTATAGCTTTCACATATGCTAAGAAATAAATAATAATAATAATAATAATAGTCGAACATACCGATCAATCATCTCCTGATCACTCGTTTTATCACCAAACGCCTCAATAATGCGATCCAAGTCATTATTTTATTACTATAACATCTGAAAAAAGCTCTGCAAATTTCCGTGATATTCTCTGAGCGCTGATGCAGTCACAGCCAGCTTGTTTCCTTATGGCCTCCATTATCAGATGCCAGGGGCAAGTATGACTATTCATGAGATAAGCCCTTTTTTTTTTCCGCTTGTCTCGGCTCCTGTCGCTCCCCACTCGGCCATTGAATGGTTTTCTCGGCTTTTCGGAGAAAAAACGACTAGAAACCAGTTTTTCGTCTTTTTGATGATGTCGGACAGGGTCCGACATTGGACCGGATAGGAATAATTGCAATGTCGGACCAGGTCCGACATAGGACCGCAAAGGGTTAATGTCTGCAGCCCTTGCTCCTTCTTCGAGAGCTTCATATTCTACAGCTTGGTCAGTGTTTTCAACCTTCTGTGCCCAGAATCAGATTCATCCTATTCCTTCAATCAAAACCAGATCCTGGCTTTCATCGTCCACGCTAGGGATTCTCTCCATCTTCCCCTATTCTCTCCATACCAGCAGTTCGCCTGACCCTCCGTGGGATTCTTAAGAGCATTCCCTTCTGCCTCACCTTCCCGCCCTCTCTATCAATGGACACTCTCCATTTGCTCATTCTACTCTTCAGAAAGGCCACTTTTCTCCCTACAAGGATCTACCTATAGAGATCATCTGCATCTCAGCCTTCTTCGGTCTCCTCAGAAGCTCAGAATTCAGTTTCTTCTGCTTCTAGTTTACTTCATCATTCGGTTGTGTACCTCCAAGAAAGATCAATTTCAGCGTGGTCAGTTCATTCAGTTGTCAAGTAGAGTCCCCTATCTGCCCCTTCTTTTCAACATCAAGGTATCTCCCCGGCAAGAACCCCCCAGGACCCTCAGTTCATTGATTCCTCTCGCTCCTATAATCACTCATCACTGGTTCTCAACCCACCTCTCCACCCTCCAGAGCAGGCCTCCCTCCTCGACTCTACCCCCCCAGGACCCTCTGTTCATTGATTTCTCTCGCTCCTAGTATCACTCGTCACCGGTTCTCAACACACCTCTTCACCCTCGCCTCCAGAGCGGGCCTCCCCCCCTCCACCATTCTGTAGGCACAGCCCCCTCTGCCGTGAAGGCCAACATTAATCACAGCCAGATCATGAATGTGGGGAGCTGGTCCTCTTCTGCGGTGGATTCTTTCATTCATTCATCCTCCTCTCATATAGTTGCTGCTCATTTTTAAAATTGCTAGTATGCCCGGAGTGGGGGCTTCCCCTAATCAGCCTCAAGGGTTTTTTTCCTCTCCACTGAGCGGCAGGTATACACATAGTCACATCCTACTAACAAATTACTAATTACACCTCTGTTTGTCCCGTTTGTCCTTCTGGTCTTTTGTTTATGTTATGCGTTGGCATGTGCTGTCTTTTGTGTGTGTCACGGTGTGGGAGATTTCATGAGGTGCCGGGGGTCCATCCTTTGGGGGGCAAGTGAGTCTCACTTCCCCGACCTCAGGGCTAGGCATCCACCTCCCTTACCTTCAGGGGGGTTCTCACCATGTGAGTAAGAGCGGACCCCGGCCACACTCTGTCCTGTCGCAGCTCCTGCGCTTATCTTACCTCACTCGAGGCTCTGTTCTATTCTGCCTTTCTTTCGGGACGTGGCCACTCGTGCTCGAGTCCCATTCTAACCTCTATGCTTTGTCCTTATTTCAGGTCCCAGGCAGCGTTAAGTGTGAAGTCTTGGCCAATTGGGGGTTTTAACGAGCGCCCCTTTACAGAAGTCTCAGATGCTGGGTACCTCTCTCTCTCTCAGCTCCTTTAGTGTCCCGGTCTTCCAGGACTGACTTCCTCTCGAGGGGCGGTTCCTCGAGTCATAACCCTCATATGTGTTTTCGGTCGCTGGGTCCTCTGCCCCTGGGATGTGTCGGCATCGTCGCCCTCAGTCAGTGACCACTTTTCTATCCTGTCTTCGGTTGCTGGTTCCTGGGATGTGTCGGCATCGTCGCCCTCAGTCAGTGACAACTTTCTGTCCTACTAACTGCTCCTTTCTGTTTCTTCTACCCTATTATTATTTGTTTATTTAGCAGATGCCTTTATCCAAGGCGACTTACAGAGATTAGGGTGTGTGAACTATGCATCAGCTGCAGAGTCACTTACAATTACATCTCACCCGAAAGACGGAGCACAAGGAGGTTAAGTTGTAACAAACTTACCTAGTGTGCAATAACCAAACACCTAGGCCATAAGTGTATACTAGCACCGAGCATGAAACATTCAATACTACAGTCCCAGCAGGTAAATCAGTACAGCAAAAAACAAGGATTTCACGAGAACCAAGGGAGTACATTTTAAACAGGATAGGTTTATTATGTCTATTTGTATATAGTACTAAGCACAGGTGTACCCTGGAGTAATCAGAACAGTAAGTCTTAAGTAAGATCAGAAATCTGGCAAATATCAACCCTGACTCAATGGTAAGCAAACTAAACATCCAGGTTGGTAGAACAAACAATATCCAGTAGAACTATTAGTAGAAGAAACTACCCAGTATATCTCTAGATAATCCTTCAAGGAGCACACCAACACTGCAATGCTAATCACATAAAAATGCAATTGGAAAAGACAAACACATTATATATATATATATATATATATATATATATATATATATATATATATATGAACAGGCCTTTGTACCGATAATCACAATACCAATGTATAGCAAAACCATTAATAATCTGCCTCGCTGTTGGAACTTGAGTAAACAAAAAAGAAAAAGAGAGGGAAGGAGACAACAAAAAAATACAGGCAGGCCAACCAATAATCAGGCTTTTCATTCTATGGCCCACACAGTTGCAATAATTATATCCAAGTGTATGAGTACTTAAAAGTTTCAGTCCCGGGCTTGATATTAAAACGCACCCAGAAAGTAACAAAACAAACAAAAACAAACCAATAAAGTTCTAGAAAAATAACACAACAATCCAGCAATCCCAAAAGAACGCTCTACAAACAAAAACCCAAATGGCCATTCAAAAAATATTTGTAATCCAAACTGCAGCAAAAAATAGAAAAGGATCGATCTCACCCGGTTATGATGAATCCGTGTGCAAGTCCTCCAGTTCATACAATGTTGGGAGTCGCCATTTGCTTGAATATCTTCTCTCGTTCCGTTGTCCCGTAAAAGCAGTAAAGTATCAAAGTAAATATATAAATCAAACCAGCTGGAAGAAAAATAGGACCCAAAACGGAAGTATTGCCCAACGAGCACTGAGCACCGTGTGATACTAGCTATTGCACTAGTCTTAGTCGAACCCGCTATAGAAACTGGTAAAAACCAAAACACGGTTGTTTGACATAACACAGACTAGAAGCATGCTATACACAGACTAACTCGTTTTTTCCCTTTTCTTTAACCACTGGACCACACAGTCTCCCTATCCTTACCCCCCCCCCCCCCGCAGTTCACGCCCCGTGAAATTAATCTACCTTCCTTAACGATTGAACGTCTCTTCTGAGTTCTTACCGAAAACATAAAATGTCACTTTCTGCTTGACTCCATACTAAAAAAATCTCAAATTCCAGATACAGTACTAGTATGAGCCTACTAATGGAAATGATCGTGTCTCACTGGCCTGGGCTGTTGCAATAACAGTTATAAAAGGGCATAGTGAATAAAACAAAAAGAACACGACAGAGAAGACAGCACCACTACAAATACAGTTTAGAGTACGATTTCTTTGGTTTAATTAAATTAAAATAAGTGGCATACAGAACGTAGATTGGTTCTTACTACTAGTAAAAAGAAACGCAGGAAGGTTATGATTTGTTTATTGAGAAATATATTGACACATGTTAACAGTTCAATATCCTTTATTCTCGACTGTTTAAATGTGGTTCTGGAAGTTAGAAGAGATTCATTTTTAATGTTTTGTGATCCCACATTGTTAAACACACAGTTATCATAGCGAAACCAGCTGCTAGGTCAGGACACATTTGTAAGTAAACGCTGTCTCCCGCACGACAGTGCTTGGTGCTGATACTATCAGTGACAGGTTGGAGCCCTGGCATAGTAATGCTTAGTGCTAATTGGTCGAAACACTAAATGACAGCATGCACACTGCAATACTAATTGGCTGAAACGTTGATTCATGACTTTCTTGCAGGCAGTGCAAATGCTCATTCATAAACTAAAGTTAACGAGAAAAGTTGCCGGTGTGGCCACACTGCCAACCTCGGCATGTGGGGGTGCGTCCGCACTGCCACCGCACCCCTCCCTCAGCACGTGGGGGTGCATCCGCACTGTCACCGCACCCCTCCCTCGGCATGTGGGGGTGCGTCCGCACTGTCACCGCACCCCTCCCTCGGCATGTGGGGGTGCGTCCGCATTGCCACCGCACCCCTCCCTCAGCATGTGGGGGTGCGTCCGCACTGCCACCGCACCCCTCCCTCAGCATGTGGGGCGTCCGTCACCGCACCCTCCCCTCAGCCGCATTGAGGGGTGCGTCACGCGCGCCCTCCCTCAGCCGTGGGGGTGCGTCCTTTTGTCACCGCGCCCCTCCCTCATGCATGGGGTCGTCCGCGCAATCACCGCACCCTCCCTCAGCACGTGGGGTGTGTCCGCACTGCCACCGCACCTCCTCAGCGCGTGGGGGTCGCCCGCGCTGTCACCGCACCCTCCCTCAACACGCGGGGGGTGCGTCCACTGTCACGCACCCTCCCCTCAGCGTGTGGGGTCGTCCGGGCATCACCGCGTCCGCGCGTGGGGAGGGCCACCGCACCCCCTCCCACAGCACGTGGGGTGCGTCCCGCACTCACCGCCCCTCCCCTCAGCGTGTGGGGTGCGTCCGCACTGCCACCGCACCCCTCCTCAGCGTGTGGGGTGCGTCCGCCTCACCGCCTCCCCCCTCAGCGTGTGGGGAGTGCGTCCGCACTGTCACCGCACCCCTCCCTCAGCGCGTGGGGGTGCGTCCGCACTGTCACCGCACCCCTCCCTCAGCGTGTGGGGTGCGTCCGCACTGTCACCGCACCCCTCCCTCAGCGTGTGGGGGTGCGTCCGCACTGTCACCGCACCCCTCCCTCAGCATGTGGGGGTGCGTCCGCACTGTCACCGCACCCCCCCTCAACATGTGGGTGCGTCCGCTGCTGCCACCCCCTCCCTCAGCATGTGGGGGTGCGTCCGCACTGCCACCGCACCCCTCCCTCGGCATGTGGGGGTGCGTCCGCACTGCCACCGCACCCCTCCCTCGGCATGTGGGGGTGCGTCCGCACTGTCACCGCATCCCCACTTCCCGCATCCCTGTTGGGGACAGCATGGTAAAACTGTTCATTCCTCTGGACAGCGCCTAAAGAACCTGGAGGTTTCTGCCACTGACACTGGAGATCGGGTGAGTGCGTTGGAGGAAACATGTGGAGCCTTAGTTATTGATAATGTGAAACTAAAAGGAAAGCTGAACGATCTGGAAAACTGCAACAGAAGGCAGAATCTGCGCATCATTGTTATCCCCAAGGGATTTGAAGGACCGAACCTGACGAAATTCATGGCGGATTTCTTTCTTGAGATATTTTGTGATGGGGTTCTTGAATCGCCGCCTGAACTGGATCGGGCGCACCGCTCCCTGACACCCCAAAGCATGGCAAGGATGAGAGGCCCAGGGCAATGCTTTCCCAGACCAAGGAGCTGATTTTACGCCTGGCTAGAGAGCAGGGCCCGCTTATGTTTCAGGGTCACAAGATTTTCCTCTTTCCGGATCTCAGCGCTGACCTCACCAGACAACGTGCTACCTTTAAAACCATCAAAGGCAAACTGTACAAAGATGGGATTAAATTCGGCCTGCTTCACCCTGCTCGACTTCGTGTTACCTTCAGGGGCAAGCAGATGCTGTTTGACTCTCCTGAGGAAGCAGAGACATTTTGGCGCCACATCGTCCCGTCTTTATCCTCAGATGAGACTTCGTAGATCTCCAACCAGTCTGAGCTAAATTCCTTTGTGGACTATCTGACAAAATTATTGTTCCTGATTTTTTTTCCAATGTTAATTAGCTTGTTAATGCTGATAATTCCTCTAAAGGGGGCTTTATTATTATATAAATGGGTTGTGACCTAGTTCTCAGACCGTATGCACTGTCATTAGTTACAGCGATAGGATCTGAGGGTTTACATTCATTCAGGCCTGCATAGGGTTTATCATTATTTCATTTTGCACCTTTATTTCCGGTAATTCCAAAGTGACACCCCCCACTATTAACGACTGGAGTTGAATGCCTAATGGCAGCAGTGATTAAAAATGATTATTATTATTTTATTTGGCCCAATATATTTATATATTTTTTCATGATGGTTTTTATTTTCAGTATGTTTCTAACTGTGTATGGTAACCAAATAGAGCCCACGTCTCAAAAGAAAGTGGTTAAACGAAGACTTTCAATATATGTTACTTCAGCCATTTAACATGCACACATATGTGTACAAATGATACTCATTTTTTCACAAGTAAACCCGCAACCGAGCTGTTACATATGGTCACTGCTACACTAAAACTGAATTATAATAATCCTAATTAGGGATGGGTCAGTGTAGTCGAATACATGATTACACGAAAACTATTCGAATAGCATATTACATATTCGAGTACACAAAAAAGCCTTATACATTAGCTACTAGTAGAAGCAAATGTGTCTTTCTTTTATTTTCTTTTTAACAAGTGTTATGAACCCATTGTTATTTGCATATTAAAAGTAAGGAACCTAATTAATTGTGCAACGCTTGTATAGCAACATTCTACAATAATCGTATTCTGTTTGAAATTGTTGCCAATTTGATTGCCTTTTTTTCAGCTAATGTTAACAAATCCCAGCTTGAGTTCCTCTGTAATGACAGTCATGAAGGAGCTTCCGGGAGCATGGCACCGGCAAACTTTGAATGTGTGAACTGAAATAAAATAATTTGTATATAGCAAGTGCTAAAAGAAGTAAGCCAAATTTGGATAACATTGAAATTAGAAAGGTAATTTAACATTATGATGAATATAAAGACAATGTAAAACATCTACTGTTGACTTTCTGACCATTAAAAGTACAACCAGGTATCCTTGTTTTGAATTATTTACAGGTTATTGAATAAACAAAGTAACTTGACTTAGATTCATCTGATGTCTATACTTGATGGCTAGTTTTAATTAGTAATGTTAAACTATTGTAATGTTGGAATGTATTTTCTATTGTTTTGGCCAGGTTACAATATTTACACTATTAAGATTATTTTTTAAATTTCATTTGTTAGAATTAAACAGATGTAGAATATTTAGGTTGC
This sequence comes from Huso huso, assembly GCA_036884735.1. Classification (NCBI taxonomy): domain Eukaryota; kingdom Metazoa; phylum Chordata; class Actinopteri; order Acipenseriformes; family Acipenseridae; genus Huso; species Huso huso. Next base: position 24,825,897 of record CM072672.1, on the reverse strand, counting down.
TATATAATAGGTGTTATTTTATTCTGAATACATTACAGCAACAACAAAAAAATATATATATTTGGTGGTTTGCGTAATATTATGCTACTGTTGCTTTAATTGAAAGAGATACGCGCCGTGACGTTGCTGCTCATTGAGTTCTGTATTTTAATTCAGTAAACAAAAGGAAAAACTTGTGCCTAAGGAAATAGGGTATTGAATGAAGAGATCTCATCTTGGACATTGTTTGTACATTTCGTGAACCCGGCTAAATTTTACCGGCTTACACTGTTATGCTGTCTGCTTGTACACACGCACTTGCCTTTTACTCTTGGGAGCGTAAGGGACCAGAGTTTGGGTAACCAAATACACAAAAATGTTGCAGTCTGTGTATTCAAATAGGAAACTATTCGAAATTTCCATCCCTAATCCTAATAATAAACACTATTAAAACAATATGCATAATACAAAATAACAACAATCCTTCTCAGGGCGTTGTCGCTTGTGTAGCCTCTCCCAAGTCAGCGCCAATCTTGCTGAGTCATACCATACGAGTCCTGGAAAGATTGTGAATGGCATTTTTGACCTGAACACATCAGATCCCAAATCAAAAAGTTAAATCGCTTACTGTGAGACTGTATATGATGTAAACAAAATGTTGAATTCACAACAAATAAAGCTGCTGTTTTATCTGCAAGTCTGGGAAACTGACGCCAAACAAGGCAGAACATTTGTTTTTTGGCAGCTTTTGGCAGGCCCTTATCAGAAGTAGGCAACTCTTTGATTTAGGTGCCAGACCTCGGTAGCCAACTTTCTGGAGAAAGCTGCTGAGCTGAGTAAAAAAGGAATAACATACTTTCAAATAAATATATATTCTGTTAGTGTAGATGTTTAAAGTAGAAAAATAATAAAAATCTTGAAATGGAAAAACTAAAAAGACTTTGAAAATGAGTGTACAGGGTAATCAGTTAAAGATCAGACTCACAGTCAAGTCTCTTATTTAAAGAAAGGAGTGAGTCTGATTTAAAGACAGTCTCTGATTTAAATGCAAGTATTCTAAAGTAATGAAAACAGAATACTTGAATCAACAATTTAAAGTCTTAAAACTGCTGCTATATTTCTTGGAGTTAAACAAATGTATAGTTTAAATGGATTGGCAGTCATGTATCTTATTTGAAATAAGTATTAAGACTTGATCTAAAAGGAACCCCTGAGTTAGAAGTAAATCTTTGTGGCAAAGTGGTTGATTGTGAACAGGTGCAGAGGTGATGCAGTGCAGGAATAACACAGACAGAGATTGTAATCTGGTATGGAAAAGAGGTATTTTATTTTTATACTCCAGGTCTGGTGACCAAAACAATGATCCCCGGCAATACACAGCAATGTGTAATACACAGGGTTAAATAATAACCGGTTGCAGTCCCAAACAATAAACACAGGTATCCCTCCCACAATATACATACATGGTCACCAGTCCTGGGTGCGTGCTGTAGTGCTCGTGGTGGGTGATACAGTTTAATGAGTGACAATAGTGCAGTGCTGTTCCGGGTTTTTATGCTGGCACTTAGCGATAGCTCCGGAACGTGTTAGCTGTCTATAAAACACAAGTAACAATTATAGACAAGACAAACAAACACTCACGGGTTATGTTTCCATAACCAAATCGAAGGAACTGATTACAATTCTCCGTCCCCCTTATATGCTGTCACGCATGACCCCTTGGTAAACGAATGCAGCTGCCTTACAATCAGCGGCTGCTACATTGTTTCTCTTCCGGGTCAATACGTTCTTGCAACTGAGTCTCGCCTTCTTCCAGACTGACCGACTTCCCGACCCGGGAAAGAACTGTCAATCTAGCCCATCAAAAGAACTCTGTCCTTGCTGCTTAGCATCCTCACAGATCGGGAGGGAGATTTACCACTAAGATTCATTATATTTCTGTCACATATCCCACCAATCAGAGTGGAGCCGAAGGAAAACTCGGCTGAATCTATCTTTCTCATTACTCCACCCTCCCGGGAAAAATAATCCGCATTTTGATGGTCTTTCCCTGCACGGTGTACCATGTGGTACATGAAGGGTTGCAATGCCAGATACCACCGAGTTATCTGGGCATTGCTGTCCTTCATTGTGCTTAACCACTTGAGTGGGGCGTGGTCTGTGACAAGATCAAATGAGTGTCCCAGCAGTGGGTATCGTAAAGAGTGAGTAGCCCATTTAATGGCCAAACACTTTTCGACTACGAACTAGTTACGCTCCCGAGGTAGCATCTTTTTGCTGAGATACAGTATCGGGTGCTCTACTCCATCTACCTTTTGAGACAACACCGCACCCAAACCCACATCCAACGCATCTGTGTGGAGGATGAATCTCTTGGTGAAATCTGGTGTGATAAGAGTGGGGGCCTGGCAGAGTCTTCGCTTAACAATATCAAACGCCCCCTGACACTCAGCTGACCACTTAATTAAATTTGGAGCACTCTTTTTGGTGAGGTCAACTAAAAGGTTAACCACCGTGGCATACTCGGAGATAAAGCAGCGGTAATAACCGGCTAAACCTAGTAGCGACCTCACCTGAGTCTTGGTTTTGGGGATCGCCACGTCTACCAAAGCCTGGATTTTGGCGACAACGGGTTTCACCCTTCCGTTCCCCATTAAAAATCCCAAATATTGAGTTTCTGATTTGGCAAACGCGCATTTTCGCAAGTTAGCTGTCAGCCGGGCTACCCTTAGAGACTGAAGGACGGCTGCAATCCTAGCCAAATGCTCTCGCCAGGTGGAGCTGTAAATAACCACATCATCAATATACGCTGCTGCATATTCATGATGTGGGCGTAAAACCTGGTCCATCAGTCTCTGAAAGGCAGCGGGCGCACCATGTAGCCCAAACGGCATGGTTTTAAAGTGAAACAGCCCTTCTGGTGTTGAAAATGCGGTTTTCTCTCTAGAACTGCGGGTTAAGGGGATCTGCCAGTATCCCTTTGTCAGGTCCAGAGTGGAGATAAACCTCGCCTTTCCCAGTCTATCTAAATGTTGGTCGACCCGAGGCATAGGGTACGCATCGAACTTGGCAATAGCGTTTACTTTCTGGAAATCTACACAGAAGCGGTTGGTGCCATCTTTCTTGGCCACTATGACAATTGGACTGCACCACTCGCTCCTGGAAGGTTCAATCACCCCAAGCTTGAGCATGTCCCATACCTCTTTGTGAACGTAACTTTGTTGACTTTCTAGGATCTGGTAGGGTCTCTCTCGCACTGTGACACCTGGTGGAGAGATAATATCATATTCAACCAAGTTAGTTCTGCCGGGCAAGTCAGAAAAAAAACATTGCTGAACTCCTCAATAAGCTTACGTAGCTCCCATTGCTGATCTGGAACCAATTGTTCCCCCATAGAAATTATTTTTGTGCTAGGAGTCTCTGGACAGGGGCCTAAATCATCCTTTATATTGCCTGGGGCTATAAACAAGACCTCCCTTGCCTGCCAGGGCTTTACTAAATGTACATGATAAATTTCACATTCATTACGGCGATCGGGCTGTCTAATTTCATAATTCACCTTCCCTATAGCCCGAATCACTTCATATGGCCCCTGCCATTTAGCACACAATTTCGATTCTGATGAGGGAAGTAGCAGCATTACCTAGTCTCCTGGTCGAAAGGTTTGAATTAGTGCATTTTTGTTGTAATGCTGTTGCTGTCGGTGCTGAGCCGATTTGAGGTTGTCCTGGGTCAAACGACCGACCAAATCTAGACAATCTCTTAGTAGGAGCACATGCTTCACTACATTTTTGGACAAGCCTTTGTGCTCCTCCAACCCCTCTCTCAACAGATCGAGGATGCCACGAGGCTGTCACCCGTACAAGAGCTTGAAGCGGGAGAACCCTGTCGAACTCTGCGGCACCTCTCTCACTGCAAAAAGGAGGTAGGGATGAAGCGATGCCCAATGTTTTTGCTCTTGTGTTACAAACCGTCTCAGCATCGACTTCAAGGTCTGATTAAAGCATTCCACCAAACCATCCGTCTGTGGATGATAAACAGACGTCCTGATGGGATGTATTTTTAATATTTTATATACCTGCTGTAACGTGTTAGACAGAAAGTTGGCTCCATGATCAGTCAAGATCTCCTTGGGGATCCCTACTCTAGCCATAATCTGTACTAACTCGGTGGCTATTGCAGCGGCACTAGTGGACCTCAATGGAACTGCATCTGGGTATCGCATTGCATAATCTACCACGACTAATATATGCGTATAGCCAGAGTCAGAAGGTAGCAAAGGGCTCACTATGTCCATTGCAATGCGTTCAAAGGGAGTGGAAATAATAGGCAGTGGAACCAAAGGGGCATGACACACTTGACCCGGCGCTACTTGTTGGCAGTGTGGGCATGTGGCTACATATTTCGACACATCAGTATGAAGACCTACCCAATAGAATCGAGCCAATATCCGCTCCCTTGTCTTGTCAGCTCCGAGGTGCCCCGCAAAAGGGATATCATGCGCCAGCCTCATGACCTCGGTCCGAGAAGACGGGGGAACCAATAATTGTGTTACAGGCTGTCCTGTGCCTGCGGCTAGATTTACCCTATACAGTAATCACCCCTTGATACTGAAGTGTGGATATACTAGCGCCCCAGCACCATCAACATCCTTACCTTCAATAGACCTGACCTGCCACCAAGCGTGCACTAGTGACGGGTCATTATGTTGGCCTCACACTATGTCCGCGCTTGAGTACCACATGTCCGGTATATTGAGAGGGGCTGGAGCAGCATCTGCCCTGGATGGCCCAGTAACCTCGCCCTCTCGGTCACACTGTGTTCCAAATCCCTTTGACTGACATTTGTTACCATTCAAGCACTTTCCCACCAGACCCCCAGCTTTGTCTCAATGATGCTCCCTCCCATTTTGCGGTCCTTCTCTCTTTATTTGTTTTTCTAGGACGGAAAATAGGAGAAAACATTTCGGCTTGAAAAGGAAACACATCACCAATTCATTCCTTTTTATTTTTTTCTGCCACGTTTATGTGTGCGACTGAGACTGCCATTATTTGCATTAATTCTCTACATTTTGGGCAGTCTCGGCCCAGAATAACTGGATGTGGCAACCTTTCCGCCACCCCTACTACCAGGTGACATTTTATTGGTCCTACCGATAAGTATACTTTTAGTGTGGGGTGTGCTTAAGGTTTGCTCACACCCTATGTCCACTAATGTGTGGGTTTTCACATTTCCTAAAACCACATCAATCATACAAGGCCCCTCCGGACCATTTTCCCAGCGCTTACCTGTCTCAGGTGCCCAATTACACGTGGCCACGTCACACTCCATGGCAACGGGGCATGACCTAGCCAGATGTCCCGGTTGGTTGCACCTAAAACAAGAAACAGAGGGGGCATTGGTTAAATATCTGTCCCATTGCTGGTATGGCAACGGGGCAGGGGCAGCACCTCTACTGCAGCTGGGGGCCAACTTTGGTCTCCATGAAGGGGAGGCAAGGGGGCCCATTGGGATCAGTGGTCTCAATGGGCCCCCTCCAATCTGCGGCTGCCATGTCGTTTCCCTTCCAGGTCAATGCATTATTGCAACGGAGTCTCGCTCTCTTCCTGGCTGGCCGACTTCCATTGAACCCTTATTAGCATAGAAATGTAACACAAATTGAACAAGTAACTGCGGTATTTTAAGGGTGAAATCGCTTTGGGCCACTTATTTCAAAGTTGATTCTCACAGAGGGGGAACTTCTCTATATCATCCATGGGTATTTATCCTGGCCCAAAACAGATTTTGATACAAAAACAGCGGGCAAACATGGTACATATAGTGCATTTCAGGTTTTTATTCGCATACATGACAGTATTCAGCTTTTTATTTGCATACATACTGTCACAGATGGTTCTGGCACATCCCTTTTGTGCTATATGTCATTACATCCTTTTGCATGGAAGGCCTCGGGTGCAAGAGTGTGCGGTTCTTTGATGGACCCAGATTCAGTTAAAATGTGTTTGCCCACAGACGATGGGAATGAGAATGTAGAGATGGGAGCCCAGCTAACAAGATTTAAGTTTTTGCAGGTACTGTATCAAGTAAAGGCCCTGGCTGCCCACATCTCTGATGTAAAACACTGTTTCACAGTATAGTGGAAGGGGGCAGCATACCACCAAGTTATCTGAGCGTTATTGTCCTTCATCATGTGTAACCACCTTAAAGAAGCATGATCAGTGACAAGAGTGAAAGGACAGGGCATGAGTGGCCCATTTGATGGCCAAACTCAATGACGGAGTAGTTAATCTCCCGTGGAGCCAGTTTTTTGCTCATGTAAATAATTAGGTGTTCTACCCTGTCAACTTGCTGGGGCAGAACCGCCCCCAGACCAATCTGGGAGGCATCGGTCTCCTTACTGAAATCTGGTGAAATAAGTGCTGGGGCCTGGCATAGTCTCCTCTTAATCGTATCAAAGGCCCCCTGACACTCCCCTGTCCACTTAACTATTTTTGGAGCCGTCTTTTTGGTGAGCTCTACCAAGGGGTTAACTATGGTGGCATACTCGGGGATAAAGCGGCGATAATAGCCTGCTAACCCCAATAGCGATCTCTCCTGCGGTTTGGTTCACGGGATCGCCGTCTCCACTAGAGCCTAGACTTTAGAAGCAATCGGATTTACCCACCCATTACCCATAAGGAAGCCAAGATACTGGGTTTCTTATTTGCCGAATGCACACTTGCCCAGATTAGCCATCAGCCCCGCCTCCCTCAGAGACTGTAGGACGGCCGAAAGTCTAATAATATGCTCTCTCCAGGTAGAGCTGAAAATCACCACGTCATCAATGTATGCAGCGGCATACTGCTGATGGGGCGCTAGGACCTGGTCCAATGGTCTCTGAAAGGTGGCCGGGGCTCCATGCAACCCGAAGGGCATGGTCTGGAAATGGAACAAGCCATCTGGGGTAGAGAAAGCAGTTTTCTCTTGCGAACTCTGGGTCAGTGGAATTTGCCAGTATCCCTTCGTCAGATCCAAAGTCGAAATTAACCGCGCTCCTCCCAGTCGGTTGAGGAGCTTGTCTACCCGAGGCATGGGATATGCATCAAACTTGGAGATGGCATTAACCTTTCTGAAATCCATGCAGAACCGAGTGGAGCCGTCCTTCTTAGGCACCATCACTATCGGGCTGCTCCACTCGCTCCGGGAAGGCTCAATGACTCCAAGTTCGAGCATATCCCCCACCTCCCGGCCGACGGCACCCCTGCGACTCTCCGGGATTCGATACGGTCTCTCTCGGACCCTGACACCTGCTGGAGTAATAATAGCATGTTCAATCATTTTAGTTCTGCCAGGCAAGTCAGAAAAAACATCACCAAATTGTTTCACTAACCCACGGAGCTCACACTTCTGATCAGGAAGAAATTGTTCCCCCATCGGAATGTTAACTGTAGCTGGTGTACTGACAGAGGGACCAAAATCCTTTTCTATACTGTCATTGGCTATAAACAGGGCCTCCCTTTCATTGTAGGGTTTTAATAAATTAATATGATACATTTTTGTTCTGTTACAGCGATCGGGTTGTCTGATTTCGTAATTTACATTACCAATTGCCCGCATCACCTCATATGGTCCCTGCCACTTAGCATACAGTTTAGACTCCGAAGTGGGAAGTAGCAGCAGTACCTTATCTCCTGGCCGAAAAGTCAGAATCCGTGCTTGTTTATTGTACTGCTGCTCTTGCCGATGCTGAGCCTGTTTTAAGTTCTCATGTGCCAGATGACCAATCAATTGCAGGCGATCTCTCAACATAATTACATATTTCACTATGTTTTTAGCATCTTTATTTTGCTTTTCCCATCTTTCCTTTACAAGATCGAGGACACCTCGTGGTTGTCTCCCATACAGCAGTTCAAAGGGAGAAAACCCGGTCGAACTCTGAGGCACCTCTCTCACTGCAAACATCAGGTAGAGAAGGAGTTTAGCCCAATGTTTTTGCTCCTGGTTGACAAACCGCCTCAGCATCTGCTTCAATGTCTAATTAAAACGTTCCACCAAACCATCCGATAGCGGGTGATAAAGGGAGGTCCGAATGGATCGAATTTGTAATAATTTATGCAGTTCCTTTAAACACTGTGACATAAAATTAGTTCTGTGATCAGTCAGAATTTCTTTGGGGATCCCTACTCTTGCTATGATCTGAACTCTTTTGCAATCGCCAATGCACTAGTGGACCTCAATGGTACTGCCTCTGGATATCTGGTTGCGTAATCCACCACTACTAAAATATGCGTATATCCACAGTCAGACTGGCTCAGTGGGCCCACTATGTCCATTGCAATGCGTTCAAAGGGGATATTGATCAGGGGCAGTGGAACCAATGGGGCTGGGCAAACCCGCCCCAGCGCTACTTGTTGGCACTCTCTACAGGTCACCACATACCACTTCACCTCACTGTACACTCCCGCCCAGTAAAATCAGCCAATATTCGTTCCTGAGTCTTTTCGCTACCTAAGTGGCTCGAACAAGGGACATCATGAGCCAACCGCATGATCTCATGTCGAAAAGACTGAGGAACGAGTAACTGTGTTACAGTCTACCCTGTGCTCGGGGCTCGGGATACTCTATACAGCAAATGCCCAAGCACAATGTCATGAGGGTATGTGAGTGGCCGATTGCCATCTACTTCCTTCCCCTCGATAGACCAATGGTGTAAATGAACTGCATCCACTCGGGTTCGCTGCCTCTTTAAAAATAGACCCAGGACACCAGAAATGGATTTTCTCACGCTGACGCACTATTTTTAATTAACAAAACAAATCAAAACACAAAATAAACACCTAGGTCTTTTTCGAGCCCTAACTAAAACAGCGACAGGAACACCCTGACTACCAGTGGGACGGCTAAGCCATTTCCCCACCAAAAAAACCACAACAAAACAAAACACACACAGGTTTTCACTCCCAAAAAGGTTTCACTCTACCTTCCTTTGTACACTTGCATACACACACTCACAAGCGGGCTCTTCACACTGCAGCCCTGAGCAGACTGACTGCCTCTCTTAAATACCCTGCACATTTACAATTACAACCAGTTGCAGGGGATAATTAACAATCAAATAATTAAACAATGAATTAAACAACAATTAACAAATTAAATTAAACAATTAAACAAACAAATGTGCCAACGCACATGTTTTTTTGCAGGGAGGATTTAACCCCCTCCCTGCTGTCTTACAATGGGTTAAAGCATGGTAGGCTGTCTGGGCTTCCCTGATCAGATTGGATCCCAGCTGGATAGCCCACCACTCCCGAGGCCATACGGCTGCTGTCGCCTGTCTTTCAAAAGATGTTAAAATGGCCTCGGGATCATCCTCCAGCGACATCTTCACCACTTTGGGTTTTGGAGGAGCCACTGTTGGTTCGGCAACTGGTTCCCTCCTCTGGTTGGCCGCGAGGAACATGGCATTCATCCTCTCCATCACCGCTGCCAGGGTTTCCTCATGCCTCCGTGCCTGAGCCTCCATCATGGTGTTCAGTGCTGCAGGGTCCATTGTAAAATCCTGTTTCTGACACCACTTGTGAACAGGATGTGAGTGGTGTAAATACAAGTGAAGGTCCAGACCAGAGTTCTCCCAAAAAGTCAGTGTTTATTTAGAAAACACAAATAATAATCATTAACCACCCCTCTACCAGCGATGGTATCGGGGGGAACACGGCAGGTTTACAGTTCTGACAAAAATAATAATAACACTCCTGTAACCACAATCCTTCTCCGGGGTTGTGGTGAGTGCTTGTGCTGTGCTGTGCTGTGTTGTGTTGTGCTGTGAGGGATGTGCTCCAGGTCTTAGTGCTGGCTCCGTGGCTGCAGCTCCCGACTCTCACTCCTCCTCTGCTGAAGACAAAAACACAAACAAATAACAAACACATGGGCTCTGGCTGGATGTCGTCATCAGTGCAAGGCGCCGTACTGACGTAGCTGCTTCCCCTTTGTAGCCAGAACCTCCTCCTTGCAATCAACCCGTTGCCACGGTTTCTCCAATAGGGGGCCGCCCCGCAGCTGATTTGCAATGGAATCCTTCCAGGTATTTGCAACTACGTGCTCCCCGTAATATGATCACCTTCCGATTTCCGGCTACCGTCAAGGCAGTCATCTAGGAGGAAGCATCCGATCAACCTTACCCAGCGCCTTTTTTGGACGGGAGGGAGATTTACAGTTCGAATTCTTTCTCTCTCTGTCACACTTCCGGATAACAGAAGGTAGGAGTATTATAAAATGCTTACGGTAATGCCTCATATTAATCAACACCAAAAAATAGCAAAAGGCTAGGATGTCTTAACACCTGCTTCAACTGGATTTTGTATGAACAGAGAAAGGGGTCAGACTTAATTCAGTACAATAATATTAGCAACTGTTATACTGAAGTAACTGAATTAGAAATGCATGTTATAAAATCATTTAAAGTTAAACTGTTATATAAATAACATTATTATTGTTGAAAGAACATATTACAGTTAAAAACAAAAGAAGTTCAGTACTAACTGACACTGTCAGAATATTGTAATAATTGTACTGTGTTTTAAAGAATATAAAACCAGCATAAATAATATTGCAGCAAATTATGAACAGGTTACAATGATTTGAACTAAGAAAACTGAACAAGTGTTAATGTTAGAAAAAAAGCTTGTCTATGTGCCTTTGTTATTAGTGCACATACACTCGTGGAAGTCTGTAACCTTGAAAGAAGCATGGCACTGACAATATTGCAAACATATTGTTAACACACATTTGCGATAATGTTCATTTAATTTAATCAATTTAAGAATTGGTTCAGTTTTTCCAACTTAACAAATAGTCTTTAAGACATAACTTTATCAATTAAACCAAAGAATACACTGTTTAGTTTATATAAAGGTTTTATTGCAGTAAGAAACAAAAGTATTTATTTACAGGGAAAGTGAAGAATTAAAAAGTGAAGGAATTAAATGTTTGTCTCAGACACACAGTAGAATTCTGGAAGGGCATTAGACCTTCAAAAAATAAAGCTTAGTCTTTGGCATCTCAAAGCAGGATTCGGTGTTGGCTCTTAAAAGTGGGATTTGCCAACCTTGAATGATAACCAATGGAAGGTGCTTTAAGAAAGACAGAAAATAATGAGAACGGAGTTATACAAATTAGGATGTAAGCGTTTTTTTGTATTATCTGAAAAGATACTGGTGAATCGGCCAAAAAATGACTTCATGTGGTGAATTTGGAAACGTGCTTACAGTGGAGTTTCATATTAATTAAAACAATAGTCTTGGCAAGTAAACAGGGTGTCTGAAACCTGCTTTTGCAGGCAAGAGAGAGGTCAAGCTTGGTCCAACCATGGTACAAGTTAATATAAGGATATTATACTTAACATGTTCATTATAGTTTAAAATATAAATGAAGATAACTGAACTGACCACTGTATGCTTATTCAAAGGCAGTCTTTGTCAAATACTTTGTTAACACACATTTATATATGAAGTTAAACTGGCCTATTGACAACACACTGAAAATCTAACATAATATGTGGCTAAGAGCGACTGTAAGGGGAGATCTGTGCTGACTATCTGACTTATGCATAGTGCTGCAGGAAGAGGGCAGCAGCCTCGTAAGATCCGCCTGTCAGTCATGGCAGTGACACAGAGAGGTGGGGAAGAGGGTGTGTTGGCTTTACCTCTCTCTGAGTACCTGAGAGGCGGGCCTTGGGGGATTGCTGGACCTATAAAATAACGCTCTGTTGTTCCCTCAGATCGGCCCCTCTAGACCAAGAACGAGCTAAGCGCTGCTCTAAGAGACCGTGAGCGGACGGAGAAAGAAAACAACAGAAAAACCAAAGAGAAGAAAATAAAAATATAGAGAGCGGGGAAACCTTGGCAGACCCCAACAGTGTATGAGAATAGGTGGAGGGAACGGTAGAGTGTAGGACTGAGACCTGGGTTGTACGGCTAGCGACGGTCGGGGAAACGCTGCAGACTGCAGCAACTTTATTTTGTAGTTTTGATTAAAAGTGTTTTATTTTCTTTTTTCTTTGTACCTTCTGTTTTTGATTATTATTTGTTTAGGCACCTGCGAGTGTCTAGTTAGTCATTCTTAGTTACCATTGCTGGTATCTGGGAACGGCGGACCTCTAGTGCCACCTGCTGGTACATAATAAATAGTGCACCTGAGTGGTGCTTAGCACTACAAATTTCTGTCTCCTGTGTCAGTGAATTCCTCACCCTTCCACAGGGACATATATTTTTTTGACCCAGCTTAATATAATCAAATAGAGCTGGTGTTACATATTAAAAACACTTGTATTATATTATAGCAAGGATTCTGTGAACTTTAGTCCACCTGACTTTTTAGAAAAAGGAGGAGTTGGAAAAAGAAAGCGATGAAATCATGTTCCAATATTTTTCGGCAAGAAGTTATATACAATCAGTTTTGAAAAAGGAGTTGACCAGATCCTTCTAGAATGTATAATTAACTTAAAGATAAGAAATGTCAAGGCCAAGTGATGATTAAATTTACTTGGGACTTCTGATGTATTTAATGGAGGGAAAATCCTATATAAGCCCAGAGCAAGACCCCATTTGATACCATTCAAATTGATCTTGCAAGCTGACGTGATCCATGCTCTGAAGATCTCTGAAAAACTGATTGCTGTTTGGTCGAATTTAGAAGTCTCTGCCTTTTTATTTTTCAATATATCCTACACTACACTTCCATATACTGGAAGGTAAGCATATATTTGAATTTAATATCTCTTTTATAGTGATGCATTGCTATAAGGTATAGAAATTATGTTTTAGTCTTAACAGAGTGATATATATTGAATGTTGCAAAGTTGATTCTCACAGAGGGGTAACCCTTCTATGTCACCAAACAAATGTGTATTGTTTTGGAGCTGCCCCTCTATAAATATCCACAGAGAAATGTTCAGCCCAACGTGATTTTAACCCCTTAAATACACCGTTACTTATTCAATTATAATACATTGGCATGTGTGCCATGTGTGCCAGCTGTTTTGACCCTGAAATCAGTGTTGGGCTGAGCAAAAAATAAATGAATATTGTTCTGGATATTTTCATTTGCAGAAAGACTGAGCAACTCCTGGACCTCATCATCGCTCCATAACACTCTTGACATTTTTTTTTTTATTTACAACTGCGCGCGGATCAGTGAATCTTGCCCCTTGACATTTGTTTTTGGCTACTGTCATGCGCGTTTTCAACCAGTGGCGAGTGTAACCCTGTTGCATTCACATTTAATTTTTCAACCCGTGGTTAGCGCATCGTCTTGGGTTGAAAATTCTCAACCCTACTTTCTGTCAGGGGTGAGTTCACCCCGGTAAAACAGTTTCATCTCAGGTTGAAACTGGCAATGTGAAAGCGCTTGCTGTTTGACCCGGGGTCGCCTGGGTCGAAATGGCTAGTGTGAAAGGCCCTTAGTCTAGCAGTCTGAATATGAAGAGCAGTTACGACAGTTAAAAACTCCTTCTGCCTCTGAACAACGCTGATTATGTACAGTGTATATTGTGACCGTTGTTGGAACATTATATTTTATTTGTATTATTGCATTTTTCAAGTTTTCAATTAATAGCGCAGGGATTTGCCAAACAGTAAACTCAATTTCTGCTAATCCGTGTTTTTCACTAATTCGGGCTCAAATCGGTCCCAATCTGCACGGATTAACAAGGGTCTACAGTACTTGGAGATGTCTCCAAATGCTCTATGGTGAGCAGATTTAGTGTAGATTTCAGTGGTTATTTATTTGCATTTATTTATGAGCAAGGGGGGTAATTCCATGTTTAATCAATTACCGCACCTTTGAGATTAGTAGGCAATCCGATTGGTCAAACAAGGTTGAAGTAACTTCACTGTTTTAAAAGACAAACAATTAATTGATTATTAATAAAGAATTAAGAGCTAAACCCCATCCTAAACTTTTTCCCCCCAAAAGTATATGTGTCACCAAATCCCCTCCCATACATGCTAAAGAGTATTACATTGCATTCTCTGAAAGTGATCACAAGGAGTAGAAGGCGGCTGGCACATTGACATGTTAGTCATCATTAAGACACAGAGAACAAAATTGCTTTTAAAACCATGAGTTTATTCTGGATATTTTTACTACTATAACACTAAATATGTATTTCGATTATCAGCGCAATCATCTTGACTTGAAAACACAAATTTTAGGAGCAGTGTCCACTGCATGAGCAAACCAGGTGAGCGTTCACAGTCTCTTCAATGTCCTCACTCTTCTGGCTGAAGTTTCCTTCTAGGACATCCACAGCAGAGTCTGGGGGAGGGGAGACAGTACAACAATTAGCTATGAAAAAGGGTAAATACATTTTATGATGTTGGGTTGAAATTGCCAGTGAACTGAGTTGGAAGACCATCTCTGATACCCACCCCTGAGCCTATCCCTAGAACCTGCTACTAGTTTAGCCAACGTGCATGGTATTAATGTATAATGCAGATTAATTAGACTAATTTTCCTTATGTTACCCTCCAAAGGTAACAGGCAAATGCATTGATGTCATACATTTGATAATCAGACTTACCAGTTGGGAGGCAGTGGAAGCCAATAGTGACGGGATAGGTTTTTACAGGGGAGCATCCAGGCATACACTGAAGTATAGGATCAATTGAATAGCACTTGACTTCTCTTCCTTGAAGGTTAACCTGTTTGTCCAACTTCACAAACTCTCGCTTTAGTTTACAGTCTGCAACAACAAAACATATTTTTCATTGGGTACTATAGAACACTGCAGTAAAGTAAACTACAGTTTTAGACTTTTTACTTGGGTGTTGATTTGATAGCCCTAAACCCTGCTAGGCTAAGCCAGAGCGGTGGGGGGGTTGAAGGTCATTTTACAGAACCAGGAAATCCTTTTCGACTGCATCAGCCGCTTATTTTTAGGGGTAATCCCAGGATAATCCTGGATATGTGGTTGATCAATCCAGAATCATTCCCCAATGCTGTAAAATGTTCCAAAAAAACAGAGCTGTACCTCATCCTGATGGGATACAGGTTGTAAATCAACCCCTTATTGTGACAAAATCGAAAAGAAATAAAAACAAGGGGCTATCTCACACAATCCAAAAAACAAACACTTGGAAATCATATTCTTCAACTTTTATAAATACAACGTTATTAATAAAACAATCATGCACTCAAATTAACTCTTCAAGTAATAATGAAGAAATAAAAAGCTTAATGAATTTAGGGGTCCAATTTAAAATATCTGCCAGGAGCAGATTCAAACTTAAAGCTCTGTTACCGTCACTGCAGGAGTCTCCTGGAATCACCCATGACTGAGCGAAGCTATCTGAGCTCTTAGCCACACATCCCCCTGGCATCTGGTACTCCTTCCTGGTTTCTCCATCCCCACGGCCACACACCCCACAAGTCTTCCCTTTCATAGAGGATCCAACCTGGATCTGCATTCACAAAGAAAAACTCAGTCACCCCCACCATTATGTTATGTATAGTATTACAGTATGTGTAGCACTGTCCGGAAAGCTCCACATAAAGAGGCTTCTGTCACCAGTGCAAACCACTCAAGTCAACCACAGATAATGTTCACATGCTTCCCTAACAGTCTATCATTTAATTGTTCAAAATCAGTGATGTTAACGTGTTTTTGCAGTGCTGTTTTAAATTATTAAAGATTAGTTAATACAGTACTGTAACCATATACTTAGTAGTTTTTTTCATAAATCAGGGAAAAAATTATAATTATTTTTATAATAAGGTTTTACATTATACAGTGCTATCCCTTGATAACCATAGTAGAGAGCTACGTATTTGTGTTCCACCTTTTATCTGCAATATCAAGGGCCAACATACACAATGCTGAATGCAATCTATGTTTGAAAATGTACCTTGTATTGACCATAATCAAAGTAAACTTTGCTTAGGCCATATTTGTCCGCTGTAAGGGTTAATCCATTTTCTGTACTGATAATTGAGATTGAATCTGCAAAACAAATACAAAACACATTAAAGTTGGTCAAATATTAAATGGGCGATGCGAATTGTACTGACCGGAATGTCAATGAGGCGAAAAGTGAATATACAGTATGTTTCTGCTACTGTCTTAAGCATTAGCTAGGTATCATATTGGAGTATTCTAGACTCAGAATAGTTGGTTATTTTACTAGCAACCATTAACTGACATTTCAGATCTACAAGCAGTGTTGGGGAGTACAGCATCACAGTTAACTCATTACTGTAATCTAATACAATTTTTGGCACTTGTAACTGTAATGGTTCCTATTTCAGCCAGGCAACTAAATGTGGCAACATGTTTCATTTTATAATAATATAATAATAATAAACGTTATTTTATATAGCGCTTTTAAAAGCAACATCTCAAAGTGCTTTACAAACAAACAAAACAGAAAATAAAAGCAGTCATAAAAATGCCTTTCTATAAAAGTAGGTCTTTAAGCTAGATTTAAAAGCATTAAGAGTGTCAGAATCCCTGATCTCTTGAGAATGGTGTTCCAAAGCTTTGGGGCATAATAACAAAAAGCCCTGTTGCCCATAGAACGTAGATAAACAGAGGGAACAGATAACAATTCAAGATCAGTTGATAAGACTGATAAGAGATCAGATAAATACTGTGGAGTCAAACCATGTCAAGCCTTAAAAGTAAGAAGTAAAATTTTAAAATCAACACGAAACCTGACAGCCTTTTAACATAGTTTTAGTTAAACTTTTAAAATAGCATGGCAATTAGGCAGCGCTTTAACAGTGCAAGTCACATGAACACGCTTTTTATGTAATCTTGATTGAATATGGTTTCAGAGGTGGGAGCGATTGGGTTTCAAAGTAACTAGTTACAATTCTGTTCAATTAACTTTTTAAAAGTAACTTCCCCATCATTGTCTACAAGTGATACATTGCAATATCAATGTTTCTTCTTTAAAGTTAATTACCAGCACCATTAGAACCTGTGGAGCCTAAAAGGAGTAATTTTAGCAACAAAATCCATGTTTGCCTCCCTGGCTGAGGAATAGCTCTTATACAGGGCTATTTAGAAACCCCTCACAGTAATGAGCCATTAAGCATCAGGTGCCAAAACCTGCAGTGAAATCCCTGCAATTGGATTCAGCAGACTGTTTTACTAATAAGCTGTTGGTGAATTAGACATGCATTTATCATCATATGTGTTGTACCAACCGGAATCATATGGCAGGTTGGAGATCTCCTCGCCATTAACCATCACTTGAGAGGCCTGTCCATGAGAATACAATTCAATGTCCCTTGAAATAAAAAAAAGATGTTGTTTTAAATATGACAATAGAACAATGGTAATTGATGTAATATCCCATAGGAATTTCTTTCCTATGATAATCATATAACCTGTTGTGTTTGCAGACCTTTTAATCAAGTGTCTGATTCATGCTTACTTGTTAGCCACTTTCACGTTTACTGCTTTGTATTTTGAAGACTCTGTCTTTTTTGCGAGCACTATCCACTGGAGATCAGAGGAGCAGTCTTGAGACAGAACAACCTGGCAAGAGTCTGGAAATTCTGTTGAGATCTTCCTGTCATTAAACGTGATGATTTTGTTGCTCTCAACTGTACACTGTCCTGGAAAAAAGAAATACAACAACATACATTACAATCATTACAAATTTCAGTATGTTTTTCATTATTCTAATGTGTTGTACACAATACTAAATGTAATAGGCTTTGTACGAATGAACCTTATTGTGATCAATGCAGTGTCTAGTAGGCCTACTATATTTTAGTTCCACATCTAAACAGGCATACTGGTGTCAACACCTGTTGTGAACTGACAAACTCACCTCTGGTTATTGTCATCATTTAAGATCAGTCCCTTTGCAGAGATATTAAAAAGGTTTTATATATACAAGCAATATATATACAAACAATAAAACGCAACAAACTTGACATTGTTTCCTCCAGCATAACAGGAATGTTAGCTATGCTCCATCTGGATTTTTCAGACTCAGAGATAGCGTTGTGACCAACAGGTAATGCAAAGGGAGTGTGAAGAGCTCGATTGAAAAGGGTCATCTGCAAAAACGAAGCAAACAAAAATACATTTCAAAACGTATGCATGCATGGTCTAGAAGACACAAATACATAAAACAGAATAATAAAAACAGTTACCTTTGGTGCTTTAATAACTGCATCAATGGTCCTTGTGGAAGTTGCTGCTAAAATAAAAGCAATCTGTTTGGATGGGTTTCTCTGCCAGACCTCTGAAAATCCTAACAGGAATGCAGCGCCAGGAGCATATTCACCAACCCTGGACAGACAAACAATTGCGATTGGAATTTGAAACGGATGTTCTAAATTGTATGTCATAATAATAATAATAATAATAATAATAATAATAATAATAATATGTATGTTCATTCTTTTAAATTCTTTAAAGAAAGAATTTACATTAAACCTAAATTAAGTAATTGCTCTGTATGTTTACTAATAATAAGTCAAAACTATTTGCATGCCATATACTGTATATCACAAACTGATAACTTAATAAGCTACAGAACCATGAAGTAATAAAACAAATACAAACATTTTTGTGGCTTGTTTTGCTATCTTAGGAATCTTTCCCCACTGCATTTTGAGCTGTACAGCCGGGTGAGTGGCCAAGTGGCCAGTCGACACCTTCATGCCCACCCTGTAGTCCTGGCATTCCTCGCCCCATTGAATCTTCACCTGGGTGGACCAGGGGTGAACCGGGGGGGGGTGGGGGGATAAGTGCGTTAGAAAGAATCCATCGCAAAGCATTGCATTGCATTGCAGTAGTTCAGGACAAACCCCCACATCATTCATTTTCTAGTGATCATTATGTGACATACAGAAACAAACAACTGCCTCAAACTTATTTAGCTTGAGGGTGCACCGCCTGGCCTACTGGATGAGACAGTAGCGCCGCACCCCCCCATAATAAATTAATAAAATAATCAATCCTAAGAGTTATCAGTCTTTTTATATTTCTGTGATAGAACATAATTGGCAGTCCTTCCTCTCTAAGTTTTTAAACTATTGAAAATGTCTGTTTTTCCTACCTTAGTTTCCTGGTCACTGGGCTGCACAGCATCTGCACAGACTTGCCACTTGCTTTGTTCTCTTAAGTTAGCAGCCATCACCTGAACTCTGGGTTTATTTGTTTTGTCGTCATAATAGAAAGCCACTTGGTACCCCTGCTGTTTCCCATCACTCCTTATGGCTCGAAGAACAAGGGCAAGCATGGGTGGCATTGCATCGCCAAGGAACTTAGGCTGGGTGGACACAAGACAGGTAGACACAGGTGTCATTACTGAGTACTGTCATGTGTCAGAATCCTTTACTTTAGTTGTTACAACTGTATTCCCAACCTTTTGAGATGCTGACGCTAGTCTGGAATCACTGCTGCTGCTGCTGCTGCTGCTGCTAGACGATGAAGACTTGAGGCCATTCTGAAAGTACAAAGACAAGATAAACATTTTTTCAGAAAGCAGCACAAGCTCATTTGGAGGGTCTAATCAGGGTCTGTGACACCAGTCACAAAAGCCCACATTTATTTTTAAAGACTTATTGTACCACAGAGTCTAAAAATGACCAGAATCATCCGGCAATAGTAAAGGTATCTTACCTGATGGACACTAGCAGACTTGAACCTCAAAATCTTGTATTGCTGTAAAACAGAAAGAAATTTGTCATTACATTTGGTTTCTGAATCCTTGTGATTATTCCAAATTCAAAATCCAGTTCCGCTGTAAATTCTTTACCTGTCTCAACTTTTTCTGACTGCTGTCACTAGAGGAACTGCTGCTGATGCGGCTGCTTTTTTTATTCCTGTCTTGATCCTGGTCTTGATCATGTTGTAGATCTTGAACCTGTCCCTTGCTCTGATTTTCCCATTTCTTCTGCCCCTCCTGGGAAGATGAGCTGCTGGACGAAGAGGAGGAGGAGGAGGAGGATGAGGAGGAGGAAGTTGGGTGGCCCTTGTGCTTGACGTTCATATTCAGCTGCTTGTTCTGCTTCTTGTCCTGCTGGCTGGAGGAGCTGCTGGAGGAGCTGCTAGAGCTGGAGGAGCTGGAGGATGATGAGTTTCTGTTTCTATGAACTGATTTCCTCAGGCCTCCCTGGTGGCAAAATAAAGCACAACCTACTGTTAAGAGAATATATATATATATAGTCATCAGCCTTTATTTCAATGTAATGAGAGTCAATAGAATGATTACCCCTTCTGTTTTCAAGAGTCTTTGCAGTTTCAACAGGACTGTTTTTCCTTGAGGACCTTCCTCTGTCTCCTCTTCATTGGGCATAGCCTTCAGGGATATTATTTTGACTATCTTTGAAGCTGCCTTTCCTCCTGCCTGAATTTCAATCTGCAGTTTTTCAAGAGATTCCTCTATATGAGCTGTAAACACATCAACAGCTGTTAACAAGGTAAAGATTTGTACTGGAAAGTGAAATACATCTTGTTTGTTTTATGGTAATTAAACCTAAAAATAACATCCTGTTTCAGCTTTGTTAATCCCTCTAAAATATGGCAATTCTTTACCAGGCAAGTTTGGAGGTTATCCTGCATCATTTCTCATGCATGAAATGTTTAAGTTTCTGAGGATAAATGAGTGACATTGATCGACCTCCATTGCAAACATTGAAAATTTCAATTTAGCATGTTCTACCTGATCATGTGTGGATTCATAAACCATGGACAACACTGACACAACTGAAATGAACACATTTCAATGACACAAGTCATGTATATCAATGAATAACCATGCATATTTGACCATGGGGATAACAATTACATTTAGATTTCCCTTTGCTATACCTTTCCCATCAGAAACCTTTACTTCTATTAGAGTAGTACCTGGATTAAGAGACACTTTTGCTGTGTGTTCTCCAATGATTTTATACAGTGGAGAGTTTCTGATAAAAGCAGCATTTTGCGATTTTCCCTGAAAGCAGAACTGGATCCCGAAATCTGGTGCTTTTGCACAGTAGTTGTGTGGTTCAGCTGATGCCTCTTGCTGTTCTGCTTGATCTTCAGAATATGGAACTTCTGCTGATTGCATTTGATTGGAGGACAGTCTTGACTGGAGTGGAACAAAAAATAAATACGCTTATTAGATAGATACACTTATTATCATTAGTGTCCAAGATGGTGAAATCTGTAAAGGGATATTTCTTGCCATGCCTCGTTCATGTTGAAAAGGTGTTTGTTCTTGAGATGTGAAACGCTGCTTCATTATGTTCAGTTGAGCTGAATCAGGCAATAGCAGGGTCTTTCTTTCAGATAAATCTTGCAAATTTCTGGATACAGCAAATGCTTGAACCCTGTTGAAATGTTAAATTAGTGAATACTGATATACGTGTTTATTATTATTTATTATTATTATTATTATTATTATTATTATTATTATTATTATTATTATTATTATCAGTACAGGCATGATAACAGGGAATTAAAAACTGTAAGTAACAAACTGGTGAGTAAAGGTCTTGCTGTTTTGTCTGCTTATGTAAGATCAGGAGCTGCATTTACAAACAGAGCAACCATGTGCTGAGTCAGAAGAAAGGTAAAGAAGTTATAAATGGCGATAGGTATGTCCAGCAAATTAATAAATGAAAAACTGGCAATATAAAATCAATACTAGCACACATGTTTGTGCAAAATGGCAAAATTAAGCTGTACTTTGAAATGTATTGAAAATCGTATGTAATTTAAATAACTGTGTACCTCAGGGACAGAAGCTCTTCCTCCTGCTGACACGGTAAAGCCTCTAACTTGAAGTTCTGTTCCTTCATGTCGATCCTCGCAGTGAACTTCATTGGGATTGCCATGCGGGCTTTTGCACGTAATTCCACTCCAGCCTGAATTAAATGGGTGTTGATGCCCATCACTGCGACTGTGTGAATGGAGACAATGCACAATACAAAATGTTATCGCGTACATTTAAATTGCTTTTACACGATTGCATCCTTCAATATTCATGTGTTTATTGCTTTTCTGTTGGACAGACCTACCTGGGGCTGAGGTCGGCTTGCACCTGAATGTGGGAATTCAGCAGCTGAGAGATTCGGAAACTGTCAGTGGGAGCAGGTGACAGCTGGGTACGGACTTTACAGCAAACAAAAGGAGATACAAGTATTTCAAAATGTTTGAAATGGCTTCATTTAACAACTTACTAAACTATCAAAAGAGATAAACATGACAGAAAATACAAGTTTAAGTTTCCACTTAAATTGACCATGGATCACATATGTGAGATTGCATTTGTAGCAAAACTCCAGGTATTCTTTAGAAACAGCGAATGCTGATGTTAAAGGTTTACCTTTTCTGTGTGTGCTTTCAAAGAGTAAGAATTCTTACCGTTAACTGCAACATTAGATAGAGCAGCAGAGTACAGGCTTATTTCCATGGGAAAGCCAACGCAAGTGGGTACAATTCGACGCACTTCTGCAGCCAGCAAGGGCTTGGACCACTGTGCTGCAGCGCCATCCTGAAGCCTCCTGACCACCCTTCTCACAGCGTCCTGTCTTTCTAAAGGTCCAGTGATCGTCTGTAATTAATCATTGGAAAGAGTGGGCCCTTTTTTAATTCTTAATGGACAATATTGATACATCAAATAATCACAAATATGCTTTCTGTAAATCTAGATTGGTTTGATTGCTGACAACGACTGAAAGCTTTCTGTACCTGAACTGCATTCTCGATGCTATTCCTGTCAATGTCAGAGAAGGAAACCTCTTGTCCAAACAGCTTGATATAGGCTGATGCCAGCGGTTTGTTGGATGGGATGGCCTTCCAGCCAGAGAGCTGTGTGAAGTAAAAGGACGACAGTGTCAGTTACCAGCAGGGCGAGTTTCAACATTCCGAGTTTACTATTGTTTCGTAAAAGGGAGTCTTACATGTCAAGTCTAACATGTCAGCTTTTTCACTTTTACCTTGATTAACATTTCCCCCCCTGTTTATGCTGTGTTAATCAAGGTAATAATGAAAAAGTTGATATTCCTTATCAGATCAACTGTTAAATACACTTTTTTTCTCAAAAGTGGAAATCTGAAGAAACATATCATTGTTCCTTAAAATGTCCCCCTACATAGCAACAAGAGACTTTTGAGGTCTTAAAAGCTAGTGTTTGTATATCACTGTTTGTGATCTAACAAACAGTATCAACTCTTCCAATTAGTTACTGAGTTATTTATTTAAGATTTTGATCACTATGGTCATACATATACATTTTTTCATGGTACATTAATTATCCCCGCAACACAATTTGCCAGACTATTCCTGATTTTTAAGAAGAGTATAAGTACGTGTCATTATTACACAGCTAACAGAGTCCAGGTGAACAGCTTCTGCCTCGTGTACACTCACAGTTTTAAGAATATGCTCAATCTTGCTGCGAGCACTGTTGACTGACGTGTGTTGTTTTCTAAGGACTTCTTGTAATCCCTCTGCTCGGACTCCAACCTGTGATGAAGCAAATGATAAGATATTAACTCTCTCTACCATATATATTGTACTTTTTCTAAACTGTCTTTACAGAAAAAACTTTCCAATCTAACTATTTTAATATTACAGGGCATTGTACTGAAAAATAATTTAAAAGTAAACCATTAATGGAATAAACTCAGTCAAGTTGATGTTTCTACCTCTAGAAGATCTGCTGCAGATCCAACCATATATCCCCGGACTTTGGACACCACAGCTGTGGGGAGGATGTTGGCTGCGTTGTTTATCACAAAGACATTAGCGGCTACACCGGCCATCAGTTCAGCTAGAAAGAAAGAGTGTAGTCAGTGCTTCAGTCCATAACTAGTAGCGTAGTTTAGAGGAACAGTAACATTATTTTATTCATTAGAATTGCATAAACTGAGAGAAACAAACACTTAATTCCAAAATATGTCACTTGTTATATATATATATATATATATATATATATATATATATATATATATATATATATATATATATATTTAACTTAACTTACTTTTGAAAGCATCAAGGTGAATAGCCTTGCTGTATTGGTAGCTCAGTCTATCAAGTTTGGAGCTCAGAAGCTTGACAGCTACATTGCAGGCAGCAGCACTATTGGGAAAAATAACTGGTGTTAGAACATATATTATTACAGTTGCATATATATAACCAATTAAAAAGGATCCCTAAACTAGAGTGTTACCAACATTTTTAGGTTATATTTAAGTTAGAGAACAATCAACAAGGCATTCATTAACATGCTATAAATTCTTTAACCTACCTCCATATTTCCTGAATGCATAATACACTGACAGCCTGCCATTGTCTTTATTATTATTATTATTATTATTATTATTATTATTATTATTATTATTATTAATAATAATAATAATAATAATAATAATAATAATAATAATGTTATTGTATGAAATGAACATAACACTGGTATCTGGCTCTTTAAACTAACGTTTGACCCATTTGGTCAGGACTGTGAAATCTTATTGGTTCTTACACTGGGCGTGTGTCTGGGGCAGTGCTTCTGGTGAGAGCCTTCATGTGGGAGTAGGTGAAACTGGCCACTTGCAAACTGGTCTCCTTCAGCAGGGCTTCAGCTAGTGTTGCCACCAGTGCCATGGGGGGTCTAGTTTCAAACAGAACTACACAAGCCAGCATGCGGGCCTCAGGATGTAAATTTTTCTCCATAAAGATCTGCAGAGCAATTTCCTGAACCTGTAAGAAAAATACAGTATGCATTGGTTTAGCAATGTCATTGTCCGTGCAATACAATTCATGGCATCGTATTCTGAATCCATCTCACCTTTCTTGGTTCCTTCTTGGCAATGTTCCTGGGGGCCATCACAGCATCAACTTGAATTTTGACTGGAAGCTGCGAAGCTCCAGAGGAAAACCCTGGTAGGAACTTTTGAATGCGCTTGATACTAGAAGGCTGTCCCGCATTGCCCAACGCCTTCAGGGCAAGGCCCATGTCTTCATGATGGGCTCTGCTAGCAGCATCAGCAGCAAGGTCATGGAGAGGCTGAGAAAACAAGGTTTGAGATGAACATCATCACAGCAATTCATAGACAGAGACTGACTGCAGTACCCTGAGAGACACCTACCTGTAGTGTTTTCTCTGGGCAGCTTTGAAATTTAGCACAGTACTTGTGAACCATGGAGCCATAAGCAAGCAGAGCAATTTTGTGGAGAACGTGTGATTTCTGAACATGGCTAGAGGTGACGATGTCCTGAAATGAGAAAGGTCATTCTTATTGTAAAATGTGTTTTTCATTGTATCCCTGATAATGTGGCATTATGTCCATGACGTGACCAACTTACAGCTGCAACTTGCATGGTATCTTGGTCAGCTTTCATTAGGTGCATTGCTGTCAGCAGAGCCTGGGCTGCTTCTGTCTCTGTGATGTCCTTATTCTGGATTTTCTCCTTTATGAACTTCAGTGCACTGGGCGTTCCTATTGCAGGAACTGCATCCAGGACCCAGCGTCTATAAAAGATGCAAACAGAGGGAGAAGCAGTGTTAAGGAAACTGTGTCTATTATAATCCATAGAAACACAAAAGTTACCTGTAGTCATTTCTGTTTTCAAACTGCTTCCAGATGGCCTCAATATTCTGATGGCTGGCTGAACGCAACAATTGGGTGAGTTGAAGGAACTTGGCTGGGGCATCAGCGTGGACCTGCTCCTGATTGTTCTGGACCAGATGGTGCAGGATCTCCACTATCTGTAATCCACAGACACAGAAATGTACGTAAGGACTGATATTTTGCTGAATTGGTTTGAAATGTGTTGAACTAGTGGTTTGCGATGGATTTCAGCCAGGCACCTCTGTCTCTGGATTTTTGGTCCTGAAGAGCTGAACTGGTGTCTGGAGAAGTTCAGATGCAAACTGGTAGTGCAGAGACCCTCTGTTCTGGAACTGACTTTCAGGCACTTTTACTGGGCTGTTTTTGATATTCTTCAGAACTAGCTTTTGCCTGATTAAAAATATGACACAATAAGAAAGTGGTACAAAATGACCATAATAACTGCATGAAACTAATAAGTAGGCTGCCTTTTTTGTGTCTTGATCAACAGTTTGTTGTCAACTATTCAGTAAATAAGTTCTAATTAGCTAGATACGCTTCATATGAAGAAGTAAGGGGCGTACCATGCTTCCATTTGAGCAGCTCCATGCATTTCATTAAAGGGTGTGAACTGATGTATCTCCTGAGCATTGACTTGAGTGATCAGAGCCCCATTGTCAGTGGGTTTCATCATGTATGTGTAGGTAGCGGCACCTCGCAGGTTCTTTCCATTCTAATCAGATATGGACAGGAAGATATGTTAGACCTAGAAAAACACTATGGAGAAGAGAGTTCAAAAGAAACTTCATCAAGTATTTTTACCTGTTGACAGCGGTCACATTGCTCTGTATAAACCATACCAATGTCCTTCTTTTTTCCGTCCTCGCAGTTATTCAGGTCCTTGGATTTTGTGACAGTGATGCGATTTGCCTTCTGGTCTTCCTGAATCACATAGCTTGTTTGGCAGACACCTTGAACTCCATCCTAAGGAACAGAGTTCTCACGTCACCATAAGCAACAGAACTCTCTATAAGTGTAAACATCAGTGACAAAAAAAGTTTAGTCTTTGTTACCTCCTGTAGTTTGTACACATTCTGGGTCTTCTTGATGTTGAGTTGCAGGAGGTTCAGGATTCCTCTCTGGATGTTGGTAACAGTTTCTGATACCTCCGCGGGAGAGTAAATGTTTCCGACACGGCCATTGCTGTACTCAAACTTGATGGGTTTCTGTAGCTGAGAAGCCAGTGCCTGGGAGAGCTTTTCTGCAGATCTGAATGGATCTTTGGGCCAGATCCCATTATACTCCTTAATCTGGGGATCAACAATCTGAGAAACAAAACATAGCAAACATATTATGTTTGAGAATATGCAGAGCACCTGCATAGCTGAAGTTATGAATTGATGACACATTTGATTGGCTTCTTATCTGAAGTGTGCTGTTTTCCATTAAACTAATTTGGTTTGCTTCAGGTCACTTTGAAAAGCTACTTCATGTATTCTATGAAAGGACATTAAATAAAAAACAATGTTGGTGTGTTTATAGCTTTCATCTGGTGTGAAAAGTTTTATCAGGTTAATTCTATTCTGCTTAGTAATTCATTATCAGGAGAGTTTGTGTGTGAATCGTCGTGTCAGTTTCACCTTAAGCAGGTATGTTTTCTGGGCGACTCTGCTGATTTGCACTTTGCAGCCCAGCTTCAGGCCAGCTCTCGCCAGGCCCTTCTCAGGAAGCCCAGCCAGAAGCTGACCCTCATAATCGTACTCATAGGTCTTACTGCTGCTGTAATCTGGGTCTGCAATGAAGCACAGATACCAGTTACCACGGAAACAATAAAAAAAACATAATTAATTAATAAAATACAAGAATACACTTAAAATATACATACCCAAGCTATCCAGAGCAGCAGCTGAAAATAAAAAGAATATATATATATATATATATATATATATATATATATATATATATATATATATATATATTAAAAAGTTAGAAAAAAGGAACTAATAAATCCATACCATATTTAAAGTATATACATGTATTTATATACTTACCCACAATGGCTATAGCCAGTGTGACTATGATCCCCTTCATGGTCTTAGGTAAGTGCAGGGTCCCTTCTGTCAGTCTATTTATACACAGTATATTGCACAGGACCACTAGATTTGCTCATGCGCAGTTTTTTTTGGGTTACCTTTCCACTTACCATATCAGATTGTCATTGTGCCAATTTTATCGATTTTAACAAATAAACTGTAGAGTAACAGATAGTGGGTAGGCTTACATGTTTTATATAAAAGTAAGTAGCTATGAATTACATTTTTTGTTTTACTTCTTCCCCCTTATTAAATAAATTATTATTATATTATTATTATTACTATTTATATATAAAAGTCTGTGATAATGTACTATGTCCTGAGTTTAGATGCTGCTCTTCAGGTCTAGTTACCTTCCACAGACATAGGAAACAGGCTAGATCTGCCAGCGTCTATAAAGAAAAAAGAAGTACGTTTCATTCTTACTCACAGAAAAACAGGTCTTGGTCTTGCCTGTCACATGTAGCGTATTTTCACTTTTTGACGTCACTACTGTGGTATTATCACTTTTTTTGAATGGCTCAGGATGCAAATATAGCCTTCATCCATGTATTATATATATAGAATAATAGATGGGCTTCAGTGAGTTACAGGAAAATAATTTCGTCCAGTGTTTCTGTGACGTCATAAATTACGAGGCCGCAGGTCGATTAATTTATAAACTGTCACAGAAACCCAAGATGGAATTGTTTTCCTGTAACTCACTGAAGAGGCCCATCTATTATTTTTTTTATAATACATGGATACCCTTGTGATGCTAATATTAAAGAAGATGAGGTTCAGCAGTACAGTTCAGGTTTTTTTTTTTTTTTTAAATAGTGTTTTTCAGTGCTGTACAGATGTTCTATGTTGTTATCCGTTTAGTTTCTGAGATACGAATGTACCAGCTTTACATCCTTTTTTTTTTTTTTAACGTATTCTCATTAACATTACTGGGTATTGTATGTTTGATTTCATAGCTACAATTCTAGTAAATATATAAAATAATATTTAACAAAAAAACAAAAAAAAAAAACTGTTTTTGTAATTATACTCAACAGACAAGTAGGACGATATAGTCAGTGTGTTTCAGTGTTTGGAGTGTGTTACCAATTGGCATACCTGATAGTAACAATACTGTTATCGTAGCAATGGTTGGGTTAGTCTGACTTTACATTTGTCCCATCGCTTAACTGATAACAGTGTTATCAGAGTAATGTCTTATCTCTTTCACCTTGGTGAATATTGACCAGCTCAACAAACAGGCCAGCCTGACACTGGAGCCTCTCACATTAGCTGTTTCCCTCACTTTACTAAATCAATGGTTCCCACAGTATTTTACTGCCAGTCTACTAAAGTATATATATATATATATATATATATATATATATAATTAGTTATATGCTGCAATAATTCATCATGAAACAAAGGTTGATCGCAGCCACTGGTAACCGTTCTGCCTCGCTGGCTCTGGCACAGACAGGCAGGGAAGGAGCGGCGTGAGCAGGTCATTCCACTTTTCAGGATCAAATGCCATTACAGTACAGCAGTTAGAATAAGGAAGGGCAGATCTTGAACCTACCAGCACACACACTAGAGGTAGAGAGAGGGAGCAAGGCCCCATCCCCAGTACAGGAGATCACAGCCCCCAGAATGAGCTTTAGATAAAGGTCTACTCTCACTCCTCTGGGCCTGGGCCACCTCAGCTGTGGTAAACCTTACAGAACAGAGACTTAAAAAGGAGCATGGGTGAGGTGGTTGAGAGGTGAGGCTATGACGTTAAAGAGAAGGGAGGCTGAGGGGTTGAGATGGAGAGAAGCAACAACAAAAGGCATGGCAGCAGCACAGGTAAACACAGGCAAGTTTAAGTAACAAAGGACATTAGCAACCAGGAAAGGAGTTGGTTGCCCTGCCGTCTGAACAGCCGCAAGCTTCCAATTCATTTTATGGAAATACAATGATTAGTTTAATGTTCACTCCAAAAAGGCCAAGAAAAGGACTAGGTGAAAATGGGTCCGTTGGTTGTCATCTTGTCAAAATGTTTGAGTCTGCCCTTTGCAAATGAGTTAGCAAGGAATATTAATTAAACACTGGGCATAACAAACAAACAGATTATGTTTAGTTTACTATTGGTATTTGAATGACAATAATTAGCTTTCTAAAACCTTCAAACAAGTAGAATGGCTTTATTAGTGATTGAAGGGTACCCTCTTCTAGTTGTACTAAATAATTGCAAGCAGTCATTTAAGTTAACCTGCTGCACCAAATTGTACATGCAGTTTTAAAGAAATAGTAAATCTATAAAATGCAGTAAACAGTCAGTTCTACTACTTTCCTAGAGAAAATAACCAACTTAATTCAACTTTTTTATGTCAAAGAAAATAAATAACTGAATGCCTGTTGGGTTAAAGTACAGTATCCATCATATTTTCCCACCTGCTTTTGGTTCAGGTCAACAGCAACACAAACAACCTCTAAAACACAGTGTACATGTCAAACCAACACTTAGAATCCTTTTTTTTTGCCAACAATAAGCAAATACTATTTCTGTTGTGTCTTTGTGTCTTTATTTACATGAAGAAACACGCAGAAACACAGCGTTGCTTTCTAACCATGGTCATTGCTTTATTGAACCTGTGAACAAAGAAGAGGATGTGACATCATTATTATTATTACTAAAGTCTTCAGATCTTAAAGAGACAGTCATGTTAATACTTCATTTCAGCAATACACTACATCTCCTCCCTTGTATAATTAGAACTGGGTATTGAACTTAATAAAAGTATATATTTAGTTTCCTTTTATTTTACTTTACTTTTATTTATTTTCTACATACTATTATTCCCAATATTTAGAACATTAGTAACAACTAACAGCTACAGCTATTAACATATGCTGTGGCATCACTCTTGGTTACTTATAACAAATAATTACAAGTTCAGCTTGTCTGGAGCCTTGCGGGTTCTCTCAGGGTAGCGTCTATCAGGCAACTGTTGGTTCGGTGGATCTGCAGTCATCGATCCTGGGGTTAAGGCTATGTCAGGCTGCTGCTGGGTATCAGTAACCGCACTGCTGTTACTCGTATCAGGAGGCTCCGCTGATGTTGGTGTGCAGGTAGGTAACCGGACTGGCAGGTCAGGAACATCAAGTGGTACTGCATCTGGGTTACCTCCAACACCTCGAATGTCCCACATTCAGCTGACGGCTTTGCTTCATGGGGTGTGCAATTGTTTGCTGCAGTTGTTTGCTAACCACATCACTCTGGACGCTGGGTTTTAATAAGTCCAGTCGGGTCCGCAGGTTGCGTTTCATCATCAGCATAGCTGGTGTCTCATTTGTGGTGGTGTGTGGGGTACTTCTGTATGTTAACAAGATATTTGCAATTTTCTTTTGCAGTGTCCCGTTTTCCCCTTTCATTGCACGTAAACTCTGTTTAAGTGTTTGCACAAACCGTTCTGCCAGCCCATTAGTTGCAGGGTGAAATGGTGCTGAGGTGATGTGTTTTATTCCATTCCGTTTCATGAAATGTTGGAATTCTTCACAAGTAAACTGGGGTCCATTGTCACTTACAAGTTGCAGTGGCAATCCAAATCTTGCAAAAGTGATTCTGAGGAAATCAACTGTTCGCGAAGCTGTTGTTGACTGAGTGCAAAACACTTCAGGCCACTTGGAGTGTGCATCTACAACCAGAAGGAACATACTCCCTTGAAATGGGCCAGCGTAGTCCACATGAATGCGTTGCCACGGTGATGTTGGCCATTCCCAAGGATGAACAGGTGCAGTCTGGGGTAGGTTTTGGGTCTGTGTGCATCCAATGCAACATTTAGCTATTTCCTCAATTCGTTTATCTAGACATGGCCACCAAATGTAGCTGCAGGCAAGCATTTTCATTTTGACTATCCCAATGTGGCCATTGTGTAACTGTTCTAACACTTGTGACTGTAGCTTTGGAGGTACAATTACCCTCATGCCCCACAGTAGACATCCTTGATGGGTGGTTAGCTCATGTCTGCGGTGGTAATAAGGGTTAAGTGCTTCATCATGTCCATGAGACCAACCAGACATTGTCTGTTCATAAACTTTGGCTAGTACCGGATCATGCTGAGTTTCTTTTTTAATCATGGCACTAGTCACAGGGAGTGATTCAATCTGGGAGGTGTGAAATACATCCACAGGGTCAATGGAGTTTTCACGCACCCTTCTCGAGGAAGCCTGGACAGTCCATCTGCATTGGAATGGAGGTCTGTCTTCTTATATTGATGTCGTACTCATGCCCTGCCAGGAAGAGAGCATAGCGCTGTAGACGTGCTGCCGTCATTGCTGGAATTCCTTTATGAGGATGAAAGATTGACAGAAGCGGCTGATGGTCTGTTACTAATGTGAATCGCCGACCATATAGATATGTATGGAATTTCTTCACACCCCACACAAGAGCAAGTGCTTCCTTATCAATTTGAGAATAGTTACGCTCTGCGGAATTTAAGGATCGTGAAACAAAAGCCACTGGTCTCTCTGTACTATCTCCCATGGTGTGTGAGAGTACCTCACCCAGTCCATAAGGCGACGCATCACATGCTAGTTTTACTGGTAGCTGAGGATCAAAGTGAGTCAGTACTTGTTTTGAAGTAATCAGTTCTTTTGCTTTGCGGAAAGCAGCATCACAACGGTCTGTCCACTTCCACTCTCTGTTTTTCTCGAGGAGCTGGTTAAGTGGCTGCAGTACTGAAGCTAAGTTTGGAAGGAACCGGTGATAATAATTTATCAATCCAATGAAGGATCGGACTTGTGCCACCGTTTTGGGCTGTGGTGCATTGGCAACTGCATCAATTTTCTCTTTTGTCTTGTGCAGTCCATTTCTGTCGATCTCATGAGCACAGAACACAATTTTGTCCTTGAAAAATTCACATTTGCTTAGGTTTGCTCGAAGTCCATATTCATTCAGCCGTTCAGTACAAGTTCTAAATTTTCCAGATGCTCTTGCTCAGTCTTGCCGGTGATTATCATGTCATCCAGGATGCACTGAGTCCCTGGAATGCCTTGTAATATCTGATCAATTGTCCGTTGCCAGATAGCAGGTGCTGAAGCAATTCCGAACACAAGGCGGTTGTAACAGTACAGTCCTCTGTGCGTATTGATTGCTAGATATTGTCTGGAGTCCTCTTCCACTTCGAGGTGTAACTATGCATGTCGCAGGTCTACTTTGCTGAAATGTTGTCCGCCTGCTAGAGCAGCAAAAATGTCATCCAATCGTAGTAATGGATACTGGTCTACCTGGAGTACTGCATTTACTGTCACTTTAAAATCCCCACAGATTCTTACTGAACCATCTTTTTTTACAACCGGCACAATTGGTGTTGCCCATGCACTTCGGTCTATTTTAGATAGGATTCCTGTCTGTAACAGTCTGTCCAATTCTGCTTCTACTTTGGGTCTGAGAGAGTAGGGCACTTGTCTTGCTTTCAGGAATTTGGGTGTAGCATTTTCTTTAAGCACAAGCTTTGCTTTGAAGTTTTTTACTGTGCCTATGTCGTCCTGAAAGACAGTTTCATATTGTTTCAATAACTGCTTTAGTTTTTTGTTTGTGTCCATTGGCATAGCTTGCACTGCTTGTATGGATTTAAGATCATGCCACTGTAGCTTAATTTCATGTAACCAGTCTCTGCCAAACAATGTTGGACCATCTCCCTGCACTACATAGTTTTAGGCTGTGCACTTGTCCATGGTATTCAACTTTAACTTGTAGCACACCTTCTGGTGTAATTTTCTCACCTGAATAGGTTTTCAGTAGGACACTTGTGCTTTTCAAGATCACAGTTTTGAACAGTTTCTCATAACTACCCAATGAAATCACAGAGACAGCTGATCCTGTGTCAAGCTCCATCTTTAAAGGCTTGCCTTCTACTGTGGAGTTACCCAAATTACTCCAGAGCTGGACTTGCTAACATTATTTATTTCCATTGTAGCAATTATCTCACTGTCTGCATCACTATCACTGTTTTCTTCAACTTTGTGCACATCTTTCCTTGTCTGTTCTTGATTTCTATGCCATTTGCCTTTATTTACTTCTTTAACACGACAAGCTTTCTGGATGTGTCCTCTCTTTTGACAATTGTGGCACAGTGCATCCTTAAAACGGCAATCATCTGGTTTGTGTCCTTGTCTGTCACATCTATAGCACTTTTCAGCCAGACGGGGAAGTCTCGCGTGGTTGCGTGTCAGTTTATGTAAAGTAGATTCAGGTTTGTGTTTACTTTGTAACTCCAACGCGTCTCGCGCTGCCGTCTCCATTGCTACTGCTATTTCCACTGCTTTTGTGAAAGTGAGATCCACCTCTGAAAGTAAACGTTTCTGTATGTGCTCACTTGTCAGTCCGCACACAAACCTATCTCGCAGAGAATCATTTAAGTTTCCACCGAAATCACAGTGTTGAGATAACTTCCTAATTTCAGCAACATACGCACTGACATTTTCCCCTCCGCGTTGATCACGTTTGTGAAATCGGAATCTTTCGGCGATTACCAAAGGTTTGGGTGATAAGTGATTTTGTAAAATCTGGACTATCTCTGCAAAGGTCTTTGTAGCTGGTTTTGCTGGCGCTGTAAGATCACGGAGTAAACTGTACGTTTTTCCCCCAATTAAACTCAGAAGTGCAGGCACTTGTTTATCATCACTTATATCGTTGGCCACAAAGTACTGCTCTAAACGTTCAATATATACCGACCAGTTTTCCATAGACTCGTCGAAAACATCAATTTTCCCAATAGTAGGCATTGTGCTTACCTACTCTGCAGGTTGCTTTGTTTTCGTTGTCGGTTTTTTTTTTTTTTCCTCTGGTGCGGCCGCCTTTTTTTTTTTTTTTTTTTTTTTAGCTAAGCGTTTTTTTTTTTTTTACATTAACATGCTTTGCTGTCCTTCGATATCAAATCCCGTATTCTCGTCGCCAGTTGTTGTGTCTTTGTGTCTTTATTTACATGAAGAAACACGCAGAAACACAGAGTTGCTTTCTAACCGTGGTCATTGCTTTATTGAACCTGTGAACAAAGAAGAGGATGTGACATCATGGACTAAAGTCTTCAGATCTTAAAGAGACAGTCATGTTAATACTTCATTTCAGCAATACACTACAATTTCAAATCATTTCTCAAATTTTGAATTTGTACATTTATACTCGTTGTATATACACTATATGCTGACCAACAAATAGTGGCAAATTCAATATCATACCACTTTAAGTGTAGACATGTATGCTTAGCTCTTAGAAGTCACATGAACAAAACTAATACAACCTTGTATGTAAATCTGTTGCAAAACCCATACACCCATACACTAGAGAACAATGCTAAATTACTTATTAAACATGAGTTCAGCAACAATGCACCATCTACTTCTACAAGCAGCAACATGAATGCTTATGAATGTGAAGGATGACTTAGCCTTTGCATTTATATACTATGATAAATGAGGCATCTTGTTGAGCCAACTATAACCAGCACAGTAAAAAAGCCACCTGGTTCATTTTGATTGTAAAACAATTGCTGATTCTAATACAGATTTAGAGAAGCAGTGTATTTAAAACACATGTCAACATATCTAATATCATATAAGCATACAGTAGCTTAAAGACAGCAAGACACAAATGTTGATCAAATTGGCTTTTATTGAATGTTTTTCCAATGACCTAAATTATTGCATTGATTGCATAAGCAGCATTTCTCTATAAAATTAGCTTACCAATTAGAAAATAAAACAATGAATTCTTTACACATGATTTTATATACACTACCGGTCAAAAGTTTTAGAACACCTCCATTTTTCCAGTTTTTATTGAAATTTACGCAGTTTAATGTCTCAATGTACTCTAAAATTAAAGCATAGAACAAATAAACAATTGGAGATAAAAAAGAAATCATGGAATCGTTTTGTTTAACAAAATTTAATCTAAATTTTTGACTCATCAAAGTAGCCACCTTTTGCAGATATAACAGCCGAACACACTCGTGGCATTCTTTCTACAATGGAAATCAAATATTGTTTGGAAAGTTCTTCCCAACACTGTTGCAGAAGTTCCCACAAATGTGTTGCACTTGTAGGTTGCTTTGCTTTCACCCTTCTGTCCAGTACATCCCAAACCAGCTCGATGGGGTTTAAGTCTGGAGACTGTGCTGGCCATTCCATGATTTGAAGCCTACCGTTTTGTTCTTTTCTTCTAAGGTAGTTCTGACATAGCCTGGAGGTATGTTTTGGGTCATTATCTTGCTGTAGGATGAACCCCTGACCAACTAGGGCGATACCAGAGGGTATTGCATGGCGCTGCAAAATGCTGTGGTAGCAGTTTTGGTTCAGGGTGCCACTCACTCTGTGCAAGTCGCCGACTCTGGATCCAGCAAAGAGCCCCAGACCATCACGCCCTCCTCCATGTTTGATAGTTGGTGTCACACACCGAGGAACCATCCTTTCGCCTACTCGACGGGCGCATAAAAACCCTGCATGATGAACCAAGATTTCAAATTTTGATTCATCGGTCCATAAGACCTTCTTCCAGTCTTCAATAGTCCACTGGCGGTGCTTCATGGCCCAGGCAAGCCTCTTTTTTCTTATTTTGCCATCTTAGCAATGGCTTTCTTACTGCCACTCGACCTGTCAAACCTGCAGCTCAAGTCTTCTCTCACAGTTGAAACTGAGACTTGCTTACTTCGACCAGTGTTAAGCTGTGCTTGAAGCTGTTGTCCTGTGAGCCGCCTATCACGTAAGCTGTTGACTCTCAGAAACTTGTCTTCTGATTCTGTTGTGGCTTTGGGTCTGCCAGACCTCTTCCTGTCAGAGTTTCCTCCAGTTTCCAAGTGCCTTTTGATGGTGTAGGAAACTGTACTCACTGACACCTTGGCTTTCTTTTGCAATTTCTCTAAAGGAAAGACCTACACTTTTAAGGGTTATAATGGTCTGTCTGTCTTCCTTTTGTTAATTGCCTTTTTCTCGCCATTATGAGAGCAATATACTACTTCCTGCAGTACAATACTGTCCAAATAATGCTTAAGAGGGTGTAGTAACACAGTCTGTTCCAACACTGCTTTTATACAGACAGAGGGTTTGTAAGTAATCAACAAAAGTTGGGACACCTGTAGGAATTGTTAGCATCAACTTTCAAGGCTTAATTTACTTCCATTGCTGCAGAACAGCTGTAAGTTGTTAACCCATTACTTGTTCCCTGAAAAAGCCTTTTTGTATAACTCTGAAATGTACATTATTTTTCAGTTTTTGGTAACCTAAACTTTTTTTTTTTTAACCTCTGGCAGTTTACCGCTTACCTTTGTACCATTTCAGGTTATTCACTGGACTTGAACTGCTTAAATTTCAATAAAAACTGGAAAAATGGGGGTGTTCTAAAACTTTTGACCGGTAGTGTGTATATATATATATATATATATATATATATATATATATATATATACACACAGTGCCTTGAAAAAGTCTTCACACCCTTGAACATTTTTCACATTCTGATGCCTAAAGAATACAATTCAAAATGCATTAAAGTAGGAGTTTGTTTCACTGATCTACACAACAGCACCTACACTTTCAACGTGAAAGAACAATTATAGAAATATTCGAAAAGTAATTAAAAATAAAAAACCAAAAAGTCTTGATTGCATCAGTCTTCACACCCCTTGAGTCAATACTTGGTGCAAGCCCCTTTTGCAGCAATAGCAGCCATGAGTCGTTTTGGATAAGTGTCTACCAACTTAGCACAGCGGGATGGTGCAGTTTTTGCCCATTCTTCTTAGCAGAATAGCTCAAGCTCTTTCAAGTTGGCTGGGGATCGTCTGTGGACTGCAGTCTTGCCACAGATTTTCTATAGGATTCAGGTCTGGGCTTTGACTAGGCCACTCGAGGACACAAACCACAAAACCTTCTGCCACATGCGTGCAGTGTCCCCTCAGTGTTTCTTTGCAAAATCTATGCGGCACATCATATGGCTTTTTTTCAGCAGTGGCTTCCTTCTTGCCACCCTCCCATACAAGCCATGTTTGTGGAGTACTCTTGAAATTGTTGAACAGTCAACATTTTCCCCAATCTCAGCCAGAGACCTCTGTAGTTCTTTTTAAGTAATCTTAGGCCTCAGTGACCTCCCTCAGCAGTTTCCTTAAGCCACGGCTACTGACTTTGGAGGGACGGCCTGATCGAGGCAGTGTCTTGGTGGTGCCAAACTGTTTCCACTTTACAATGATGGACCTGACAGTGCCCCAAGGGATATTCAAAGACATTGAAAGTTTCTTATATCCTTCCACCAATCTGTACCTTCCAATAACTTTATCCCAGAGTTCTTTTGGCAGCTCCTTGTTCGGCATGTTTTGCCATTTGCTTCAAATTCACTTCATACAACAGAAACAGCTTGATTCTTCATCCTGGAGTATTCGAATCAGTTGAACTACTGTGACTGGACACAGGTATGATCTATTTAACTTATTATGTGCCTTGTTAAGGTAATTTGTTGTACCTGAGCTAATTTGGGTTTGCTATGACAAAGGGTGTGAAGACTTATGCAATTAAGACTTTATGGTTTTTTATTTTTAATTACTTCTTGAATATTTCTATAATTGTTCTTTCATGTTGAAAGTGTAGATGATGTTGTGTAGATCAGCGAAACAAACTCCTACTTTAATGCATTTTGAATTGTATTCTTTAGGCAGCAAAATGTGAAAAATGTTCAAGGGTGTGAAGACTTTTTCAAGGCACTGTGTGTGTGTGTGTATATATATATATATATATATATATATATATATATATATATATATATATATATATATATATATATATATAGTTCGCTTTAAGTGAAAATCTCTTTACCATGATAAAACTAGGTTATAAACAATTACAAAATAAATCACAGGGATACAGACACATGTAAACATTTAACTTGAAATCACATTCATAAAATAATTAAATGAATATAAAATCTGCTCTGTACAGACATGTCAACACAACATCAAGTACAGAAATAAAATTCTTTGCTAAAAAAAGTAACAAAAAAAGACGCACGAATACACAAACCAGTTTAGGTCAGTGGTTTCACATCAATACAGTACAAGTGCTACTTGCAGGAAAAAAAAAAAAAAAAAAATAGAAGTTCTACATTCTATTAAGTCACATGGGGGTCAATAGTGTTCATGATTTAAAGTATGCCACCTGAACCCACAAATCCCTGTGCTGCAGTTAAGGTGAAAAAAAAAAAAAACACCCTAGGGGTGAAACGCCAACAGAATAGTGTTTGTGGATGGCAGTATTAAGATCTTCCACCGATTAAAATGTTTAATAGAAATAAATAAAAATATAAAAGTTTACCAACGAATAATAAAATCAAGATGTAACAATGCATGAATGAGTGAAAGCAAGGCGAGAGAAAGTTCAATTTTAATTTGGAAAATAGTGCAAACCCTGTAATGCAGCTCTTAAGCATCAATACCTGCCAGTGTTGATTACATGTTAGATAACTGACAAGCCAAAATGCCAGGGAATTAAACCAAGCCACCAATGTGTTGTCAAGATGAAGTCTGTTTAAGTTATTGTAGGAGACAGAAAATACTGAAAAAACAAGCACATTTCATGTAATCTGACATTAGATTTTAAAAAATAAAACAAACAAAACCACCCCACTATGTTAGTGACAACCTTTATATAAAATAGTACAAAAAAATTACAGCCCTTCATAGGTACATTCACAGTTTATTCTCATCTCCGGTGATTGAACAAATATAAGAGTCCTCAGAGGTTACTGAAAGTATTGGCTTGGGAGTCGATAGTTGGCTACTGTACAATTTTATGCTGGTGTCTTGCACACTGCTTCTCTTTGGCTGGGTTCTTGGTGAGCTGCAGAATAATAAAAATCAAACAAACAAAATTAGTATTTTGTTGATCACAAGTGCCTAAGAGAATACAGCACACTACTCAGGATGAAGAAACCTTGCAAGGTACAGACTTTGATTGAAGTGCAAAATAAGTTCCTGATATGTTGTGACGCATCTTTAAGTTTAACGATACAGAAACAGTCAGCTTATGTCCTTAACCACATCTTTTAATAAACCGCTACCTTTTGTCAGGTATAAGGCATAGGGTCTGGTATAGATCTGCAGTACATGGCATTTTCAAGGAGGAGGAAGATTTTGGTGTAGATAATGAAGTGTGACAAGTCACTTTATTCTGCTGTGCTGGAGGAGTGTGTAAATTCTGGTTTTCCAAGTCCAAACCTAGAAAAAAAAAATCCTCTCCTTAGTTGCATTTCCACATCATTTTAAAAGACACACAGTTACAGAATAAAGTATTGGCACCCTATGATTGATATAAGCACAATTAAAATACAAGTTAAATACAAGCATTTAGTGAATAATAAATCGCCAATTAGTATGACAGACCAAAACTACACCTTAGCTGTTAGTATAATAAACAAGCTTTATAAAAAAAAAAAAAAAAAAAATTAAAAAAATTAAAAAGCACTTGGCACCTTTACACCAAGTCTATAAAAATGTAATACAACTTGAAAACCAATTAAGCTGCATTATAAAAAGTAAACTATTTCCAACATCTGTTGAATACTTTTTGGCAACACAGTAGATGACGGCCAAGACAAAGGAGTTAGATTCATGTTTGAGAAAAGCACTTGCAGCAAATTACAACAAAGGAAATGACTACAGAACAGCATTAAAATAAATATGGAATACCAAAATCCACAAATCAGAGCAATAATCAAGTACCACCACAGAACAAATTCAACTGAAACGCTTGAAAGTGGAAATCCAAAGAATTAGGGGTAAAAGCAGGTAGGAGAATCATCCAATGATTAAAAGCATCAGGCATAATCATACACGGAAACTGTACAACGATCACAGAAGAGTTGTATACACTTGGGCCTCACTGCAAACCACTTTAAAATAAAATATATAAAACAAACAAAACAAAAACGTCTAAAAGTTTGCCAAGGCTAAAATAAATATTTTCCTCAAATGGATCACAGTATGTTGGGAAGGGGGGGGGGGCTTCAAAATGAAGAAAACCTTGTAGCTACAGTTAAACATGGAGATGGTGCAATCATGATAGGGGGGAGTTAACAGTTCAGGGACTGGAGACATTAATGCAATTGTAGAGTGTTTTGATACATGGCTACATTAATTTGATCTTTAAAGTACAATGATACCATCTGCTTGTAGGCTGATTGGTAGACTGTTCCAACACAACAACAACCCAAAGCATATGGCTGTCAACGCCGTGAAGGACAATCCAGAATTGATCTTTGCATTCAAGAATCATAAAAAAAAAAAATAATAATAATAAATAAATAAATAAATAAATAAAATAACCAGATTAATCCAATAGAAATGCTTTGCACCGATCTGAAAAAAAAAGTTGTAGCGAAGCATTGTGTATCCAATCTGTCTGAGCAGATGGAAATATGCAAGACAGAATGGGCCCAGGATTTCACCAACACGACGTAACATACTGGTTAAGAATTATTATTATAAACATCTGAAAGCCATAATAAAAAGCAAAAGGAGGACACACGTTAAATACTACAGCAGGGGTGCCAATACTTTGTCATGAACAAACACTTTAAATGGAATAAGTTTGCTTTGGGATAGATTTGCTAAATTACTAGAAGTGTGAATTTTGCTTTTATTAAAAGTGGTTACAGTTTACCAAATGCTTGTCCTTAAATCTGTGATATTGAATTATGGTATAATACGCAAAGGGCACCAATACATTTGTCTGCAACTGTATCAAGCAAACCTATTTAGATACAAGTTTTGGACAGACATTTACACTGGATATATTTCATCTACACAATTATTCAATTTAAATTTCCCCACACGTTTTTTAAACATTCGGATAGCTATAGAAAGTGCCTATAGAAAGTCTATACCATCTTTCAAAATTTTCACCTTTTGTTGCCTTATAGCCTGGAATTAAAATGCATTAAAATATTTTAATTTTTTTCATTTATCTACACATCCTACCCCACAACTTCCAAGTGAAAAAAATATTCTAGAAATTTGTAGAAAATTAATTAAAAATAAAAACTGAAACAGCTTGGTTGGAGAAGTGTCCATCCCCCTTGTAATAGCAATCCTAATTAGCTCAGGTGTAACCAGTCGCCTTCAAAATCACACACCAAGTTAAGTGGCCTCCATCTGTGTTAAATTGTAGCTCAGGTAATTTTAGGATAATTCAGCCCTGTAGGTTCCCTCTGTTGGGTAGTGCATTTCAAAAAGACACACCATGAGCACCAAGGCCTCCAAAAGAACTGTGTTAAATCAGGGGATGGGTATAAAAAAATATCAAAGACCTTGAATATCCCTTTGAGCACGGTCAAAACATTCAAGCAGTTCCCACCAAGCCCCTGCCTAGTCAGGTTCCCTCTGTTGGGTAGTTTGCAAGAGCTACAGGCTTTTATGGCCAAGACTGGTCAAAGTGTGCATGTGACAACAATCAACCCACAAATCTGGCCTATATGGTGGGTGGCAAGAAGGCGCCATTACTCAAGAAAGCCCACCTTGAATCCTGTTTAAAAGATGCAAAATTCTGTTGCCATGAAAGGCACAGATCAGGGATGGGTAAACCCAAAATATCCCTACTGTGAAGCATGGTGGTGGCAGCATTTTGTGGATGTTTTTCGGCAGGGGCTGGGGCACTTGTCAGGAAAGAAGGAAAATGAATGGAGCAAAAAGTACAGAGAAGTCATTAAAAAACCTCTTTTCCAAACCAAACTGAGGAAGTTCACAACACCCATTTTTGTTTTAAATTTCCTTGAGTGGCCCAGTCCGATTATTATTATTTTTATTTATTTCAACACTCCAAGGAACTTGACAGAGCTTGAACAGTTTTGTCCAAGAATGGTCAAATATTGCCAAATCTAGGTGTGCAAAGTTGGTAGAGACTTATCCCAACAGACTCACAGCTGTAATTGCAATTGTTACAAGATATCACATTATTTTTATCATACATGATTTTCATTTTGTATTTTTAATATACAACTTTTTTCCCTTATACAGTTGGGTTTTTTAAGTGGAAAAATCTAGGTAAAGTGAAACCTTGCTCACAACAAAATGTGGGTTCAGGGGTGTAGACAGGCACTGTCCCCAATAATCTTAGGGTTGTGAAACCAATAGATTACTGTATAAGGATTTTGAACCACTATAAAACTAGACATGAAATATACTCCAGTCAAGAGTCCAGAGCCCTCTACTGAACCAACTAAGTTGCTCTTCCTCAAATGCTGCCCCAAGAGGACAAAATAAATTAATAAAATAAAATCCATCTGAATTCATATTGTATTTTCCAATTTTTTTTT
This sequence comes from Huso huso, assembly GCA_036884735.1. Taxonomy (NCBI): domain Eukaryota; kingdom Metazoa; phylum Chordata; class Actinopteri; order Acipenseriformes; family Acipenseridae; genus Huso; species Huso huso. The sequence goes on along the minus strand of CM072672.1, from coordinate 24,782,964 downwards.
TTTTTTTAAAGAAATAATGCAAATCATTTTAAAATGACAAGGTTCTTCCTCTGGTCATCAAAAAAGCCTCCATTCCTCCTTTAATTTTTTTCCTTCTCCTCCAATGTCACGGAGCAAGTCTCACACAAAACAGAAAAGTTGCTAACAAGAGATACAAATTTGTTTGACAGGGGTTTGAGTAAAGAGGTTAGCTATGTAACTTCTGCCACTGGTCATAACCTGCTGGTGCACCCTGTTTAAGTATCCCAGTTACCACACCACAGTAAACTAAACATTGTACTGGGGAGATTTTTTACACCCTCTCAGTAGGGTACCATTCCAGAACTATTAACCAACATACTGCATTTAAAATGAATGTGTTAATTGACAACTAAACTACAAAGAAAAAATCTATTGTAAAAAAAAAAAATATTAAATGCAATTGAAAATGTTCATTATCTGAAAACAAAGTTCTTTAGGTCAGCAATTTGTGCAAAATAACTTAAATGTTACCATACTATACACCATTGTGCAGTATTCAAATCAGTAGATGCAATTGTTTTGGCCCAACAGATACTGTAAATTTTACCAAGTTGCACACTTTCTATATTATTATTATATGTCAAAACACAGCTAATTTAAATTTCTGTACCATTAAACAGTTTTCCAAACCAGATATTTTTGTTTTAAATTTCAACATTTTATTTTTTATTTATTTTAGTAGACCAAAAGTAATAATATCACATTATTTTTACATGCAATCCCATTTATAACACAGGCAGGTAAAGTACAAGGGTATAGCAGCAGTGTCCCCCACCCAGGATTGAACCCACCCTCCAGTCAAGGGGCAGGGGGGTCACACATTTAAAAAAGAAAAGTTGCATGCCCCTGTAACTCATATAAAATTCTACATATTGTGGTTGAAATAATGCAACATTTTAAAATGACAAGGTCTGTTACCTGTTTGTATTGAGTAATGGCCAATGCTTAACCCATGGTGCACTGTGGTATCAGTTACCACACCTAACATTGTACTGGGGAGATTTTCCATGGGACCCACTGTAAGCAGCAATCACTATTTATTGACACAATACCTTATAATTAGTGTTGGGACGAACACAGGATTTTCATGTTCGGATATTCGCCCTTTATTTTTCCAAAGCAAACACAGGCAGAGACAACATACAATGCCCGTGGCCCCTGTGTGTGTGCGCGCCTTTATTTAACATGTTAAACATGTTAAAATAGAAAAATATCCCTGGAGTAAAGAATGAAGTTGTGTAGGACTTACTTTACCCCAGTGAATTAACTACAAAACAAAAAGATGCCATAATAGAAGTTCAACGTTGTTTTGTTTATTCCTGAAATAAATAGTACATAAAGTTGACACCGCATTTCATTTCTTTTTTTCTCCTCCATTCCTTCACAGTAAACAGTAGCCATAGACAAGTTTTCAAGTAATAACATGAGGTTTACTTGTGCCTTTTTGTAGCTGAACAAGCAAACAAACAGAAATTTAACTTTAAACACTTCAAATAAAACAAAACGTGGAAATGGCATTGTAAAGTGAAGGGGGAAAAAAAAAACCTTGCTGTTTTGGTTCTCATTTATTACATTCTACATAAAAAGTCGCAACAAATATATAATGTATACAATCTATATATATAAAAAAAATCATCACTACACAGCAATTTTTCAGGAAGGGTATTGTATAAGCGAGGCATTTCAGAATGACGAGCTTGCCTTTTTTCTGTCCCATGAGATTCTGGCTCGCTCTAAAGCAGCACAATGCATTTGTCTCAGATGGCTTTCCATTGAGGTCACTATGGTGGAGTTTCCGTGCATGTTTTTTTTTTTTATAGCTCAAGACATTTGCATTTCATAATGACGAGCTTGCCTTTTTTGGGTTTCCATTCGCTCAGTTTATTTTACTCGATTAAACCAGGCTTTTCACCCGACATCATGCAAATGAATAGGAAAGGTGGGGGTTGATATGTAAATTAGCTATGCGTAAAGTACTTGTGCTGTTTTTAAAGATTACTAGTGACATTTTGTGAAAATGTGGTTTCCATGAGCAGAGAACTGGTACACAAGTCAATCTAAGCTGCTGCGACAAGGCAAAATACCTTGTGTCTGGTTGGTTAATAATGTGTTTTACTTCTTTCCCAAATTGTTTTTCAAACACCATTAGTGGGGTGTCATGTCGTTAGTAGTGAACACGGTTTCAACTAATTTCTTACGATTCATTTATTAAAAATGAACTCTGAGATATAAAATTAAACTGAGCAACAGGTATTGCAGATCACCATGGCTGAAAACCGGCTGAGATGTTTTATATATATATATATAGTGAGGAAAGGATAGCGTTGCCTTTAAGAAATGGCGGCGCTAAGGAAGAAACTACACAACCCAGAAATCCGAGTGCCAATTAATTGGGTGGGGTTTCTGGGTTTAAAAAGGAGCAGGGCAGAGCCATAGGGGAGAGAAGTGTGGGGAACACGGCCCGGTTGTCCTGCAAGGAAGTAGCGTGCAAACTCCAGTGTGTTGGAAAAAACAACCAAAAAGAAAGAGATCGCAAGGTAAAGCTATCGTTTGTGTTAAAATATAGTTGGCGTTTAGTTTTTACAAAGTGCGATTTTTCCTCTTGTTGAGGTAGCCTTTTGTTTGTCAAAGTTTATTTTTATTTTCTGTTGTCGGGGTGCGACTTGAAGATATTGTACCCCTTAGCAATTTAAAAGAGACCCGCGGTATTCTGTGTGTTGTGCGGTTGTGCCCGCCACAACCGTAGTGTGTTGTGCTATATGCTTTATAACCCGGAGAGGTATTGGTTATTTACGTGTTGCAGAGACAGTAAATAATAACCAGAAAGAACAGACTTGTGAGACTGGAAGTGCAAGACATTGTTTATTCATAACACAGACACAAGATACTTTGCATATGATTAATACAGGGAAATGGACACTGGCTTTTAGAAGGAATACAATTTGCTTCTGTGGATCTATCGAGTTGGCTGCAGGAGTTCTTTCTCCACAGCCCGGATATAACTTGTTTTATATTTGTTCACTTCTTTGGACGTCTGGGGTTACCTCTATTGTGTTCCTGGAAGTCTTCTTTAAAAACGGATCCATTCTTATACTTACCTGTGTTCCAGGACAACTCCAGCAGAGGGAGCTTGTCTTGTACCTACCTGTGTTACAGGACTACTCCAGCAGAAGGAGCCTGTCTTGTACTTACCTATGTTCCAGAACTACTCCAGCAGAGGGAGCTTGTCTTGTACTTACCTGTGTTCCAGGACTACTCCAGCAGAGGGAGCTTGTCTGGTACTTACCTGTGTTCCAGGACTACTCCAGCAGAGGGAGCCGGTCTAATACTTACCTGTGTTACAGGACTACTCCAGCAGAGGGAGCCTGTCTTGTTCTTACCTGAGTTACAAGACTACTCCAGCAGAGGGAGTCTGTTGGATAGTTACCTGTGTGGCGGATCTACTCCAGTAGAGGGAGCCGGTCTTATACTTACCTGTGTTACCGGAATACTCCAGCAGAGGGAGCTCAACCTATGACAGCTCTAGGGCAGAGAACTGACCCTGTTCTTACCGGCGGACTGACTCACTTCAGTCGGAGGATCCTTGGACTTCTTTTCTATCTCCATATCTTGATGTAGCTAGAGAGGGTTGAAGAAGTGAGTTAGTCAGTGGCCCGTACAGGGCGAGAACTGTGACAGAAACTGCTTATTTGATGTAAATATTGTAAATAAAAGATACTTGCCTGCAAACGTATTGAGTCTGTGCCAGTTGGTGGAACGGGAAAGCAGTGGTTCAGCAGCACGTATCTACTGGATCTTTTACAATATATATATAGTGAAGAAGGAGCAGTGGTGCCTTTAAGAAATGGCATCACTAGGGAAAAACTACACAACCCAGAAACCTCAATACTGATTGGAAAGGCGGGGTTAGGCAGTTTAAAAGGAAGCAGGGCAGAACAAATCGGGGCTTGAGTGATTGTGGGGAACTCCGTCCGGTTGTCCTGCCTGTGCAAGCCTTGGAGAAATATTCCTGTGTCTTGGGAAAGAGATAATAAGTGAGTTTCGTTTCATTCGTAGCTATTTTGTGAAAGTCTAGTATAGAGCGTTTTTACCTCTTGGTGAGCCAGAGGGAGCCCCAGCTTTTGCTTACCTGTGTTCCTGGTGTGCTCCTCCAGAGGGAGCCCAAACCCAGCTTACCTGTCTTGTGGACCTGGGACATCTTACAGGCGAAGCCTGTCACCACTTGGTCGCCTCGCAGTAGCATAGAGAGGGGAGAAGAAGTGAGGTAGTTAGTGGCCCGTACAGGGCGAATAAATGCAATTGAAAAGTGTGTTTTGTTGTAAATATTGTAAATAAAAGTATTCACCTGAATCAGTGGTGTTTTCACTCCAGTCTGTGAAGAGAAAATACCGGTGTCCAGCAGCACCACACTACCACTCTTACATTTGGTGGCAGCAGTGGGATACAACGACCGAAAATACAATTCAGTCGGACCTACTCTAACACAGCAAGATGGCGGACCTAGATGCACTGGTTAAAGCACTAGTATCAGCAACGGCTGTCCAGCAGGAAATGGCAAGGGTACAGCAAGAGACTAACCGGGTACAAACACAGCAACTTGAGGTAGCCCGGCAGGAGGTGGCAGTCTTGAAAGTACGCTTGGACAGTCCTTCGTTCCAGTAACCTAACGTGAGTTTGATACGGCCCTCTCATGTGTTGCAGAAGATGACATGGGAAGATGATGTAGAGGCTTTTCTTCTCGCGTTTGAGTGTACAGCCACTCGGGAGGGTTGGCCAACTGAGAAGTGGAATCATTGCACCGTTTCTTCTAGGAGAGGCTCAGAAGGCTTACCACGACCTCGCTCCAAGTGTTGCAGAAGACTACCAACATCTAAATGGCCGAGATCCTTGCCCGCACTGGAGTGACCCCAGCCGTCCGGGCCCAGAAATATCATGCCTGGGGGTACGTTCCAGGAGTACAACCCAGGTCACAAATGTTTGATTTGATCCATCTGGCTACCAGATGGCTCAACCCAGAAGAAAATAGTGCAGAAAAAGTAGTAGAGATCCTACCGGCCGCCCTAAGGAAGTGGGTCGGTCAAGGGAACCCGGGTACCGTCAATGAGTTTGTGGATCTTGTGGAGCGGCAGTTAGCCGTAGAAGAGCTCTCGCGACAGCCCCGGGAACCCGAGTCAACAGTCTTGGAGGCCACGATTCAACCCGAGGTCGGGTAAGCAACCGGCGATGCCGGGGGGGAGCAGCCCAGGGCTGTGAAAGGACTGGGGTCAGACATGAGAGCGGGGGAAGAGGAATTGGGCTATAACAATTTCAGGTGTTTCAGATGTAATAAGCTTGGGCATATAGCAAAATTCTGTAAAAATAACGAGAGTATGGAATGTAACATTGGCGAACACTTTTGTGGAAATATCATTGTACCTCGACGACCCGATGGGTCTTACCCTTATGTAATAAAGGTGAAGGTAAATGGGAAATATGTGGAGGCTCTCGCCGATTCAGGAAGTGCACTTACATTGGTCACGCCGGAGTTATTGGCAGATCGCCCATTAGATTACGGTCTCGAGACAGGGATTACTTGTATACATGGGGACATTAAGCACTATCCGACAGCAGTGGTGAGCATTGAACTGGGGGGCCTGTGACAGGATAGGCGTAGTGTGGTGTAAAATAATAGACTCCAGTCCTTTATTCAATTAAGCGCCTTGGTTTTATTTCTTTCCACCAGATTACCAAAACGCACTCTAAATAATAGGGAGAATAAACAATAGGGAAGCCGGGTACACAACAATGTGTAACCCGACAAAATAAAGAGAAACGGGGTTGCAGTCCCAAAATAAACAAACAACAAAAACAATCCATCTTCCTTTTTGTAATCCGGGAACAGGAAAACACGGGGGTAATAAACCCAGCACTTCCGGGTTGTCGCTCCTCCGGCGTAATCCCGGAGCGTCCCGTTAGTGCTCTAAAAATACAAAGAGTAGAAGGGTTAGCCAATAAATCCACAATAGCAAAGACGACCCATCTTCCAATTCCCTTCCTCTGTTTCTCTGCTCGTTTCTCTCTCTCTCTCTCTCACACGCACTGTACCTTGCCAGAAGGAACAGAACCCTGGGCCACGCCCTTTTGTACGCTCCGTCCCGACCCCATTGGTCAGCAAGGGCAACCGCCGTCAGCCAATGCGTGATTGCCACCGCGCTTCCCGACCGGGTCGATGATGTTGCGCACCGCGGCTCCGCCCCCTTTCCAGGTGGCTGACTTCCACCTCCCCTGGGGATGTCTGCTCCTCCTCCCTAGCGCCCTCACCGGTCGGGAGGGAGATCTAAAACAAGAATTCATTCTCTCTTTGTCACAGGGCCCAAGTGATGGAACTGCAAGTCGGAATAGTACCCAGTCTTCCCCACCAAGTAATTCTCAGTAGAGACATACCAGTCCCTGGTGCAATTCAACAGGTCATTGGCAAAGCCTGAAATAAACCCGGAGGTAGAAAATGGACCTCAGGAGAGCCCTCTGAGCATTTTCCCGTTTACTGATTCCGATTTATATGTGGAAAGTCAATGTGTAAAAGCCCGAAAAACGCGCAGACAGCGGCGTCAGGAGCGAGATATAGGGGGACAGAGTTTGTTAGGGGCCAGGGGAAAACAGAACAGTAAGGGTGTAGCTATACAGTGTAATGAGCAGGAGATTGCTGCCGATACAGGGGAGGTTCTTATAGAGACAGGGGAATCACTAGGGGATGGTGCATGGGGAGATAGCCTCCAGCTCCCAAGTGAAGGTTTTGCAAGAGAAAAAGAACAGGATCCCACTTTAGTTAATATATGGGAAAAGGTGGTTTCGGTGAATGGTACAAAGGTGGAGAATACGGTGTTAAACCCACTTGAATATTTTGTGATAAAGAATGACTTACTGTATCGCTGCACCCAGATTAATGGAGAGTCTGTGGAGCAGTTATTGGTTCCCTGGGCATATCAAAACCCAGTCTTGCACCTGGCACATACACACTTTTTTGGGGGTCATTTGGGTTCAGAAAAAAACCTTACAAAAAGGATACTGAAAAGGTTCTATTGGATAGGTGTAAGGAAAGCTGTAGATCGGTATTGTCGGTCATGCCCCGAATGCCAGTTGTCCAGTCCCAAACCGGCCCTGCGGGCTCCCCTTCAGCCCTTCCCATTATTGAGGTTCCATTTGAAAGAATAGCTATGGACCTCGTGGGACCGATAAATAAGTCCGCTAGAGGTCATGAATATATCCTGGTGATTCTCGATTATGCTACCCAATACCCAGAGAGCAAATTATTTACAAAGTGGCAAGGCCCATACGAGATAGTGGAATCCGTGGGGGAAGTGAATTATAAGGTACGACCTCACGAAAGGGTATTGGCAAATCCCTCTTAGCCAGGAGTCACGGGAAAAGACGGCATTTGCCACACCCCTAGGATTGTTCCAGTATAAAGTAATGCCGTTTGGTCTACATGGCACCCCCGCCACTTTCCAACGGCTAATGGACAAGATCTTAAGACCTCATGCCCAATATGCGTCAGCCTACATTGACGACATCGTGATATTCACCGATTCATGGGAAGATCATCCGAGTAAGGTGAATGCAGTCCTTCAATCCTTAAGAGCAGTATCATTAACAGCAAACCCTGAAAAGTGCTTTGTGGGCTTGCAAGAAGCTCAGTACCTAGGGTTTGTGGTAGGGGGCGGTAGAGTAAAACCCCAAACTAGTAAGATAGAAGCCATCACAAAATGGCCCATCCCAAAAGATAAGAAACAGGCGAGAGCCTTTTTAGGTTTAGCGGGCTACTATCGGAGGTTCGTACCCGAGTTCTCCTCCATTGCCACGCCTTTAACCGACCTAATAAAAAAATCCGCTCCAGTACGGGTAAAGTGGTCCTCAGAAACAGAGGACCCCTTTAAAACCATTAAACAGGCCCTGTGTAATAGCCCCTGACTTTTCACAGCCATTCATTGTGCAGACCGACGCCTCGGAGGTAGGTTTGGGGGCGGTACTCTCCCAAATTATTGATGATGAGGAACACCCGAGAGGATATTTGAGCAGAAAACTGTTGCCCCGAGAAAGGAAATATGCAGTCGTGGAAAAAGAATGTTTGGCTGTAAAATGGGATATCGAATCTTTAAAATATTATCTGTTAGGGAGGGAGTTTACCTTGGTGACAGACCACTCACCTCTTAAATTTATGAAGGAGAATATAGAAAAAAATGCTCGGGTAACCCGATGGTTTCTAGCGCTACAACCATATAAGTTTAAGATAGAGCATAGAAGTGGATCAAAGAATGCAAATGCAGATGGGCTGTCAAGGATGCATGGGGTTAATTGGGCCGCTCAAACCGATAGGTTAGAGCTGAGGGGAGGGATGTGTGAAGAAGAAGCAGTGGCACCTTTAAGAAATGGCGTCACTGGGGAAAAACTACACAACCCAGAAACCTCAATACTGATTGGAAAGGCGGGGTTAGGCAGTTTAAAAGGAAGCAGGGCAGAACAAATCGGGGCTTGAGTGATTGTGGGGAACTCCGTCCGGTTGTCCTGCCTGTGCAAGCCTTGGAGAAATATTCCTGTGTCTTGGGAAAGAGATAGTAAGTGCGTTTCGTTTCATTCGTAGCTATTTTGTGAAAGTCTAATATAGAGCGTTTTTACCTCTTGGTGAGGCAGACTTTTGTTTTGAATTGTTTGGTTTTGTTTCGCAGTGCAGATTGAACTGTAATACTGTGTTCCGTTGTCTACGCCACATCTACTAGGAGACCTGCGGGGTTAACCGAGGTACTTGTGTGGCGCAGTCACGGTATTAACACTGTTTGTTTGCCAGCTGCAGGAGCAGCGATATTTTGACCAAGTGTGTTGTTTATATGAGCGGGACTGGTTGAAACACTGCGTGGTTTCCAGCTGCAGGAGCAGCGATTACACATCAAGGGTGATTTACAGGACCAGGACTGGTTTAACCCGGTTGGATTACAGGCTGCTGGAGCAGCGATTCACTTATAAACAGGAAGGGTGTATGTTTCAAGGAAGCTACCAAACACAAGACTGTGGTATTGGAATAATTTTTATTACTGTTTCTACCTGGCTTTTCATACAGTCACGGCAGGAAGACAAAGTGACACGTTGTTGCTGTTAAGTACAGATTCAGCTTCATTCGCAGGTGTTCTGAAACCTGGCTGTAGTCGGAACACTGTTGCATATCTTGGATTTTCCCTTGCTGTCTTCCAGGCACCTCTTGCAGAGGATGCCGCTGTTCTTTTCTGTGTTCCAGGAGATAATCATTTGTGGGAGCCCAACCTCTACTCACCTGTGTTCCTGGCTCACTCCACCAGAGGGAGCCCAACCTCTACTCACCTGTGTTCCTGGCTCACTCCACCAGAGGGAGCCCAACCTGTACTTACCTGTGTTCCTTGCTCACTCCACCAGAGGGAGCCCAACCTCTACTCACCTGTGTTCCTGGCTCACTCCACCAGAGGGAGCCCCTGCTTATACTTACCTGTGCTCCTGGTGTGCTCCTCCAGAGGGAGCCCAAACCCAGCTTACCTGTCTTGTGGACTTGGGACATCTTACAGGCGAAGCCTGTCACCACTTAGTCGCCTCGCAGTAGCATAGAGAGGGGAGAAGAAGTGAGGTAGTTAGTGGTCCGTACAGGGTGAATAAACGCAATTGAAAAGTGTGTTTTGTTGTAAATATTGTAAATAAAAGTATTCACCTGAATCAGTGACGTTTTCACTCCAGTCTGTGAAGAGAAAATACCGGTGTCCAGCAGCACCACACTACCACTCTTTTACTATATATTATATATATATATATACACACACATACATATACACACACACACTGAGTGTACAAAACATTAGAAACACCTGCTCTTTCCATGAAATAGACTGACAAGGTGAATCCAGGTAAAAGCTATGACCCCTTATTGATGTAACCTGTTAAATCCACTCCAATCAGTGTAGATGAAGGGGAGACAAAAGATTTAAGTGCCTTTGAACGGGTATGGTCGTAGGTGCCAGGCGCACAGGTTTGAGTGTGTCAAGAACTGCAACGCTGCTGGGTTTTTCACGCTCAACAGTTTCCCGTGTGTATCAAGGATGGTCCACCAACGGCAGGCCAGTGGTCGAAAACGGCTCATTGATGAAAGAGGCCAAAGGAGGCTGACCGAATTGTCCAAAGCAACAGACGGGCTACAGTTAGTCAACTGACAGTCCAGTACAACATTGGTGCCGAAAGACCCATGAAAGAATGCACAACTCGTCGTACCTTGACACGAAACGGGTATGGCAGCCGACAACCTAACAGAGTTCCACTTCTTTCAGCAAAACACAAGAAACTGCGGTTGCAGTGGGCTAAGGAACGAAAACACTGGAGGATTGGAAAAACATTGGCTGGTCTGATGAATCCCGGTTCCTGCTGTTTCACGCTGATGGGAGGACTAGGGTATGGAGAAAACCACATGAGTACATGCATCCATCATGTCGCGTGTCAACATTGCAGGCTGGTGGTGGTGGTGTGATGGTGTGGGGTGTGTTTTCATGGTACACATTGGGCCCCTTGATAAAAGTGGAGCTACGTTTGAATGTCACAGGATATCTGAACATCATTGCCAATCAGGTGCATCCCTTCATGGCGGCAGTGTATCCATCTGCTAATGGATTTTTTCAGCAGGATAATGCCCCATGCCACAAGGCTAGGATTGTCCAGGAATGGTTCCACGAACATGACAGTGAATTCAGCTTACTGCAGTGGCCTGCCCAGTCACCAGATCTCAATCCAATTGAGCATCTGTGGGATGAGATGGAACGAGCTATCGGAGTAGAGATCCACTACCAGCCAACTTGACACAACTGTGGGAAGCATTGGAGTCAACATGGGCCAACATCCCTGTGGAACGCTTTCAACACCTTGTCGAGTCCATGCCCCGACGAATTGAGGCTGTTCTGAGGGCAAAAGGGGGTGCAACTCAATATTAGGAAGGTGTTCCTAATGTTTTGTACACTCAGTGTGTATATAGACACACACACACACAGTGCCTTGCAAAAGTATTCAGACCCTCTCACAGTTTTCACATTTTGTTGCTTTAAAGCTTGCAGTCATGACATTTTGAAATAGGAATTAATATGTGTTCTATACACAACCTACTCCACACATTCAAAGCAAAAATAACAAGAAAGTAAATAGATAATTAATATGAAATAAAAAAATGGAAGTCACGATTGCATAAGTATTCAAACCCTTTGCTGCGGCAAACCTAAATTAATTCAGGTGCACAAAATGACCTTAACGAGCCACACAATTAGTTGAATGGCCTCTGTCTGTGTGCAATATTAGTGGTTCTCATGATTTCAGAATAAAAACACCTGTCTGTCAGGTTCCTTGGTCAGGTAGTGAATTTCAAGCAGTCTCAACCATGAAGACCAAGGAGCTTTCAAAGCAAGTCAGGGATAAAAAGTCATTGAAAAGCACAGATCAGGAGAAGGGTACAAAAAAAATATCTATCTTTGAATATCCCTGTGAGCACAGTCTACTCAAATCATCAAGAAAAGGTGCATTGTACCACCCAGACACTGCCTAGATGAGGCTGTCCCTCCAAACTAAGCAGCCGGGCAAGGAGGAAACTGGTGAAGGACGCCACTGTGAGGCCAACGACAACTTTGAAAGAGCTACAGAGTTCAATGGCTGAGATGGGAGAAAACGTGCATCAGTCAACAACATCCAGAACACTTCACAAAAGTAGCCTGTATGGCAGGGTGGCAAGAAGGAAGCCATTACTAAACATAAGCCATCTCAAAGGCCGCATGGAGTTTGCAACAAAGCACCTGAGTGATCCTGCAAAAATGTGGCAAAAGGTGTTGTGGTCAGACGAGACCAAATTTGAACTTTTTGGTCTAAATGCCAAGCAAAAATTCACCTTTCAGCAGGACAATGATCTAAAGCACAAGGCCAAAGATACACTGGACTGGCTTAAGAATAAGAAAGTGAATGTCCTTGAGTGGCCCAGTCAAAGTCCTGACTTGAATCCTATTGAGAATCTGTGGAAAGACTTGAAAACTGCTGTCCATAAGCGATCCCCAAGAAACTTGAGAGAACTTGAGCAAATCTGCCAAGAAAATTGCACCAAGCCGGTGTGCAAAGTTGGTAGAAATTGCTGTAATTGCTGCCAAAGGTGCTTCCACCAAACATTGAGTTGACAGGTCTGAATACTTATGCAATCAACATATTTCTGTTTTTATTCAAATTTTGAATACAATATTAAGTTTAAAAAAATGTGTATGCATCATTTTGTAACTTCACAAAATGGGACACCATAGGAAGGGTCTGAATACTTTTCTTTTGCAAGGCACTAATTTATATTATATATATATATATATATATATACACACACACATACATACATATATATATATATATATATATATATATATATATATATATATATATATATATATATATAGTGCCTTGCAAAAGTATTCAGACCCCTAACCAATTCTCTCATATTACTGAATTACAAATGGTACATTGAAATTTCGTTCTGTTTGATATTTTATTTTAAAACGCTGAAACTCAAAATCAATTATTGTAAGATGACATTGGTTTTATGTTGGGAAATATTTTTAAGAAAAATAAAAAACTGAAATATCTTGCTTGCATAAGTATTCAACCCCTGTGCTGTGGAAGCTCCCAGTTTACAGCGATGAAAGAAATTGCCCTGACGAGGACACAATTACCTTACCATTGGCTGCCACCTGTGAACCATTAAAGTTACTGTCACATTTTCTGGATAAAAACCCCACTGTTGAAGGATCATTGGTCAGGCTGTGAATCTGAAGGAAAATGAAGTCCAAAGAGCATTCTACAGAAGTTAGAGATAAAGTAATACAAATGCATAGATTAGGAAAGGGTACAAAAATAATATCCAAGTGTTTGATATCCCAGTGAGCACAGTTGGATCAATAATCAGGAAGTGGAAGCTGCATCACACCACCCAGGCACTGCCAAGAAAAGGCTGTCCCTCAAAGCTCAGCACTCAAACAAGAAGGAGACTTGTGAGAGAAGCCACAGAGAGGCCAACAATCACTTTGAAGGAGCTACAGAGTTCAGTGGCTGGGAGGGAGTAATGGTGCACCAGACAACCATATCAAGAGCTCTGCATAACACTGGCCTGTGTGGAGGGTGGCAAGAAAGAAGCCGTTACTCAAAAAGTACCATCTGAAAGCACGTCTGGAGTTTGCCAGAAAGCATGAGAGTGACCCAGCTGTGATGTGGGAAAAGGTTTTGTGGTCAGATGAGACCAAGATAGAGCTTTTTGGCCAAAACTCAAAGCGCTATGTGTGGCGCAAACCTAACACTGCCCATGCCTCAAGACACACCATCCCTATAGTGAAATATGGTGGTGGCAGCATCATGCTGTGGGGATGCTTCTCATCAGCAGGGACTGGGCATCTTGTTAAAATTGAAGGAAGAATGGATGGAGCAAAATACAGGGAAATACTGCAAGAGAACCTGCTTCAGTCCGCTAAAAATCTGAAGCTTGGGAGGAAATTCACCTTTCAGCAGGACAATGATCCCAAGCACAAGGCCAAAGCAACATTGGAGTGGCTCAAGAACAAAAAGGTGAATGTCCTACAGTGGCCCAGTCAAAGTCCTGATCTCAATCCCATTGAGAATCTGTGGCACTATTTGAAAATTATGGTCCACAAGCATCGTCCCAACCAACCTGAACAACCTGGAGCAAATCTGCCAAGAAGAATGGGCCAAAATCACTCCGACACTGTGTGCAAAGCTGGTACATACTTACCCCAAAAGACTTAAAGCTGTTATTGCAGCGAAAGGTGGCTCTACCAAATATTAATGTGTGGGGGTTGAATACTTATGCAAGCAAGATATTTCAGTTTTTTATTTTTCTTAAAAATATTTCCCAACATAAAACCAATGTCACCTTACAATAATTGATTTTGAGTTTCAGTGTTTTAAAATAAAATATCAAACAGAACGAAATTTCAATGTACCATTTGTAATTCAGTAATACGAGAGAATTGGTGAGGGGTCTGAATACTTTTGCAAGGCACTGTATATACATGCATACACACACACACACACACACAGTAATCTGTCGCGTATCTGCCCGTCACATGTCCGCCCTACCCGTTTACCCGCCATGATCAATCGCTTCAGCAACGTTAGTTTATTGAACAGAGAATATTAGTTCAGAGATTGTAGATCCACCAGAGTTTTTGTACACTGTGGTGTATGTGATCCGTGCGCAACCATTGCTGGAAGTGTCACGTGAGCTGTTCAGTGTGTTGACTTAATATGTAAATAAATCCTGTTCTCCTGTGGGGGGCGTATCAACTTCAACCTCCGTCTCGTTCTCCTGCCTGTCGCTCAGCAGCAAATGCACACACCCACACTGCAGACGGCTACTCTGTCACAAGCATTAATACCCTGCATCTTTCTAAACAAGGGATTTAGGGGAGTTCCCTTATAAAAGCTGAATCTCAAAACAATAATTGTGTGAATATAATGTACCGCCGTCCCTTTTCTTTGCAGCGCCAGCAATAAAGTCGCTGACAAGGTGAGTGTCTTATTTATTAACCACAAACAACTGTAGCTGGCTTCCAGTCTCACACTGTAGGCAGGTACTGTTTCTCACTCAAAAAACTTTCACACACAGAGCCGTGTAATCTAACTAACCCCATTCACTCCCGGATGCGCATACACACGTGCATGCATACCAGTTTAACAATACACACAACGTGTACAACACATAACCACAGCAGCGGGTCTTCTGAGCCCCCAGTTGTCCGGGTCGCTACAATAATAATTGTTACAGCTGTGTATAATGGTATTTAAAACAGGATTTTCCCCTTTCATTCAGGCAATACAGCATATAACCTGGCTTAGAAACCCTACCTGTCCAGATGGCTGACAGCTGCTGAGGAAGCATTCAAAACACCACGCGTGGATAAATACGGGTAGTGGGCACTTGAAAGGGAGGTGGTGGATACTGATAAAAAAAACGGACTGAAGTGCAGCATTAGTTTGTTCTCAAAATCGCAACTACCTGCAAAACCTCTTGTCAACAACAAAATGAGGTGTTCAGGAATCAGTGGCTGCCTGTGAGACAGCCCGGGAAGGTTACCAGTGTTGCCAAGTGTGATAGAGAGAGAAAGGATCGATGCTGTAAATCTCCCTCCCGATTAGAAAGGGCGCTGTGTAAGTGGGAAGGTACGCTGCCTCCTAGATCTGCCACCTCGGTGGTAGGTGGAAACCAGAAGGTGACCATATTAGGAGGGGCGCGTAGCTGCAAGTACTCAGGACGATTCCATTGCGGTCAGCTGCGGGGCAGCTCTCTATTGGAGAAATCATGGCGACGCGTTGACTGCAGGGAGGAGTTTGCTGGGTACAAAGGGGAAGCAGCTAAGTCAAAACCTCCCCTTGCACTGAGACACTGAAACGACCGGCCAGAGCTGGTGTATGTTTTTGTATTACGTGTTTGTTTTGTGTTCGCAGAGGAGCCAGAGGACGGGAGGCTGTAGCTACCACGCCAGCACGAACCCCAGAGCACGCCCCTCATTGCACAGCACTACACAACACAACACAGTGCATGCACCACGATCCCTGGACCAGAAGAGCACATTTTCGTGCATGGAGGATTGTGGTTGAGGAGTGACTTTTTATTTACTTTCTTTGAGAACTGACCCCGTTTCTGTTTTACCCAGATATCACTGCTGATAGAGGGGTGGATTATTATTTTTGGATTATTTTTGGTATTGTTTTTGTTTAAAAATAAAAGTATTTTTGTTGGGAGAAAAACAAACAGTCTGGACATTGCATATCTGTCGCACCACACCACTCACCATAATCACACAAGTCTAAAGAGAAAAAGCGGCACTGCCTTTCAAAACAAGCCCAATCCATGTTAGAGTATGGGTGTTTATGCGACTCTCGAAAAACAAGCCCAATCTCGCTTATTCTAAGCGGACTTGGCAACTGTGAAGGTTACCTCAGATGTCAGTTTCAATTGAACAGCAGCAATCCGAGGAGGCTTGTACTATCAGAGATTCTCTCCTTTCTTTTATTAAGGAGTGTTGGATTTACTGTTGTGTTAAATATTAATAATGCAAACAAACACACAATCAATACGTTAATTTTCAATTTTATTTGGTCAGTTTTGAGAGGGCATCAACAACTTGTTGGATGTTGTTCTGCTGTTTTGGGCAATCGAGCTGGTTCATGATATCCAGTTCACCAACTAGATTTATTAACGTTGAGGACGGACACGCGTTGTCTTTGGACATCGGATCCAAAAAAAAAAAGGGACGGGAATTAATTCAGTTAAACTTTTAAGCAGCTCACTTGCTCTTCATGTTTAACTTTAGCATAGTTTTTACAGCAAGGGCATTCTAAAACAGCTGCTTTAATACTATAACAAGGCCATAACGCAGTTCATGGCAAGTGGTTTTATACAGAACAGTAAAACCCACAAGAGGTATACAACATGACATAACAGGCCAGACACAGCAAAAACCAATAATAAAAAAAAGCCACCCGCATTATCATTAATGTGAACTACACCACTGCCAACCATAAAACTGCCCATCAGCCACTAACTTTCTGCCATCTTGGAATCTACAGTAACAACTGACCTGCTCCCTTGCAATATTTACATGTGAAATGCAGGTTTCCATGTGAAACTGGGCATGGATTTCCCGCGTTTTTCATCATTTACAAGAGTAAAATTAGATTTACCCTATTCCTGGCCGTTTTTTTTGGCCACAAACCTGGCGCGCATCGCTATTTCACGTGTAAATAGCCTCACATGGAAACCCCATGTATGAGTGCACGTGCATAAATGTGGTTTGTTTACTTTTTGCTGTCTAAAACATTTAAATAGAGGCTCAAGAGCTGCTGTGTTGATCCTGTGTGTGTTTGTTTGTTTATTATATAATATATATATATATATATATATATATATATATATATATATATATATATATATATATATATATATAATAAAAAAAAAAAAAAAAAAAACACAAACACACACCTAACATCCATGCAGAGCTCTTTCATTTGCCATTTTTTGAAACACCAGAATTTGCGCAACAGACGGTAAATAAGTGCAAGATATGTCATTTGTAGCGAACATGAACATCTGATGTTTGTATCAGAATACATGCCAAAAAATATTTGTTCAAATATTCACATATTTGCCCCAGCACTATTTATAATACTGTTCACAAGTATCAGCTCCACCCACACTTATACAAAGTGACCAGATGCATCTGGCTTCAACGCATACAGCCATATACTCAAACTAATCTTACCTGCCAAAGCTGCTGTTGGTTTGTAATTAAATCTTTACACTGCTGAATTTCTAGTTTCAGCTTTTCAATTACTTCCTCGTGAACATCTCTGGAAATTAGATCCTTTTCATTCGGGGCCCCCATCTGGACCAGGGAAGCTACAAAATAATAAATGTTCAAGGAACATATCTGAACACTTTTAAAAGCACTAAAGCAAGCCATAACTTGTGTGATAATTGTCATTCTGGAAAGTACAACATTTTACATCCGTCAAATTTGATACAGTAGGTCGAAATTGCTTTGTTCCAGAAATAAATATTTGGAAATCAAAACAAACCTTCTTGGAACGGGAACACATCATGCAGACTTTGTACACTGTATTGGTTTAAAAAAAAAAAAACACACACACACACACACACCACAGAAGTGGTATGCTAGGAATGTACAAACTTATTAGTGAAGGAAAAACACTGGTAGGAGAACGAAGGTTGGAAAGAGCTATTTAACAGCATTCTGGACAGATAAGAAGGGAAGTTCTTGCCTTACTAGTTTTCTGTATCTGTTGAACCAGATCAGCATGAAACTGTGTCTCTGAATCCTAAAGTTAAAATGATATGTTAACTCTTCCCATTGTAGTACATGTTGCTATTTTAATTTAAATCATCCATTACCTGTCTTCTAAAAAACATTAGGTTACTTACCATAACCCTGGTTCTCTGAAGAGAATACGACCACCAACCAATACTTTTGGGATATGCCTACCATAGGTAGATATTCTCTGAGCATTTTATGTCAGAGCTGCCGATAGGTTCCTCTGTGGAGCGACGTCCTCGATCCCACCTGCTGAGGGAATAAGTAGGTCGCTCTGCAGAGCTCACTTCCTCTTTTGCATCGAACCCGCGAATGTGAGTGATGCGACCTTGCAAGGTTTGGTGGTCGTCTTATCTTTCAGGGAACCAGGGTTACAGTAAGTAACCTAACGTTCCCTTTCAATTTGAAGATGACCACCAACCAATACCTTTTGGGAAAGAATACCGGAGCCACTAAGAGGTAGCGTGAGCGGACAGCAGACAAAGGAGACCTCACTACCGCCAACTAGTGTTGGTGGTGTGCACGTACAACCTCAAGGACCCTTGTGCCTAATGAAGGCTTA
Organism: Huso huso; assembly: GCA_036884735.1. Classification (NCBI taxonomy): domain Eukaryota; kingdom Metazoa; phylum Chordata; class Actinopteri; order Acipenseriformes; family Acipenseridae; genus Huso; species Huso huso. Next base: position 24,764,484 of record CM072672.1, on the reverse strand, counting down.
GGAGAGATTTATCACCTTAAGGTCGGTAGAACCTGGTGAATGTATGCAGCGTAGCCCAGGTAGCTGCAGTACAAATATCAGTGGGCAAAGGGAATTCAGTTTCCTATCCTCCTCCAAATCAAAAGGGAGGGGGATGGAAGGCCTCTAGTTCTACTGATTGGTTCCAGTGGAAAGCTTAATCACCTTAAGTAGGAATGCAGGGTTCTTGCACAACGACAGCCTGTTTCCATTATCTCAAACGCGCATACAGGAACTGTGCACAGACAGCCTGTAGCTCACTGACCTGCTTAGCGGTGGTGATGGCCAATAAAAAGGCTGTCTTCATTAGAGAGATTTTTCAGCTGTATGGAATGTATAGGCTCAAAACGGGGCCTTAGCGAGAGCTTCCAATACCACGTCCAGACTCCACTCGGGGAGGACATCCTTTCTAGGGGGAATGCAGCCGCCGAGCAGCCTTTAGAAAACGGCAGAATATGGGCGCCCGGAGATACTGAGTCTATGGGGACAGCATATATAGCTATCAGGTACACTTTCAGCGTAGAGGGGGACCTGCCCACTAGCAAATCTTGCAGAAACTGTAAAATAATGGCTATGGGGCAGTAGATGGTGTCATGACCTCTGGCCATACCACTTTTGAAAATACCTCCACTTGTAAGCATATAGTGCTCTTGTATAGGAAGCCCTATCATTCTGCAGTGTACTAACGACCGCATCCGAGAGCCCTAAGGCAGACAGACGGTCCCATTCAGGGACAAGACCCACAGCTGGAGTCTGCCCGGTTCTTGGTGCCAGAGAGTGCGCTTTGGGCCATTCGTTGACTAGTGCACTGCTTGGAGCTCCAGCATATTTATGTTCAGGGATGTCCTCCTCCTCTGCCTTGCCCAACCACTTGATGGTTGTGTATCACTCCATCCTTGAGTCTTCGCTCAGGTGAGAGGCTTGCCTCCACCAGCGTAGGGCTACCCAGCATAGACGAGACACGGCCAGCCGACGATGTCGGTCGAGCATTGAGGCTACCTGCAGAGACGCCTTGCATTTTTCGGTGAGAGCGCTGCAGCAATTCCTCTACCGCTGGTCCAAAGTTATGGTCAGGGGAGGTAAGGGCTGCTTCTGAAGGAAGGAGACATCTTCCCATGAGGCCGCGATCAAAATCGCATCATGGTCCTCTTCAGCAATGCTCATGTTTGGTTCTGTAACATCCGGGGTGACCACCAGTGCAGGCAGGGTCAGCTCCGGGGCCAGTGTTATCAGCTGAGCTGGGGCCAAAGCAAAGGGCTTTAGCCTGCTGCCAGGCCTCCCAACGCCGCACACGGCTCAGCCATGCGAGCAGGGGACGTTGTGCAGGACATGCAAGCGTGGAATTTTGCCTTTTAATGTCTGTATGGCCCCAAGGGTGTTGTTTAAACACCGTAGGGTGTATACCTGTGTATTGAAGCACTTGGGCACCAAGGGTGCAGAAGCACAGAGGACACCGAGTGAGGTAGAATACAGTCCTGGTGTACCCAAGAATCAGGGCAACGAGTGCAGGTGTTATTGACACGCTGGGGCGCCAAAGCACCAAAGCACGGAGCGCCTAAGCACTGAGAGGCGCCTAGCCTTAAATGCGTGTAGTCAGCACAACCCAGGGTAGCGCATAGCATACACCGGCATGGATACACAGGCTCGAGTGGCTGCGGTAGGCGATCAGGAGAGGCTCACACACACAGAGCAATTGAGCTATGGGAGAACAACAGTCACCATGCCATGCGGGTGAGCTGTAAAATTATATCTATAACAAAAACAATGTAAAAAAAAGTAAGAAAAATGCAACCGCTGTTTAAAGTGGTGATATCAAACACAAAAGTCCAAGTTAGGAGAAGCAACTGGGGCAACCTTGTCAAGCATCAAGCAAATAGGCACAGTTGGAAAGGTGCTGGGCCCCAACATTCACACAATTGTTGCTTCTAACTTGGCGCCTTTTTTTGATCGCTCCACTTCACATTGAAATGCTCATTCCCTTATCAGCTGGGTTGTAACCAGAATACAGATGCCGAGACACATGTGCCACAATCTGCACGAGTTTATTAAAAAGTGCTGTGGATGGGGCTTCCCATCCACGTTACTAAACAGTATAAAATAAACAATCGGCTACGCCGTCACTAAACAAAACAATACCAAAACATACGGCGCTCGTCGTCATGTAAATAATAAATCATAATAAACAAACACAAAACAATAATCTGCACAGGGGCGGAGGGGAACCCCGTTCTAAAATAAAATAAACAAATAAATACGTACAGGGCTCTCTACCGCCCTGCTACAGTAGTATACTAACATTTTAATGCTGGGGGAAAAAGAGTATAGGCGTTATGAATTAAGGTGTTATGAATTTAGGCTAATGTAAGGCATTTGTAAAGCATTAGATCTCTTCATAAAAGGCCATATACATGTCCTTTGCATTTCTTGGCCATGGTTTGACTTCAATAAGTGCATCATTTGCATGCAGCCATTTTCCAGTAGCACCCACAGCAAGAACAGACATAGTGTCCTGAAGTAACACCCTGTCCTTGGTGTATGATAATGGAATCTAATTGGTAATTCCTGTTGTCCACAGTAATTGTGCTCTTCTGCACAGCAGTATGTTGCATTTGCAATGTTGCATTTGCATAGCATGAGGTGAAAGTGTTCTCTTAGAAGATTGAGGCTTTTGCTGTTACTGAACATTAACAATGGTTCTGTGAATGAAATGCACACGATCTTTTACCTTGTGTCCCTTGTGCGTGTTAGTCTCCTTCAAGCTTATCATAAATCCCTCTGAGCCGATGGTACTCTTCAACTGCAGTTTAACATGCGTAAATGCAGGTGGGGTCAAAGTTGATAAGGTGGATATCGCTTAAGGAAGTAACTGTGGAAAGTGCAACAAAACTTTGTCCATAGGAGAATATGGAGTCACCAAGATCCATCATAACTGTTTTTAGAGTCATACCCTGGCATTTGTGAATGGTGATTGCATGAGCACCAATGACTGGGAACTGCTCTCGAACAATGTAGACTCTATCCATGATTTCAAACTTTGAGCGTAAACGTTGAACGGTATGGGTGCCTCCACTGTTAAATTTGATGGTTATGATTTTGAGCATATTTGTGTTTTCCAGATAGTAGGAAACAGCTTGAAGCTTCCCTATTGCCCCATTGATGAGACCAGTGGCATAAGAACATAAGAAAGTTTACAAACGAGAGGAGGCCATTCAGCCCATCTGCTCATTTGGTTGTTACTAGCTTATTGATCCCAGAATCTCATCAAGCATCATCATCTCATCAATGTCAATGTTCTTGCGAATTTGCTTAATACAAATGCAAATGTGATACATTTACTACCAAATTAAATACAAATGCAAATATGTGACAAATGCTAAATGGACTTCAAATACTTTCCCATACAACAAATGTTAATTTATTAACATGAATTTGGCAGAGGCCTTTATCCAAGGAAAACAGTTTATATAATAACACACACAGTAATCACATAGTTCATAATTATTAACAGGTATGTACCAATATAGGAAGCAAGTCAGATAAAACAGTGTTTCCCAATCTTAGTCCTGAGGACCCAGTTTTTGCTGATTTTTTTCCAAATGAGCTTTAAAATTACAGAATTGAACCTTCAATTGAATGAATAATTTGTCTAATCAGAGCATTTGAATTATTTGTAGCTCTTAAATGGCTGGCTGCACAGGCCTCAATTAGCACTAATCTAGGACTACCTAATATTAACTCAGGTAAGGTAGTCCAAGATTTGTGCTGATCAGGGTTTGTGAAAGCAGCCAAAAGAGTTGGATATTTCAAGTTATTTCTAACATTACATTAAGTCACTAATTGTTAGTTCAATTGGGGAATCAATTTAATAATTGAGAACTCAGTTGGAACACAAACAGCAAACAGCAGACACAACAGGTCCGCAGGACCAGGTTTGTAAAAAACTGACAAATGATGAGATATATGTATATATTTATATATGTGTGCACCTAATGATGTATAAACATTGCTGTTTAGGAATAGTGCACTTTATATATATGTTGGTTTTTTTTTACACTATACACACACATTCTATTTACATACAAACGTTTCACACGTCTGTGGTTTTACAGTGTAAATGTATGAAAAAGACAGGATGTAGCCATAATACAGTCAAATTTAATGTCACTTCTGTTAATGTCACACTCTGCTTATTATCATCAAATTGAAATGTCCTGGCTGTGTGGTCCAGTGGTTAAAGAAAAGAGCTTGTAACCAGGAGGTCCCTGGTTCAAATCCCACCTCAGCCACTGACTCACTGTGGGACCCTGAGCAAGTCACTTAACCTCCTTGTGCTCCGTCTTTCGGGTGAGACGTAATTGTAAGTGACTCTGCAGCTGATGCATAGTTCACACACCCTAGTCTCTGTAAGTCGCCTTGGATAAAGGCGTCTGCTAAATAAACAAATAATAAATAAACAAATAATAATATAATGCACGTGAGGATCTGGAACAAACTCCCCAGTAATGTTGTTGAAGCTGACACCCTGGGATCCTTTAAGAAGCTGCTTGATGAGATTCTGGGATCAATAAGCTACTAACAACCAAACAAGCAAGATGGGCTGAATGGCCTCCTCTCATTTGTAAACTTTCTTATGTTCTTATGTGACTTTGTTTTGTGTTTATAAAATGTATTAAAATGATCAATGTATTGCTGAGCGGATCTCATGAATACAGATAGCCCCGGCACCACATAGATAACACGGACATAAAACAAACACGATGGCTGCTTCTGCATCCAGCGCTCAAAGAATATCACAGACATTTACAGAGCTTTTTTTAGATGTTATAATAATAAAATAATAATGACTTGGATCGCATTATTGAGGAGTTTGGTGATAAAACGAGTGATAAGGAGATGATTTAATCGGTATGCACGACTATGAAGAGGTATGTGAAAAATACAGCGAACAAGGGGTGGGGCGGGGCTGGAGATGCAGTACTGAGTGTCCTGTTGATATTCAGTGCCTTTTAAACCTGTTTTACTGTAGGGGGGAAAAAAAATTAAAAAAAACACACACACACTTAAACAGCGTGTCTAAAATAAACTGCGTGTGTGAAAATAAATTGGACCTCACGCGCCTGAGATGCACTGAGCAAAATGGACTAAATCAGCTAATTTTTGCTGTTTAATCTACTATTTGTTATTGTAAACAAGTAAAACTTCAAAGAAAAAGTTTAAAAGTACCTGGTATTGCCAGGCAGTCTCCCATCCAAGTACCAACCAGACACACATTTTTTTTTTTTTAAAGCATACACACTTATCCAGGCCAACTTACAATTGTGACATACAATGACCCATTTATACAGTCAGTTTTTTTACTGGACCAATCTAGGTAAAGCAGCAATGTGTCCCCCACCTGTGATTGAACTCACAACCCTCCAGTCAGGAGCACAACGCTCTAACCGCTACTCCACAGATGCCGCAAGCGACGGATCACTAGTGTCTCGTTGTATAACTAAATCTCGGCAGTTTCCGACAAGTTTTTCTGACTTGTACGAGGAACTACCGTTCCTCTCAATATATGAAACTTGAAATATATTTACATGAAACTGGTACTTTTTATATAGGTATATAAATGTCAATTGCTGTGAATAAACGCATCAGCCAAGTCAATTAATATGACATGTATTTTTCTAGCTTGCTATTTATTAATACATTTATAATATAAACATGTATTCATTTTTACATTTATTTAAAATATTTATTTCTAAAATGTATTTATTCCTCTATGCATTTGTTTAAATCATTTATTTCTACCAAATAAAATATTCCTTTATTTATTTTTAATTAAAATTAGGAACTTCCATTTATCAGAGATTTAGACAAGTAAGTTACATGCCACTCTTGTACAATTCCATTCTATGGTATCTACCAAACAAACAGGAAACTGGATATTTTCAAACAGGAAATAGAACATTTCTAGAATCGAGCAGAACCTTCAGGTATTCAGCGAAAGCTGGTCAGGCATGGATGTAAGCTTAAAAAATTAACACATTTCAAAAACAGCCCAGTGGTGCAGCGGGTTAAGGCCGTGTGCTCTTCAAGGATGTCATATTGCAAGTTCAAACGGTATTTTTTTTTTTTTTTTGTGAGATATGTGCTGGTTTAAAACATAAATACATTGTTTAATATAAATGGTGTGGATATCAAACTGCTTGAGTTCCCTGGTTTACGCTGACCAACATGTGGAATCACATGATTGAAGAAGATGATGAAGATGAAGAATTTTACCTTAGTTTGATGACTTATATCTCATTGTGTATAAGAGGTATTTACATTTTTTCACATTTGATGTAAGAAAGTTTCAGACTTTTGGTACTGGTACAGCTGGTAATTCTAAGTGATTTAGTTTTGCCGCTGCAACATGGTGAAAACAGCAAAACTCTTGGAGCTGTATTGAGACTCTTGGTAGTTTCAAACAAGTTTTTCTAACTTGTACGAGGAACTACCATTCCTCTCAATTATTGCTACTACCAATTTAATTTTTTTTTTAGCTGCAATAGCAGAGAGGGAAAAAAAAAAAAACAACCACACACACACAAAAAAGCCAGCCAGCTGTAAGGGTAGAAAAGCAGACTACAAAATCGCAAAGTGATGTAGGCTGTTGAAAAGAAAGAGATTAAAAACGTACCGCAGTTGTGCAGCGTTTATAGTGGAGTTCACAGAAGCAGAGTTTCGGATTCCAGGGAAATGGCAAGCTGGCTTCTAGCAATAAATTGCAGGGGAACTCCAGAGAGCGCCGTTTCACACAGGCTCAAAATCACAGCAACTGGAGAAGGGTGTCTAGCCTAGATTGCGTGCAGTCACACAACTGGGGCAGTGCGTAGCCTACTGTCTCCAGGCTGAGGCACACCGAGGAACTGAAGTGCTGGGGGGCAGCTAATGCAGAGGTGTCTACTCTAACCGTGTGTAGTCATCCACCTGGTCAGCGCGCAACATGCACCAGGGGAGACACACAGGCCAAAGCTGAGGCACTATGCGCTTCGAGAGACCGTGCGCCGAGGCACCAAAGCACTGTGTGCACGGAGTGCACCAAAGTACTGTGCACATCGCGTGCACACCGAAGTACCGGGGTGCAGCTAATACAGCTGTGCCTATCCAACTGTGTGTAGTCAGGCACCTGGTCAGCGCACAGCATGCACCAGGGGAGACACACAGGCCGAAGCTGCAGCGAGCGAGAGCTCAGTTAGTTGAAAAAGAACAGGACCTTTTTTGGAAGGCCCAACGCACCGAGGTGGGTGGGCCGAGGCAGCCGGCGAGGTCTACGACAGCAGGGCAGGCCAAGCACAGCCCCGATGGAAGAACACGTCTGACTTTTGTTTTTGCCCAAGCTGTGTGAACGACAGCCGTCAGGTCACAAAACGATGCAAGCCGAGCCCCAGCGGAGGAACAGCGTTCTCCCTGAAGGTGTAGGTTGAAAGACAACACACGCACACTCCAATACTGCACAGGCAGTCGCACTCATATGATGGACAGCAGAGAAAAGACAGCCCGTGAGAAAGAAAAAACACACACTTAGGTTAGTGACACAGATAGTTTACCTTAACGTCGTGAGGCAAGAGAAAGCGAGCTCCGCGGAGCCAAGGATGTCACTCCACGGAGGGGCCTAAAAAGCGGCAGCTCTGACATAAAATGCTCTGCGAATACCTACCTAAGGCAGGCATATCCCAAAAGTATTGGTTGGCGGTTGTCTTCGAATTGAAAGAGAACACAACTACCATGCATAAAATGCTGCAACTTGTTATACCATTGACAGCCAGCAGAGGTCTCTGCGGGTTTACAGGTTAAATATGTGCTAAACTGCAGTCTGCTACTTTATAGAGCAACTTTAAGGCAACACACTTACATTTTCTTCGATGATCTTAAGATGGTCTATGCACATGTTTGAGTAACGGACTGGAGGGATAATTAAGCTACCAAAGGGGTATTCAAATGTCAAAACACAACAATTAAAATTACTTAAGTTAAGCTTAATTCAGACTGAGCTAAAATGGAGGATGTTTACAAAACAATATTTAAATCAATGTGAGCATTTCAACTGCAATTGCAATTTGTTGAGCTTGCTTTAAGCCTCAATTTGTTTAGCCCATAGTAGTACCTGAAATACAATTTTTTTCATCACATCCTCTCAAAGCTCAACTGCTGTCCAACACCACTCATGCTGATTAGAGCACGCACTTAAAACAAGGATTCACCCGACTGCACTGTAGATTTATTAGTGCAGTAAGAAGATATTTTGAACAGCACTAACATTAGGAGGATGAAAATTACTGACTTGTATTTCCTGGTATAAAACAAAATCACATCAATTAAGCCAAATTGATAGTTTTATAGGGCTATTTAAAAAAAAAAAAAAAAAAAAAGCACACAGACATACAAGGTTAGTTAGTTACATGCAAGGAACAGATACCTTTATTATCAAGGTTCTCCACATGATTTTTTAGCCTTCTCCACTGCTGCCGGATGCTGTTGGTGAGCTGCTCCCGGGCATCTTCACAGGACAGCTCCAGGGAAATATTCTCTCTGCCGTGTTCACTGGCATCCTCCTCATCGTCAGACACAGCCTACAGAACAAGATAGGTTATTAAAACAGAATCTCTTGGGTGCAAGGGCCATAAAATTGCACTCAAGATTATTGTCAAGTTTGACTGTGTGGTTACATTTTTAAAAATACTGGTTAAGAAATGTAGAAAACAAACAAAATATATTCATTTTTTGTCATGCTGCCATTTCAACATTAGTCTTGTTTTATGATAGAAAACACGAGCAGTTTTAATGTTACCCATGTCAACATGAGGTATAAAAACAGCAAAGTGGACTGGCGCATTGTTAGAAGGCATGAGCCATGTAATTGCATATTTCACAGATTGTTTTCCATAGTTAATTGGCTGAGGCCCCCTGTAATCTTTGAAGGAGGACTTTACACCTGGGAATACAAGCTGTAATTCAGTTATCTATTGTAATTAAACAGTGTTCGACGATTGCAAGCATTGGTAGATATCCATGTTGGCTGGCAAGCGCTCCACTTGACATACAATCAACACTGTAGCTTAGTTTCCAATCAAACGTACTAGATTTATGACAGACACAATTCATAACATAATGAACTATTAGCATCATAGCAAAATGGTAAATTACTGTGTCATTCATTTTGAGAAATGCATTTCTTAACTGACCACTTTAAAATATTGGTAGACACATTAAAGAGAATAAAATACTGACTTGTTCTAGGCTGTCTTCAATTCTCTCTTTCATGCCGTGCTTTTGGGGGCTTAAAATAGAGACCATCTCCTTCTTCATCTGCTGAAGAACCTTCTTGAGCTCTGCATTTTCCATCATGAGGTCTTTCTGCCGATGTTCATAGTCACTAAGAAGAACTTTGTACATTTCCCCTTCATTCCTGGAAAAAAAATAGGAGGTAAGGGTGGATAACATGAAAAAAAAGTAGGTTAGCATGACATGTAGATCTATAGTATGCATAGTTTCATTAGTATCAGACAAGTAGTTTGCATGTATATATATATATATATATACATAATTCATTAACACAATTAAAGCCTACCTCAAGGATGCAGAAGTTTCATCTGAGTTGGATGAAGTGACAAGTTTAAGCTACCAACTGTTTCACAGTTGTTGGTGTAGTAGAGGCAGATCATTTGACTTACACCAAGTTCTGTAAAGAATGACCACCTGATTTAGGTAATAGCCAGTTTTGAGGGGTTAGTTAACTGCTTTACCTGGCCTCGGCCTTCTCAGTTTTCCAGACACTCCTCTTCCCATCAGATCTTCCAACATAATTTAGTACTTCAATGGCTGGGAAAAAAATAAATAAATAAATTATATTGATTTTAAAAAAAATTATATATATATATTTATATATAATATATAAATTAATTATATATATTATATATAAATATAAAATATATTCTGAAAAAAAATTCAAATTCTTTCAGCCAGACTACCAGTTTAAGCGCTTGCAAAAAGTTTTCATAGAGACATTCATGGCCGCATTCTCATCATTTTCCTTCAAAAGGATTAATTTTTTAACTCCTGAGTTAAATAATTAATCATTTTTAAGAAAAATGACGAGAGTGCGGCCATGAATGTCTCTACTAAAACTTTTGGTAAGCCGCTTAAACTGGTAGTCTGGCTGAAAGCAAATGAGAATAGTGTATAGAACTTACAAAAACAGTTTGTATTTGTGCAATAAAACAGTACTGCACACAATGCTCAATCTTTACATATATAAAAATCACACACAAGCACACATTTCTCCCCCCTTTTTTTTTTTTTTTAAAAAACACATTTACTAAACAGGTAATACAGTAGTTCTTAATACAAGATTGCTGCCTAATTAATTCTGAGGATGTTACAGGCTCAAGGGAGGATTTTGTTCCAGAAGTCGTCAGACCTGCTGTTACACCCAATTAACCCTGCTGAGCATAAAAATGACAAACACATTGATATTTAGACATTATAGCTAGGCTTGCTACTATTAGTTTTTTTTTTTTTTGCCAAATCAACGATTTTAGAAAGAATTTACCGGGTTTTTTTTTCAAACTATTTCTCAATTCAAGCAGAGAACGGGTTAAAATCGACTTCTTTTTTTGAAAATGCGTAAGACTTTTTATGCCATTCAGGAAGGTCTCATTTAGCGAAACCCCTTTATCATGCAACATGCAACAAAACCATGGTTACCAATATTCCAACTGAAATAATGTTTGGTCACAGCGGACCTACACCTTGTAAAGAAAGATCCTACACAAATGTAAGCGTCTTAGCTCTGCCCCTCTCCTGCTTAAGCACAGCTGGACTAACTGGAAGACAAGGTAGACTGGCCCGCTTCGTCCTGCTACAGAGACTTCACCTGTCGGTCAGGGCATTGTGCACAGTACTCAAGTGTTTTCCTCTTGCGCCCCATGTTCAAATCAAACTAGTAACTGTCTCCGTATACCTATAGCAAAAACTTACCTACACCTTAACCCGCTAATTTCAAAGTAGGTGCTTTGAATGACAGGCGCTGTAGCTGGCAAATGAAAGTGTACAGTTGGTGCAGGTCTTGATTGACAGTCATTTATACGAATGAGAGCATTCTCGAGCTGCTTGTCAACGAGTAGTAGCCTACTAAGAGACCACTGAGATGACCGACAGCGACCCCTAGCCATTCAGAGCAGAACGGGGAGGGCACAGACAGCAAGTATAAAAACTACACAAAACTAGAGATGATTTTGAAATTACTATTTTTGGTAAGAAAATAAATAGAGTGGTTTTACTTATGTTTATCCTATGTAAATTTGAACTCATTTTTGGGGAATTTGGCATTTAACAAGCTTTACCGATTAAAATCAAAGTAGCAAGCCTAGTTATAGGCAATTAGGGATGTCTTTCTTGTACACACATCCAATTCCTAACTCCGGGCAATAGTTGTACTGTACCATTATCAAAAAAGCAAAGCACGTCATACCCTACCTATATTTTACTTGTACAGCACATTGTCAGAAAGCCATTAAATAGACTAATATGGTACGTTGGCACAGGTTAACTTCTCCCACCTGTATTTGCAAGTCAAATGGCAAAAACCTAAAATATATTCCTGATTGAATTGGTAAATTAAATACATACCTAGCTTTTTATCCTTTTTGTCCATCAATAGCTGATGTAAACGTTCTTTTAGTTTACCATATTCTCTTTCTTTCCTCTTCATATCATGGTTATACTGTGTAGCACGGCTTGCAATTATATACTGAAGTTTCTGTATCTAGAGAAAAAGGTTTAACTTCAATGAATTCTCCCATCATGGCTAATGAAACAAGCCAAATTTATGAATTCCTAACAAACACCCTTGGTCAGGACTCCAGGAATGTTTATTATTCAGCATTTAGTCAGTGTCAGTCAAATATAAAATTACAAATTGATATTAAAAAGTGATTTCTATTTAACCTTGTTCAGCAATTAAACCACATTATAGAAAACCTTCTGTATGCGATTAAATAATGTAACATTAAGCCTTACCTCCTCTCTCTCATTTTTTAAGCAATTATGCAAGCTCTTATTCTTCAGTTGTAGCTGGCGGTCTCTTTCTTGAAGTGCTTTATTTTCCCTTACACACAATTCAAGTTGTTCCTAGCAGAATTAAAGAAAACAATTGTATAACAAACATATTTAAACAGCATGTCAGAAACTATACAGCGTTATTAACTACAATCAGATAATGTTGCTCTTCGAAGAAAACTCGAATCTGTATACAAATAATTTATAGTTTGCCATACACCAATATTAAATGATATGGTATGTTCCTTAACGAACCTTTACTTTTGAATGGCTGCTCTGTAGATGGTCCAAGTCACTACTGGACTTGAGCTGCTGATTCTCCATGTCTTCCACGGTGCACATGCTTTTACGCCAGAGCTGAAGAAGCTCGTACATCGCATTCAACACAGACACCAGGTTCAGGTCTGTCTTTCCATTGGATCCATTATCGATAGTGGGGAAACCAAGTGAAGACATTTCCTGTAAACAGGATTATGTTGCATTAGGTGTGTGTAATTCTCTTTTATATATCTATATATAAAATCAACCAGTCGCATTAACACAAAATCAATTCCTTGTAAAAGGAATTTCATCTTACCGAAACAGCTTAAAATGTAATAGTTTAAAAAAAACTGTCAAGACTGCCTAGAATATTGTTTTGCATTTGGTGTCATTTATAGGAACATTTATTTATTTACTTATTTATTTTTATTGTTTTTAAATCAATCCATCAGCATACCTTGGGATTTAAAATCTTTACAGCCTTTACACACTGAAGAGTATGCAAGCAAGAGCAAAAATACCTAGAAAACTGCTAAGCATTGTATCAAACTAAAGCATGAAACAGATTTTCAGGTTACACTGTTACTTACTTGATTGATGTATGAAATGCACTGAACAATATTTTCCTCTGTGCAAAATGCATTTAAAATGTTGTAAGAGTTTTTAGACAAAGGCTGTGAACAGTGCAGAAGTGGTGCCTTGTAAAGTATTGAGGGAGACATTGCTCTTGAGGTATAGCTGGAATACATTTCTTTGCAGACTGCAAAAAAACAAGAATTTTAAAACATTACCAAAGTTTTTTTTCTTTTACATTTCCCATTCTAGCGTCTGTAAAACAAACCCAGGGATGGAAATAAGATTCTTACTGCATAGCAGATTCAACCATTCCAAGTTTTGTTGGGCACTTGATTAGCTACTGTATGGGTAACAAGTGCAGGTGTCATAATAAAACTCAAAGTAAAACTAGGAATAGATCAAGCTGCTAGGCAATTGGGGTCATATTTCCATGCCTGAAATCGTACACTGCTACACAAACAAATTAGGCTATGATAATTCACCCTTGCATACTAGTACACTGGTCTCATATTATATTATATTATATTATATTATATATATATCAATTCGTCCGGGTATGGACTCTACAAGGTGTCAAAAGCGTTCCACAGGGATGTTGGCCCATGTTGACTCCAATGCTTCCCACAGTTGTGTCAAGTTGGCTGGTAGTGGATCTCTACTCCGATAGCTCGTTCCATCTCATCCCACAGATGCTCAATTGGATTGAGATCTGGTGACTGGGCAGGCCACTGCAGTAAGCTGAATTCACTGTCATGTTCGTGGAACCATTCCTGGACAATCCTAGCCTTGTGGCATGGGGCATTATCCTGCTGAAAAAATCCATTAGCAGATGGATACACTGGTGCCATGAAGGGATGCACCTGATTGGCAATGATGTTCAGATATCCTGTGACATTCAAACGTAGCTCCACTTTTATCAAGGGGCCCAATGTGTGCCATGAAAACACACCCCACACCATCACACCACCACCACCACCAGCCTGCAATGTTGACACGCGACATGATGGATGCATGTACTCATGTGGTTTTCTCCATACCCTAGTCCTCCCATCAGCGTGAAACAGCAGGAACCGGGATTCATCAGACCAGGCAATGTTTTTCCAATCCTCCAGTGTCCAGTGTTTTCGTTCCTTAGCCCACTGCAACCGCAGTTTCTTGTGTTTTGCTGAAAGAAGTGGAACTCTGTTAGGTCGTCGGCTGCCATATCCCATTCGTGTCAAGGTACGACGAGTTGTGCATTCTTTTATGGGTCTTTCGGCACCAATGTTGTACTGGACTGTCAGCTGACTAACTGTAGCCCATCTGTTGCTTTGGACAATTCGGTCAGCTTCCTTTGGCCTCTTTCATCAATGAGTCGTTTTCGACCACTGGCCTGCCGTTGGCTGGATGTCCTTTGGGTGGTGGACCATCCTTGATACACACGGGAAACTGCTGAGCATGAAAAAACCAGCAGCGTTGCAGTTCTTGACACACTCAAACCAGTGTGCCTGGCACCTACTACCATACCCCGTTCAAAGGCACTTAAATTTTTTGTCTTGCCCATTTACCCTCTGAATGGAAGACATACACAATCCATGTCTCAATTGTGTCAAGGCTTAAAAATCCTTCTTTAACCTGTCTCCCCTTCATCTACACTGATTGAAGTGGATTTATCAGGTTACATCAATAAGGGATCATAGCTTTCACCTGGATTCACCTCGTCAGTCTATTTCATGGAAAGAGCAGGTGTTCCTAATGTTTTGTGCACTCAGTATATATATATATATATATACACACACACACACACACACACACAGTGCCTTGCAAAAGTATTCAGACCCCTGACCAATTCTCTCATATTACTGAATTACAAATGGTACATTGAAATTTCGTTCCGTTTGATATTTTATTTTAAAACACTGAAACTCAAAATCAATTATTGTAAGGTGACATTGGTTTTATGTTGGGAAATATTTTTAAGAAAAATAAAAAACTGAAATATCTTGCTTGCATAAGTATTCAACCCCCACACATTAATATTTGGTAGAGCCACCATTCGCTGCAATAACAGCTTTAGGATAAGTATGTACCAGCTTTGCACACAGTGTCGGAGTGATTCTGGCCCCTTCTTCTTGGCAGATTTGCTCCAGGTTGTTCAGGTTGGTTGGACGACGCTTGTGGACCGCAATTTTAAAATAGTGCCACAGATTCTCAATGGGACTGAGATCAGGACTTTGACTGGGCCACTGTAGGACATTCACCTTTTTGTTCTTGAGCCACTCCAATGTTGTTATTATTATTATTATTATTTATTTCTTAACAGACGCCCTTATCCAGGGCGACTTACAATCGTAAGCAAATACATTTCAAGTATCACAGTACAAGTAATAATACAATTAAGAGCAAGATAAATACAATGACTTTGGTTCAAGCAAGTACAAGTGTGACAAAATACAATTCAATAATACAGCAGATAACAGTGTCAGTGATAGTTACATCAGGACATGATTAAATACAAAATACTACAGATTAAACACTTTGCAGATTACAGTACTCTGAAGTACAGGATTAAATGCAGTAAAATAGGGGGCAGATAAGAGCAAGTAAAGCGCATTTAAGGAAGGGTGATAAGTGTCCCAGGGGAAAAACAGAGGAGTTCTACAGGTGTTGTCTGAAAAGGTGAGTCTTGAGGAGGCACCGGAATGTGGTCAGGGACTGGGCAGTCCTGACATCTGTGGGAAGGTCATTCCACCACTGCGGAGCGAGGGTGGAGAAGGAGCGGGCTCTGGAGGCAGGGGAGCGTAGAGGAGGTAGAGTCAGTCTTCTAGTGCAGGCGGAGCGGAGAGGTCGAGTGGGGGTGTAGGGAGAGATGAGGGTCTGGAGGTAGCTGGGTGCAGTCTGGTCAAGGCATCTGTAGGCTAGTACAAGAGTCTTGAACTGGATGCGAGCGGTGATCGGGAGCCAGTGGAGTGAGCGGAGTAGTGGAGTTGCATGGGAGAAGCGAGGCAGAGAGAACACCAGGCGGGTAGCGGAGTTCTGTATGAGCTGGAGCGGACGGGTGGCGGACGCAAGGAGGCCAGCCAGGAGGGAGTTGCAGTAGTCTAGGCGGTAGAGTACCAAGGCCTGGACCAGGAGCTGGGTGGCGTAGTTGGTGAGGAAGGGTCGGATTCTTTGGATGTTGTTCAGGAAGAATCGGCAAGTGCGTGCCAGAGTGGAGATGTGCTGGGAATAAGAGAGGCAGGGGTCCAGGGTGACTCCGAGGTGACTCACGCCAGGTTACCTGGTAAGTGCGGTTGGAGAGGTAGGAGGAGAACCAGGCCAGAGCAGTGCCAGAGATCCCCAGGTCAGCAAGAGATGATAGTAGAATAGAGTGATCAACAGTGTCAAAGGCAGCAGAGAGGTCGAGGAGAATTAGGACAGAGGAGAGAGAGGCAGCTTGGGCAGACTTTAGTGAGTTGGTAACAGACAGGAGGGCAGTTTCAGTGGAATGAGCAGAGCGGAAGCCAGATTGGAGAGGGTCGAGCAGAGAGTGGTTGGACAGGAAAGCAGAGAGCTGGCGGTGTACAACTCTCGGTGTACAATGTTGCTTTAGCCTTGTGCTTGGGATCATTGTCCTGCTGAAAGGTGAATTTCCTCCCAAGCTTCAGTTTTTTAGCGGACTGAAGCAGGTTCTCTTGCAGTATTTCCCTGTATTTTGCTCCATCCATTCTTCCTTCAATTTTAACAAGATGCCCAGTCCCTGCTGATGAGAAGCATCCCCACAGCATGATGCTGCCACCACCATACTTCACAGTAGGGATGGTGTGTCTTGAGGCATGGGCAGTGTTAGGTTTGCGCCACACATAGCGCTTTGAGTTTTTGCCAAAAAGCTCTATCTTGGTCTCATCTGACCACAAAACCTTTTCCCACATCACAGCTGGGTCACTCTCATGCTTTCTGGCAAACTCCAGACGTGCTTTCAGATGGTACTTTTTGAGTAACGGCTTCTTTCTTGCCACCCTCCCATACAGGCCAGTGTTATGCAGAGCTCTTGATATGATTGACTGGTGCACCATTACTCCACTCCCAGTCACTGAACTATGTAGCTCCTTCAAAGTGATTGTTGACCTCTCTGTGGCTTCTCTCACAAGTCTCCTTCTTGTTTGAGCGCTGAGTTTTGAGGGACGGCCTTTTCTTGGCAGTGCCTGGGTGGTGTGATGCAGCTTCCACTTCCTGATTATTGATCCAACTATGCTCACTGGGATATCCAAACACTTGGATATTATTTTGTACCCTTTCCCTAATCTATGCATTTGTATTACTTTATCTCTAACTTCTGTAGAATGCTCTTTGGTCTTCATTTTCCTTCAGATTCACAGCCTGACCAATGATCCTTCAACAGTGGGGTTTTTATCCAGAAAATGTGACAGCAACTTTAATGGTTCACAGGTGGAGGCCAATGGTAAGATAATTGTGTCCTCGTTAGGGCAATTTCTTTCATCGCTGTAAACTGGGAGCTTCCACAGCACAGGGGTTGAATACTTATGCAAGCAAGATATTTCAGTTTTTTATCTTTCTTAATAATATTTCCCAACAAACTAATGTCACCTTACAATAATTGATTTTGAGTTTCAGTGTTTTAAAATAAAATATCAAAACAGAACAAAATTTCAATGTACCATTTGTAATTCAGCAATATGAGAGAATTAGTCAAGGGTCTGAATACTTTTGTAAGGCACTGTATATATATATATATATATATATATATATATATATATCTGTATATATATAAACTAAATAAATATATGGATGAAGGCTATATTTGCATATAGCGGAGCCATTTGGGCAAAAAAAAGGCATAATACCAGAGTAGTGACATCAATAAGTAATACTTCCTCTAGAGGAAAATGTACTTGAACTCTGACCCATTCGACTCCGAGACCATCACTTTCAATTCAAAACACAGAATGTCTTGTTTTCAATCACTCGACAACACCTACAGTACAGAAATGTGCATTAATGATCAACAAAATGAGAATTTTTTTAAACAAAGTAAAGCAGGTACATTCGTATCTCAGAGAAACTGGAGAGGAACGGGAAATTAGAACAAGGTAAAAGGCAATCATCCAAATAAAGCTGAAGCACTAATGGATAAGACATAGAACATCTGTACAGCACTGAAGCACTACGTTTAAAAAAAACACAACTGTACTGCTGAACCTCGTCTTTATTAGCATCACAAGGGTATCCATGTATTATAAAAAAATATATGGACCTCTTCAGTGAGTTACAGGAAAACAATTCTAAACCCTAGATGGAATTATTTTCCTGTAACTCACTGAAGCCCATCTATATCAAATATATATGTTAATCACATCTGGTCTAGTTAGTGGAATTCAAAGTGTACTGAAGACAGTTACTAAACCATGTACTAGTGTAACTAACCGACATATCAAGGATACATGTGTTTTTGTAACCAACAACATTACAGGTGCATTTTGTGGTGTAAAACCCTAAACCTTAAATTGCCCCAGGTTATATGGCTCCCTGCCTTCTTTGTGAAGACCATTACAGTATACTTAGTTCCTCTGGTGGCCAGAATAACGAATGTCCTTTATATCTAGACAATAATCCTAGATCAGTCATCATAATAAAGCCAGATGTACAGTAATGCTGTGCCAGTGCAACAAAATAAACCAAAACATTTGACTAAGGTTTGTGGTTATGGGTTTAATTTACAACCCCCTGCAGCAAAATATTCAGTTAATGCACAAAATATACTGTAGAAAAATATGGGTCATTCCATACTAACTCTACTAGAGCCGTTGCTGGCAGATTTTGCTGGCAAAAATTCACCTGGTGAATTTTAAATTTCCCCTTCGAGCTGTGACCTGGCAAAGGTCAACCTAAAGTGAAAAAATCACCCTGGGCTGAACTTAGACGTTACCATCATGTATAGCACCTCGGTCGACTCGGGATTGAGAAATACCTGGAGCACCCAACTCACTTTTTGGCACAAATGACCAGTGAGGGGGGACTTGAAACCAAAAGCGTTTTAGTAAATTTGGAAGAGTGATCCCTAAGGTTCTTACAGCAATACTAACATTTTAGGACCAGCATCCCCTACAGAGTAAAGGGTTGGGCTGAAGTTCGAATAAAACTCGTCACTTACCCCTCGTCTGGTAACTTGCCAAAAAGTGAGTTAGGTGCTCCTGGCATTTCTTGAAAGCCCTGTTCATTACGAGTCGACCGAGGTGCTACACATAATGGTAGCATCTCAGTTGAGCCCAGGGTGATTTTTCTGGTCAGGGCCACTTTTTCACTTTAGGTTGACCTTGGTTGAAATGTTACTGGTTTTTGCCACGTTAAATGCCGGTAGTTTGTTTACTGTACTATATTGCTGTGTCTTGATAATATTTTATGTTGTTATGTATTTCTAAAGTAACCGGTGTTACCGGACTCTTAAATGATTTAATCAATAAGCTTCTTTAGAGTGATGTTTCTACGCATGCGCCAACGAACGGGACAGTGCTCAGAAAATAACATTTTTCATAATAACTACGTATTGTCATAATTTGCTAATGTTGCCATTTTCTTCAAAAGGCCTTGGACAAATGTGAAGTCTACTTCAAAAGTTTTATGCATTTTTTTTAACATGGCGAAAACCAGCAACATTTTGTACGCCTGCATCGACTCTCAATAGAATTTTTTTGCCTAACTCTATATACCACAATGTTTTGCGCGCAGTGATACGGAAGTCTCTATTGAAAATCAGCGGAGTCCAGTATCTTGCTAAATAGAATATCTTTTGAAACGCCCTTCTAAATATTATTGGATGAAGCAGTTTTGAGTGAGGCTGGATTTTCATTGATTAAAATATTAGTGTGTGCTCCCATTGGCTAGAAAGGTTGCAGTGTTTTCAGCACAGTGCGAGATTGACAGTTGGAAGTTTGTCTGCTTGTTGGGAAGTTTGTCTGGTTGAAATTTGCACGTCCATACAGCCTTTTGTATTAATGAATGACAAATTAATTAATAAATTATTAGATGAATTAACAAATACGTTTATGAATTACTGTATGAATTGACAAATTTATGGACGAATTGCTGGACAAATTGACAAACTAACGGCTGGATAGTTTTTTTTTGTTTTGTTTTTTTTTTATAAATTTAGTCGTTGCCAATTATTTTTTATTATTTTTTCCCAATTTGGAATGGCCAATTATTTTATTAAACTCAGCTCACTGCTACCACCCCTGCGCTGACTCGGGAGGGCGAAGACGAACACACGCTGTCCTCCGAAGCGTGTGCCGTCAGCCAACCGTTTTTTTTTCACACTGTGGACTCACCATGCAGCCACCCAAGAGCTACAGCGTCGGAGGACAACACAGCTCTCGGGCAGATTACAGGCAAGCCCGCAGGCGCCCGGCCAGACTACAGGGGTCGCTGGTGCACGGTGAGCCGAGGACACCCTGGCCGACCTAACCCTCCCTCCCCCCGGGCGGCGCTCGACCAATTGAGCGCTGCCCCCTGGGAGCTCCTGTCCTCGGTCGGCAAAGGAATAGCCTGGACTCGAACTCGCGACGTCCAGACTATAGGGCACATCCTGCACTCTACGCAAGTGCTTTTACTGGATGCGCCACTCGGGAGCGCCCCCACGGCTGGATAGTTTTGACACAAATGGCGCTCCATAGTGTGTAGTGGTGCTGTGTTCATTTAGTCGTTGGTTTATTAACATTGGTATGTTTGTTACTATTATAGTTTATTAACACACACTTGACTGTTGCTTTTCTCTTCTGTTAATTTTATATGTTGATGCACGTGCGTCATGACAAGTAATACATATTTATTGACTCACATTGTGTGTGGTGGCTAACTCCGTCTTAATGCCACGATACACTAAGCAATTTAAGTACAATCCGATAGCCCTGATGAAGGGGGATTTTTTATTTTTTATTTTATTTTTATATATTTTATATACACACACACACTCAGAAATGTGTAATTCATGTTGAGGTATGTAGTGATGAGTATATGAGTTTCTGATGTTTGGAAAGGAGTACCTGAAAATGTGAAACCCTACATGTAAGATAACACTCGCCATTAAATTTCACTCAGAAGGCACCAGTGAAATAGAAAAGGAATCTTCTGTAGTACTGTAAGGTATACTACTGCTCCATGTACACTAAGCAGTGTTTTATGTTTCTTGGAAGCATAAAATCCACACATTACAATCCACTTCTGCTTTATGTACTTCATTGAACTGCAGAAATCAGCAATTGTACCTAAACATTTCAATGTCATAATTGGCTTCCAGCCATAAGATTGTTAGCAAGAATTCTTACTGAACTGTAAATTTTGAAAGAAGAATGGGTAACAGTGCAAAAATAAAATGAATAATAATACTGTAGAAAATGCAGGGACTCCTTTTGCCATGTGAAACAGTGTAGTTCATACAAGAAAGCCAATGTTGTGGATTCCAGTATTAGAGTTTGGAGAAATATGGCTTGTGGAAGGTCCCAACTAATTAATTAGGTCTACTATATCCTGAGTTAATTGGTTTTATTTAGAACACTGGTGAAATAATTAGCTTGACAGCAAAGATTGTGGGAATGCAGTTACTGAACATGTTACCAATCACAATGACTTCTGTATGGCCAGTCTTCGGGGAGAATTTGTCAGGTGATTAGTGATGTCACTGCCCATGTGTGACGAAGTGCCCGCCCCTATGTGTATTTTCTGTTATATGTTACGTGTTGTGTGTAAATGTTGGTGTATAGAGATGGCTGCACGGGATATAAATGGGTGTGTGCAGCACGAGTTATTTAAGATGTAATTGTATTTAGGCACGAGGATGGCACAAATCACTTCACGTGCTGGTTAAAATGTAATGTGTGGTCACGGGAGTACACTTAATTAATTCACGTGCTGGGATTCAAGTGAATAATTAATTAGTAATTGAATCCCAGCACAACAGTATAAATAGATGCACATTTCATTCACTCGGGGTTGGGTGTTCGGTGAGTGGAGAACGGGTGTGGAGAGGAGTTAAAATAAACGAAAAGAATAATAAAATAGTAAGTGTTTTCACTCACCGTGTTTGTTCGTTTGTCTGTTTACTGTTTAGTCCGTTTTGTTTATATATTTATTTTGGCGTAAGTGCCGTGTCCTGTTTTTGTGTTTTGTTTGTACAACCTTTTTATTTTCTGTTCTGATTATTAAATGCTGAGCGCGATCACGCGCTCAGCTTCACCAAACCCCAAGTCTCTGTTGTTTATTTCCTGGCTCTGGTCTGACGCCACCCACTCCGGCCGTCTTTGTGACACGTGGTGTCCTCTTGCGGGATCTACAGCGCCTCAGGACTCAGGCCAGAGCGGGAACCGCAGTTTTTTTTTTTTTTTGAAAAAAAAAAAAAACAAAAGGAAAAGAAATGGGGAGAAGAGGCTGGAGAGGAGCACAGGAGGGCAAAGGGAGAAAGGCGGAAGCAGGGCTGTGGTGTTTCGACTGTGGCCAAACTAGCCACACCACCATACCCTGCTCCGTCCACAGGACCCTTCAGGCAATGGCCCAAAGACTGGGATGGGGGGAGTGGTGCCCTGGCTGTGGGGCATATGGGCACACGTTGGCCCTATGCCCCATGCCCCATGCAGGATGAAGAAGAGGAGCTCTTGCTGCCACGTCCTATGCCTGAAGGGGAGGAGCCTGAGTGTCCACAGCCCAACAGCCCGAGGGGAGGAGCCTGAGCGTCCACAGCCCGAGCGGGAGGAGCCTGAGCGTCCACAGCCCGAGCGGGAGGAGCCTGAGCGTCCACAGCCCGAGCGGGAGGAGCCAGAGCGTCCACAGCCCGAGCGGGAGGAGCCAGGCGACAGCCCGAGCGGGAGGAGCGCGTCCACGCCTGAGCGGGAGGAGCCCGAACGCCCCACGCCTGAGCGGGGAGGAGCCCAACGCCCCACGCCTGAGTGGGGGGAGCCCGAACGTCCACAGCCCAAGAGGGGGGAGTCTGTGGCCCACAGCCCAAAAGGGAGGAGTCGGTGCGCCCACAGCCCAAAAGGGAGGAGTCGGTGCGCCCACAGCCCAAAAGGGAGGAGTCGGAGCGTCCACAGCCCAAAGAGAGGGAAGTCGGGGCTTCCATAGCCCTAGGACCCAAGCTGCCAGCAGAGGGAGAATGCCTGCTGGTCCCACCTCCACCAGCAGAGGAAAAATGCCTGCTGTCCCCATCTCCACCAGCAGAGGAAGAATGCCTGCTGGTTTCCCCTTCCGAGGCAGAGCCGCACCAGTCCCCTGCAAGAAAGGCAGAGCCGCACCAGTCCCCTGCAAGAGAGGCAGAGCAGCACCAGTCCCCTGCAAAAGGGGGAGACTACACGCTGCTCCCACCTCCGTCGCCAGGAAACTACACGCTGCTCCCACCTCCGTCGCCAGGATACTACACGCTGCTCCCACCTTCACCGGCAGAAGCAGAGCGGCAGGAGCTGCCTTTAGCTCCGCCACCTTCACCGGCAGGAGAAGAGCAGCAGGAGCTGCCTCTACCTCCGCCACCTTCACCGGCAGGAGCAAAGTAGCAGGAGCTGCCTCTGCCTACGCCACCTCCACCGGCAGAAGCAGAGCAGCAGGAGCTGCCTCTGCCTCCGCCACCTCCACCGGCAGGAGCAGAGCAGCAGGAGCTGCCTCTGCCTCCGCCATGTCCACCAGCAGAGGGTGAATGCCTGCTGGGTCCCTGCCCACCAGCAGAGGGTAAATGCCTGCTGGGTTCCCGTCCACCAGCAGAGGGTGAATACCTGCTGGGTCCCTTTCCACCAGCAGAGGATGAATACCTGCTGGTATCGCTTCCCCCACCAGCAGAGGATGAATGCCTGCTGGTATCACTTTCCCCACCATCACGAGGAGAGGAGCGGGAGCTGCCTCTGCCTCCATCACCATCAGGGGGAGAGGAGCAGGAGCTGCCTCTCCCTTCACCAGAAGGACCAGGACTAGATGCTGGCGGTCCTCAGCAGCCCTTGCATAGGCTGCTGAGGGAAGCACGGGGAAGAACAGCCCGGCCGCAGAGGTCGAGAAGAGGGCCAACACCCGCACCCCAGCTTGTCCTGACTCCCCTGCCTCGCCGCCCAGGGATGCCTGCCTCGCTTCGCCCAGGGATGCCTGCCTCGCCGCCAAGGATGCTTGCCACGCCGCCCAAGGATGCCTGTCTGGCATCGCCCAAAGGCTGCCTGTCGCTCCGCATCGCCTGGGGTTGCCTGTCGCCCGCACGCCCGGGTTGCCTGTCGCCCGCATCGCCCGGGGTTGCCAGCCGCCGCGGGGTTGCCAGCGCCCGCATCGGGTTGCCAGCCGCCCCGCATCGCCTGGGGTTGCCAGCCGCTCCGCACGCCTGGGGCTGCCTGTTGCTCCGCATCGCAGCAGGAGTACTGTGGCCGGAACCCCACCAAGGGGAGCTGCCGGCCATGAAGAAGGTGGGGAGGTCAGGAGACCTGCTCCCACTGCAGCAGTTTTGCTGCCGGAGATCGTGGGGGAGGTCCGGAGACCTGCTCCCACTGCAGCTTCTTCGCTGCCGGAAGTACTGTGGTCGGAACCCCACCAAGGGGAGCTACCGGCTACGAAGAAAGGGGGAGAGGTCAGGAGACCAGCATCCCCCGCAGCAATTTCGCTGCAGGAGTGGACCAGCATGCTGTCGGCCGTGCCACTACCTGCAGGGGTGCTGACAGCATTGCTAGCCATGGGCCCACTGAAGCCTCCCTTCCCAGCCCGAGACTTTGTCCTGCACTGCTGGGTTTTTAAGGGGGGAGGTGGCCGTTGAGGCCATGTGTGCTTTGCACAGGGGGTATATGTGACGAAGTGCCCGCCCCTGTGTGTATTTTCTGTTATATGTTACGTGTTGTGTGTAAATGTTGGTGTATAGAGATGGCTGCACGGGATATAAATGGGTGTGTGCAGCACGAGTTATTTAAGATGTAATTGTATTTAGGCACGAGGATGGCACAAATCACTTCACGTGCTGGTTAAAATGTAATGTGTGGTCACGGGAGTACACTTAATTAATTCACGTGCTGGGATTCAAGTGAATAATTAATTAGTAATTGAATCCCAGCACAACAGTATAAATAGATGCACGTTTCATTCACTCGGGGTTGGGTGTTGGATGAGTGGAGAACGGGTGTGGAGAGGAGTTAAAATAAACGAAAAGAATAATAAAATAGTAAGTGTTTTCACTCACCGTGTTTGTTCGTTTGTCTGTTTACTGTTTAGTCCGTTTTTGTTTATATATTTATTTTGGCGTAAGTGCCGTGTCCTGTTTTTGTGTTTTGTTTGTACAACCTTTTTATTTTCTGTTCTGATTATTAAATGCTGAGCGCGATCACACGCTCAGCTTCACCAAAACCCCAAGTCTCTGTTGTTTATTTCCTGGCTCTGGTCTGACGCCACCCACTCCGGCCGTCTTTGTGACACGATGTCATTGATGATGTCATATGTGATGTCACGTGTGACAGGAAACATACACTTAAGGGTGCAGAGTTAAGGCTGCGTGGCTACCTTAACTTGCAATTTCCTCACCTTTTGGACATTCGCAAACAAACCTTAATGTTACTTTAACAAAGTTTTTGCCATTGAATTTCCATAGTTTTGCAGAAGGCATCTTGGAAAATCAAACAACCAACAAGTATGTAAAGATTTTTTTTTTAAAGCCAGGTTTATTGAGGCAAAATCAATGTTGTTAATCCCTGCCCCTGAGGCTAGAGGAGGGGGGAAAGCAAAGACTGTCCCTGGAGGCTGGAGAGGTGGGGAAAGCAACGGCTCTGTACCTGAGGCTGGAGAGGTGGAAGCAGCAACAGCTGCCAGAGGGGCTGCAGATATGGCGACAGCGAGGACTGTACCTGAGGTTGAAGAGGGGACAGCAACGACTGCCTTGGAGGCTGGAGAGGTGGGGACAGTAACATCTGTACCTGAGGCTGCAGATGTGGCAACAGCAACGGCTGTACCTGAGGCTGGAGAGGTGGGGACAGCAATGGCTGCCTTGGAGGCTGAAGAGGTGGAAGCAGCAACGGCTGTACCTGAGGTTGGAGAGGTCGGGACAGCAACGGCTGCCAGAGAGGCTGCAGATATGGCGACAGCAAGGACTGTACCTGAGGTTGAAGAGGAGGGGACAGCAATGGCTCTATCTGAGGCTGGAAAAGTGGGGAAAGCAAGGGCTGTACCTGAGGCTGAAGAGCTGGTGACATTATTTGAACAGTACTGCCGGGGAGCAGTTATTCTTCATATTGTGTGGCTCTGTCCACTCTCTCTAGAAAGATCATGTAAGAATCCTGCAGGTTTTTAGGCAGACGGATTCATTGTGTGCAAATTTAAGGTCTTGATGCTATATTGGATTTGCCATCACTTCTCTCTTCTATCTGTCAGGCGCATCTTTCAAGTCTTGTCAGTTCTTACCTGAATTAGATAGGAGATATTTGGATCAACCACCAAAGGAAAAAAAGGTTTCTGAAATGTAATAAATCGAATTCTGTATTGTGATTTGGGTACCTTAAAATGTATATAATAATCTGTGATATACTAAGAGTATTTATTAAATGAAATAACAATAACAGGTTACATGCATTTCTAAATTGAGTTGACCAAAAGTTTATTCAAAATGTAATAAATAGAATTCTGTATAGTTGTACTTTACTGTACTGTCTTGACGAGTTGTACACATAAACAATTACAATATGAATATTACTACAGTTGTATTGTCACTGTATTAATATTATACTGTATTGTATTTATTTTACTGGCTTTAGACTACTCGCTGCAAGTAGTATTAAATTTGTGTTCTCAATTCAGGCCGATTGATTATCGTCATCAGTCATGTCTTATACTTTCTAAAAAATATATTGTTATTCACCCATTTCATTAACAAAAGTTCAATAACTTTTTATTTTGCTCGTGGATGTTCTACTGCTGTCTGATACATCCTTATTTCAGGGGTTTCTTAAATCCACACAAATGATTAATAGCTTTTACCCACCTGTCAGTAAATTACTTTGTGTTGTGAAGGTCTCTTTCAAGATAAACACTCTGTAGCAGTTGAAGAACTTTATTATTTTTGATCCATTTGGTAGATGCCTTTATCCGAGGCTTGCATTTTATTATTTAAATAGTGCTTAATTTGTTTCAGGGCTGAGCCACAGCACCTCTTTGTTTCACTCTTTAGTTATGAAAGTTTTTTTTTTTTAAATTATCACTGGAGCCCCGCCATCCCTGTCATTACAAATTAAGGACAAGTGAGCAACAATATAACCCAGCAAACAGGGTAATACTGTAAAGTGCCACTGCATTCTTTATTTCCCTCGATCGTTTCTCTGACCGCTGACGCTGTGTGTGTATCATAAAGTGAGGGGGGCGGGGGAGAAAAATGTATTTCCTAAATGAACAAAATTATTATTAGTTTAGGCACAAACAGTAATTATTATCACTGATTACCAGTTTTATCCTGACAAACACAGATCAGACAGAAGTGACCGTTATCTTTATGGTTCAATTTCGGTAAAACCAGGACCCCCCCCCCAAATATAAATACCCCGTTGCACATCTACACTCCCGGGACTATGTGTAAGTGTGGTTCCTTAATTCGCAGTACTCTTTGAGATACAGGTGTATATAAAAGCGTCTTAATTTTCCTTTTTTTTTTTAAAAAACAGTTGTTTTTATCGCCACTCTCTCTCAAAAAGTATTTCACCCGTTCACAGGGTTTGTTGAGCCTGTCAATCCGACCACACACACCAATTTTCATGCATATCATTGGGGATTTACCCCCCTTTTGAGCTGGTTGTAAAATCGACTAACAGAACCTTCGTTCAAACCTTAACTATGTCTGCGCGACCGCCCAGACAATTATGCTATTCTTACTAAACAGGAGTAATCATTTCATTAATTGATGGGCATATTATTTTCATTGTTATTTTATACATTACCGAAGTACGAAAGGTTAGATATTTGTGGGGGGTTGAAGTTTTACGTTTAAAATGTTAAACACTCAACACGTATACACTTTTTTAAACCCCACAAATAACTCGCCTTTCGTACTTCGGTTGGGTTATTTTGCTAACATTTTCTTGGTTAGCTACTTAAATTGATTGATTACTTTGTAGTTTTATTTCCCCTTCCATTATTTTTATTAATGTTTAAATTGACCAAGTGCTTGTAAACTTGTACGTTCACAGAAAACTTTTAAAACTTGCCAGTTTACCCAGGGCCGTCGAGAGCCGTCATGGGCCCCAGGGAAGGATTGGTATGTCCAAACTCCACGTGTAATAGTGATTAATCGGAAGCTTACTTAACATCAAATAACATACGTTTTTAGCAAACTACATTTTAATGGTGTTAACTATACACTATTTTATTTAACCCGTGCCAGAAATAAACCACTAATCTCGGCTCTTAACTAATAGCCTGTATTGGTAAATATATTTGTATTTTAAGCAATATAACCGATCATTCTCCAATTGTGTTTACCACCAGCTGAAGAAAGTACTTTATTTATTTTACATGATACAATTTTTCTAACAAACTGCTGTACCATGTTGTTTTGAGCAAATTATAGATCTTAATAGAATAATTCATACTGTGGTATATATTGTGCAACTTTAGGGTTCTTTTAAAGTTTTTAAAAGTCTTTAAAAAAATACATAAAATTGCTATGCCTTTTTTCAGCTTTTTGGTGTAGTAAAATATGAAATGCGAAAGTTCAAATCATTGTGTGAAAGGAAGTGTTTGACAGCACCTGGATACACAATCATTACACAACAGAAGCACATTGGCTCGGTGTGCAGTACAGGAGGTTTTCTTTTTAATGTGGTGGTGGGAACGCAAAGGGTCTTGTGCAGGGCTAGTTGTTTTAAAATATTTTATCTATCTATCTATCTATATAAAAAAATAATAAAATTTAAAAAAAAATCCCCCTTCATCAGGGCCCCGGGGAAATTTCCCCATCCTCCCCGCCCTCTACGTGGGCCTGAGTTTACCACAGTTTCGTGTGTATGACCGAGTACAAGAGCAGAGCTGGAAATTGCTTCTCCGGCTCTCTCCTGTCAAGTTCAAGTTCTTTCCTGTCAGCATAGATGTTGTCATGTGACTCCTCCTTGCTGACTGATTGGATACTTGTCCAGGGAAATCGCATTTGATTGCATGAAAATAGAGCCACGCTCGATAGCTTGCAATCCGATTGAGCCCGATTGCACGGTGCAATCACGGGCTGCAATTGCATAGTGTATCGCGGCCTTTATAGAACACTTTGCTTGCTTCCCGAAGTGTGTTCTTAGCCGGAGACTACTATACTCAGTTATTGATTAAAGTGCTCTCCATTTTAAACTTCAATAGTATGGTGAATGGACAAATATACTGCAATTACTTTTATTATTATTATTATTATTATTATTATTATTAATAATAATTTCTTAGCAGACGCCCTTATCCAGGGCGACTTACAATTGTTACAAGATATCACATTATTTTTACATACAATTACATTATTTTTTACATACAATTACCCATTTATACAGGGGTTTTTACTGGAGCAATCTAGGTAAAATACCTTGCTCAAGGGTACAGCAGCAGTGTCCCCTACCAGGGATTGAACCCACGTCCCTCCGGTCAAGAGTCCAGAGCCCTAACCACTACTCCACACTGCTTTTAGTATACAAGGCAAGAAAGCCAAAAAACAACCCTGGTTAAGAAGGATATAAAAGAAATAATTGTAATTGAAAAATTTGACACCAGGGATAAAACTTGCGTCTAGATCAGGGCTTCCCAACCCTGGTCCTGGGGACCCCCTAGGTCTTCTGGTTTTCATTCCAACTGAGCTTAAATTAGACCTTTAATTGTTCACGGCTCCTGAAAATTTGTAGCGTTCAAGTTACTTATAAAATGGTATAACGAACTTGAAATGTGTAACTGTTTAAGAGCTGAAAACATATTAAAAAAGTCTACTTAAAGCAAGGGTTTAGTTAAATAATTGACAGCTCAGAACGAAAACCAGAAGACACATGGGGTCCCCAAGACCAGGGTTGGGAAGCCCTGGTCTAGATTGAAGTTGAATTATGACCTTCACATAGGAATGAATACAGCCCTCCCAGCCCTGTACTGTAGAAATGCATTAGGGTTAAAAGCAAAAGTGTACATTTTCACGGTCAACAGTATTTTTGTATAAAAAAAAAACACACACAAATATGTGGGTACAAGAGCTAAGAAACTGCAGAATAGAAATGTTTCTCTGCATCATTTGTTTCTGATGCAGCTCCCCAGACACTGGCAATAGGGCAGTGCTAGTATTGAAAAGAAACTCCAACATCTGGGTACAGAACTACTGTATCTTAACAACTGACTAAAGAAACAATGTCACACAATTTATTCAATAAGAACCTTAACCTTTAATGTAAAAATACAATTCGGTAATTTTTTTCCCCCCCATTCTATTGACAAACAGCCAGTATCCAATTACTGCCTTGATTCACGTAATTGTGAAACTTCGCACAGACATTCCTTAGCAAAGGTTATTGTAGCTATCAAGCCAGGTCTGTTTAATACACAAAACGGACTAGGAAATGTTGATTTACTATGAGATTGAGATACTATGCTACAGATGGCAGGTTTGGTGACTACCACGTACCAGCACTTGTAATGTAAATATTCTTGGCAGATAATATATTTTACTAACAGAAATAAATACAAATGCTGGCTAGTCAAATAAGAATGGGAATAGTAATATTTAAGATCCTTTAATGTACACTTAGTTATTCCAAAACATGCAGGCCTGGCTCTGTGGCATTACATGCAAGCAGGTTCAGACAATATCACTATGTTTTATTAAAGCCTAACATTTATGTCTTCACCATAAATATAAACAGGTTGTAGCCAGTTAGTCATTTATACCGCAATAATCGGCGAGACTAGTGATCTCCCGTTTCCTACACACCTGTTCAATGTGACGAGCAAAACATGTTAATATGTTTTCAACATTCTGCTAACATTACTAGTTTAAACGGTTTCGCTGTTGATACTGAGTTTGCCAACTGTTTTATTCTTTGAAACAATAAGAATATAGGTGCACAGGATACTGTATTGCAGGTGCACGGGGTCCAGATTCAAGTTTAAGAGAGAGAGATCCTCCACCGCGCTGTTAAAATATAAAAAAAACCAAGATTTACAAATAAAAACGCTAAATTTAAAAACAAACAATACAAAAGCCAATATGAAACAATTTCGGCGTAGTATACCGTAGTTGTAGATTAAGGTTTATTAGACAAGAGAAATTGTGGACACTGGATTGAGAATGAGGTTTTGAAACACCAAAACTGCAATGTGAAACAACTACAAAAGCAAAATAGATGAAAATCGATCACATCTTAAAATATTTCAAGTAGAAAAACTAAAATAAACAAAATAGCCCAAGTCTAAACCGCAGCATCCCACTAAACGATAACTGTAGTGTAGGAGATTTTAAAAAGAAACATAAAAAAGCCACTTACACGCTACATATTTTGAGGTGAGATCAGATTCCAGTGTTTGCTAGGCCTTTCCCATCAAATAAATCAGGGATTATTTGAAATCTTCTTCCACGGTTAAAATGCTTTCATCCAGGTTCAATGTGCCTGCTGCACTCTCGTAATCTCCTCACGATTACCAACAGTTGTTGACGAGCCTCTCACAATCTGTACAGACTGTAATCGAGCAGCAGGTTTGAAGCTTCTGACTCCAGCACTCCATATCAAACAAAACACTCTATTGGCAAACTCGTTGTCAGGCAACCAGTATCTGCTCATGTATTGGCTGATAACAAACACAGACGTTAACAGCTTCAGCAGCTAAACCTTAATTACCATACAACAGCGTTGTGTGTATGAATGACTGAGAAGCGAAGGTTGAAAAGTGAACAGAACCTGCCACAATGGGCAACGAACAAAAATTACTGCAACTCACTTACCGGGGAAAAAACAAAACTGTATTCTCTGCTAACTGTACTGGTTATCTTGAATGGGGTGTTTACCACCGCACAAAAAACAAACAAACAAAAAAAATCATCAGGACCACCCCCATGGGAATGGAAAAAGTAGTTTGTCTGTGACTTTGTTTTTTTTTTATTAAAAAAATAAATAAATAAGTAATCTTTAAAAAAAAAAAAAAGAAAAACTAGTGAAAAATATGTAGTGTCCCAAATGTAGTGCACAGTACTTGCAACATGTTCTGTTGTGACGTCATCACATCCGTATTAGGAATTCACACAATAAGTTAAATGGAGTCCATCTGTGTGGAATAAAAGTGGTTCACATGATTTCAGATTAAATACACCTCTCTCTGTAAAGTCCTACAGTTGGGTAGTGCATTCAAAGCAAAAATACTACCATGAAGACCAAGGAGCTTTCAAAACAACTCCGGGATAAAGTTGTGGAAAGGCACAGATTAGGGGAGGGGTATTAAAAGATTTCAAAGGCATTGAATATCCCTTGGAGCACAGTCAAGCCGATCATTAAGAAGTGGAAGGTATACGGCACCACCCAGAATCTGCTTAGAGCAGGCCCTCCTCCCAAACTGAGCAGCCGGGTAAGAAGGGCATTGGTCAGAGAAGGAAGCAAGAGGCCAATGACAACTCTGAAAGACCTACAGCGTTCCATGGCTGAGATGGAAGAAACTGTCCATGTGTCAACAATAGCTCAAGTACTCCACAAATCTGACCTGTATGGAAGAGTGGCAAGAAGGAATCCATTTCTGAAAAAAGCCCATGTAAAATCTCACTTGGAATTTGCAAAAAGGCATGTGGGAGACTCTGAAATGATATGGCAAAAGATTCTGTGGTCTGATGAAACAAAAATGGAACTATTTGGCCTAAATGCAAAGCGTTATGTCTGGCGCAAACCCAACACAGCACATCACTCAGGTAACACCATCCCTACTGTGAAGCATGGTGGTGGTGGCAGCATCATGCTATGGGGATTCTTTTCATCAGCAGGGACTGGGAAGCTTGTCAGGGTAGAGGGCAAAATGGATGGAGCTAAATACAGGCAAATCCTTGAGGAAAACCTGCTTCAGTCTGCAAAAGACCTAAGACTGGGACAGAGATTAACCTTTCAGCAGGACAATGACCCCAAGCACACAGCCAAAGCGACACTGGAGTGGCTTAAAAACAAGAAACTGAATGTTCTAGAGTGGCCCAGTCAAAGCCCAGACTTGAACCGATTAAGAATCTGTGAATCTGTATATATATATATATATATATATATATATATATATATATATATATATATATATTGTAACACAGCAGGGAGGGGGTTAAAATCCTCCCTGCATAAAACATGTGCGCAGGCACATTTTTGTTAATAGTTTTATTGCTTAATTAGATTTGTTAATTGTTGTATTAGTTAATTATGACCTGCACCTGGCTGTTATTGTAAATTAGAGCCAGATGCAGAATATAAAAGAGAAGCAGTCAGTCTGCTTGAGGCTGCTGTGTGAAGAGCCCGCTTGCGAGTGTGTGCAGGCGTACAAGATCCTTTTTGTTGGAGTGTGCTGTGTACTTTTGTTTTTGTTTATTTTTGCAACAGGTAAACAGCTTAGCTGTTCTGTTTTAAGTTTAGGTTCCTGGTGTTATGTTTAGTTAGCGCTCAAAGAGAGCTAGGTGTTTATTTTTGGCTTTTGTTTTATTTTGTGTGTTTTTGTTTATTAAAAATAGCGCATCAGCACAGTGATAATCCATTTCTCGTGTCCTGGGTCGGTGTTTTAAAAGGGGCAAAGAACCCAAGTGGGTGCGGTTTTGTTACAATATCATTACTTTTTTATTTATTTTTATTTTTAAGTAGCTTACCCACATTATTTTGCGTGTTTATTTGTTTTGTTTCCGTTGCCATGAAAAATGATGACAGACAGATTTGAAAGTTGTGCTCACAGGGTCCCTTTGGTTGTGTGAAAGGGTTATGACGGTATTATACAGGTGTTAAGACGAATTCAGTGCCCCCTAGGATTCATGTGTCCCCGATGGATGTGCGCATGCGCTTGCAACAAACCTTGAAATCTGCCAACGGGAGCGTGTGAATCGTCGCTCATGACGCTGAAGTAGTGATTAAAATATCACAAAACGCATATTTCAGGGGTCGATCATTTTGTCTAGCAACGGCAAATACATATATTTCGTGTATAACTCCATTGCTCAAAATCTGTACATATAATTTATCATTTACATTTTTATAATTTAATAACTTTAATAAATGTAATAACTCTATTCCTAATTCCGTACAATAAAGTATTGCTCTGCTGCTCCCGCATACTACTCGCTGTTAGAACGTTGGTGTCTAACGCTCCCCAGCATAACAGCCTAGTACTGTTCGAAAATTACAAGCTCGTCACCAAGTGCGTACAATGTTAACGCCTTAATATCTAAAATGTCGACCATGATTGGCTCTTGATTTAAATTACGTTTTATTATAGACACATTCAACAACCAATAGTTTAAGGTCAGCTCGGCCCTGATTGGTTTAGGTTTTGAGATCATCGCGTAAAGGGAAAAAAACGCCCTTCTGTATGACGTACATTTTAGGGCCTAGACTGACAAAAAGTTTAGGCTGTCTACTTTTAATTTATTACACAAACATGAATCAAAATCGACAAGGACTCATCAACCGTGAGTTTAAAAAAGTGTAGAAAAATAAAACTCGGTGCCGCGGACCCGTTCGAAAAGCATATTTTGCACTATCAGGAAAACAGGTTTGGCCGTGATGCGTTGTTTTGAGATCACTACGAGAAAGTACTACGAGCAAAAATAAATTGCATTGCACATGTTATGTCTTCTTCAGTTACTATACTATACTGAAAATGTGTGTTTTAGATTTAATTTAATATTTGTATTCATTTTCTACCAGTTTGAATGTGCTTGAGACCGTGTTTTTTTTTCAGAAATGGCAGTTTTTAAAGGGAAATAAAACAAAAACCGTCAAAGTATGAGTATGATGAATGTTATTTATGTTTACCGGAGTATTTATACTTCTACAAAATACAGAAAGATGGTGCATAACTGATTTGTATTTAATTATACAACGAGTTGAAAACTGCCAAGTTCATGAGTATCACAGAGCGCCCTGAGCAGTGTTCGCCATAGAGGCAGGATCGCCAGGTGCATGTTTGGGCCAACCACAGTTTCTTCAAATGTGTATAAATGAGCTAATTACTTACTCTTATTAGGACGGAAGTATTGTATGTACTCTTACTATATTGTGATTATCGAACTGTATATGTATATATTTTAGTTTAAAGTTACTCTGAAGTTATTGTATTATCTGCTCTTACTGTATTGTGAAATATGTATATTTTGTGACTACTGTAAGTCGCCCTGAGTAAGGGCGTCTGTTAAGAAAATTAAGAAAAACAACAAAACGCAACGGTAATTAAATGAAGTTTTGTGACGAATTGTACTGTATGTTTCACAGAGCACAGTAAACAAATTGAAACACTCTCGTTTATATTTATTTATTATTATTACTACACAAGTAATCTACCGCGTGTAAATTAATCCAGTTATTTTATAATTCAGTTAAATGTAGTACAATCTTCTAAATGTTTATTTACTTATTTATTTGTAAATAATTTAATTCCTGACGGCTTTTCACACTGTCACACACACAGATAAACCAATAACAGAAACGTTGAACTTGAAAGGAGATTATAATAATTTTTTTATTTGCCATCTGAATGCATACTCAACCATTTTTGTCACTCTGCTGTGCATTTGCTCTCAATAAACAGGGGCACCATTTTTTCCAGGGGCACAGTTTTTTTGCAGTCACTGGAATATTTGGTGTCCCCTCTGTAAATCAAGCAGGAGCTTTCCAAAAAATACCAGACTTATACTGTTAGTGTGTCTCTCTCTCTCTCTCACCTGCATGCTATATAGGTTTTTGTCACTGGTGTGCAGGTGCATGCATGGGTGTGATTATATTAAAAAGTTCATTGATTTTCAGGTTATATATCCATCCCAAAAGAAGATTATTTTCTTGGCTCCACTGGGAGAGTCCAAAGAAAAAGTGAGGAAGTGCCTTGAGACAACAACGTAAATCTTTCATTTTGCCATTAATGACATTGCTATTTTGAGACTCTTTAGCAATCTATAATAATAATATAGAGTTCCCAAACAGAATAATACAACTGTATGTTTTGTCAATGTTACATTTGGAGCATCATAAAAGTATACATTGTCTGCATGTAAGAGCATTTTCATAGACTTAATGTTAACATAATACTACTAAAATTGTACAGGTGTATAGTATGACAAGTAGTGGTATTGCAGGGTAAGTATGGAAGGGCAGGGTTGGTATGGCTGAATGCTAGAAAATAATAATAAAAAAATAACTTTTAGATCTTATTGCAGGGTGTGTTAGGGGTGGTAGTTATGGCATGTTAGGGTAGAAATGGTGGGTTTGTGTGTAGGTTGTGGTAGGTATAAAGTTCATAATTTTGAAATTGAACATTGAAATGTTGGTAGGCACTTCCTGCAGTATGACATTTTGATAATAGCACAAGCTATAAAAGCAATAGCACACCTTCGTATTTTGTGTCCAGGAAATTTGTTTACCCAAAAAGAGTGACTTTTTTGTGTGACACTCTTTGTTTTTGCCAAAAGGAAAAAAAAGATAGAATTAAAGACATAATTATCCAGAAGACCTTTCCTATTTCTTACATGCAGACTAATAAATTAACAAATACTAATCTTGTCCTGAGGGCCTTCATGAGAACAAAAGGGTGCCATGTTTCAAGATGGAGTTGTAAAACTGTCTCCCACCCAATACAGTCAAACAGCACATCGTGTGGTTTTTGTTTGTAAGGTCTGCATACAGTACAGCTATTATATCAGTTTTTCAGTGATTATTAAAATACAGCCACACTGGGTGGCATTAAAGGGTTTCTTGAAGTAATATAAAATACACTATCCACATAGCTTGTATCAGTTTATGATTAAAAAAATAAAATAAAAAAAAACTCAATTTTCGCAGTTTGCAGAGGATGTTCTTGAAGGCAGACAGAGCAACTTTTCCCCCCGAAGGGAGTCCATTGCCATTATCCGAAAGGAAATGGCGATCAACCTTCTAAAAGAATCAGGTATATAGGGTAATAGTACAGTATGAGAAAGTTAATACTGATGGCACTGATGATGCATTTGTAATATTCAAGCTCTTTTTACTGCACAGATTAATGTGGGGCCTGGTTCATGAAGCTGCCTTTAATAAGTTAGGTTTAGCTTAAATTCTCACAATTGACAATACAGTAATAGTGAGCTTGTTAAATCTAGCCAGGTTTATTGCATTAAAATTGATCACTTAATTGTACTTTTTTGGGTGAGCGGCAGCGTTGCCATCTTAATCTTGTATTGTCCATGGTACAGTATAGTGATGTTTCATGATAAAAAGAAAATAATGTGCAGCTAAACATCTAAAATGACTGGTAAATACATACATGAACAACAAACTACTTCATCTACAGTAGTGAAACAGTCTGGTGGGGTTTCTAACTATTTCTAACTCATGTGAGACTGCAATGTCTGGTGGCCACTAAGAAGTTGCTGTTTTCAGGAATTAATGTTTACTGAAGAATGAATAGTTGATACAGTCTCGAATGTTTAAAGAAAGACAAATGGACTTATGATGGATTTACACATTTATAAGATGGGAGGGAGAGGATAAATTATAGCGAACAGGTAAGAGTACTTGAGATGTACCTATTTGTGCACATTCTCAAATATGCACCCAAATATGATTATTCCACAGATGATCTGAGCAGTCTGTGCCTGTTTTGTGGAGAGCAGGACACTGGGGGATGCAGTGTCACAAGATGAATGAGTAATTTAGTAGTGAACACTTTACTTGTATTTGTAAACTTTTTCAACTGCAACTCCAAACATCTTCTAATCAAAATAAATAAATAAATAAAGTAGATGTTTTCTAAAAGTTTATGCAAATGAAATGTCCATGGTTTCCATACTTCGTTATGAATTCCTAATTAAACTCTACATTAGTTTTTCTACACCCTCTCCTTTGTATTTTTCAGATTGCATGCGATGGCTGCAACAGGTGGTTCCACCACACTTGTGTTGGACAGCCATCAACTAATGTCAGCTTTTTTTGTGCAGCATGCACAATGTGAGGACACACAAATGGTTAATTTCCACTGCAGGCACAACTGGGCCAGCCGCGTTAGAGCCGTGCCCCCACCAATAAAATTGCTGTTAATATTGTATTACTTCAATGATTCTTCTTTCACCTCCTACTAAATAGTGGGACAAAATACATGCTTAGGTTTCTAGATTTTCATGGAAAGGGGGGGGGGGGTGAAAATAAAAAAGGGGGGAGAGTTTTTGTTGCAATCCTTTTTGTTATTTTGTACTGTTTGCTCCTCCAATAAAAACATTTGATCACAAAAACGTTGTTGAGTATGCAGGTGAGAGAGAGACACACTAGTGTTTTGTGAACTGAGCCAAACATTTCCTAAGGCGTTGTTTTATAATTGTATATAGGTTCCTTAGGCAATCTATGTTTATTTGCACAGCAGCCAGTGAGAGTTGTTGAATCACTTTCTGCCATAATGCCCTGAAAATCCAGGTAAATAACAGAAAACATTTCCTAGCAACTTTCTAGTGATGAGGCTGTGTGGTCCAGTGGTTAAAGAAAAGGGCTTGTAACCAGGAGGTCCCCGGTTCAAATCCCACTTCAGCCACTGACTCATTGTGTGGCCCTGAGCAAGTCACTTAACCTCCTTGTGCTCCGTCTTTTGGGTGAGACGTAATTGTAAGTGACTCTGCAGCTATGCATGAACTATGCATGATGCATAGTTCATGCGTAGTCTCTGTAAGTCGCCTTGGATGAAGGTGCCTGCTAAATAAACAAATAATAACTATGTGTTAGCCTATTTTAAGCAATTTGCACTATGTGCAGTGTTCAAGCCACAGAATTGCTTGAACAGTTGACAGAAAAAGTTACCTGAGTCAAATCCTGGATCTAGTCAAGTGATGATAATTTTATAGGCAAACAGAGAACGGCAGTGATTATATAGTATTTGGTCATTATTGTCTTTACAGTGCTGGCAATTGAAATAAATTGACTGTAAGTAGGCAATTGCATTTTCCTTGTTGCTTGCAATGTCTACACAATTTTATTTGTATGCCTGCTAGTTTTGGAAAACAATCATGATTTGTAGACATCTTCACCAATGCATGCTGACAAAAGATAAAAACTTTCAATTTAGGCAAATATTATAACAAACATTTAATAAATTATAGCCACAATAGTTTTGATTTATATGTACTTGTCCTTACCTGTATATTGTGTGTTAATTATCCTCATCCACATCTGGCACAACATCTACTGTAGTCAACACAAGGACGAGATCCTCAGTTTATATCCAACCTCCACTTAAACTCTGGCAACATAGCTCAACTGATAGCAGGTGTTTTTTTTGTTTTTTTTATCTGTATATTAGGGCAGCAGTGTGGAGTAGTGGTTAGGGCTCTGGACTCTTGACCAGAGTGTTGTGGGTTCAATCCCCAGTGGGGGACACTGCTGTTGTACCCTTGAGCAAGGTACTTTACCTACATTGCTCCAGTAAAAACCCAACTGTATAAATGGGTAATTGTATGTAAAAATAAATAAATAATGTGATATCTGTATAATGTGAAATAATGTATAATGTGATATCTTGTAACAATTGTAAGTCGCCCTGGATAAGGGCGTCTGCTAAGAAATAAATAATAATAATATACAAATTAGTGATGATTCACAAGGAACAGTCTCAACAGATAGCTCTTTGAGAAATTATGGAGAGACTTTACTACAGATTTACATCCCCAACTTCAACAATGGAATTGGTCTTAAATTCTTCCAGAACAATTTGTTAGTTGCTCCAGATTTCTCCAATATACCTTTTGTGACTACAAAATATGGTCAGTATTTACATAATTAAGACAATGCAAACACCACTGAAGTACTGAAAAGTGCTTTATTCAATGAGCATGACATTATCTTAATAACAGATTAGTTCTACATGATCTTGTAATGTATTGTTGCTAAGGTTGTTTTAAGCTATTTGCAGTGAATGCAGTATATCGCACACTGAATGCAGTTCTGATTAGTATATTATTGGCTCTAACAGTCATTTTGTTGTATTAGATTTGAGCATTAACTGTATTGTAAAATTAAAATTATGTATGACTGCACTTTTAATAGACTGTACTTTCCCAAAGATATTTTGTTTCCAATAAGTTTGTACATGGTGGATATCACTGCATTCAATGTAAGATATACAGTATGAAATTAATGTATTATAAGTCCTCATAAACAAGTGTGTTGAAGTAAAACACATGGACACACTTAATTACCAACAATGGAGGGACTATTCTGTGAACTGTCTTGTGCAGTATTTTCACATCCCTTTGAGTACAGTAAACAAGTAACTTGAGTTAATATTTTATTATATGAAGCTGTGCCTTAAAATCGGTAGCTACTATTGTTGCGTTTACACTGGCCATTTTTAGGACGGCTTTGGGCCATCTCAGGTCTTTTTTCTGCAGTGTAAACGCACACGGCCTACTCTCAGCTGTCCTAAAAATGGCCAACTAAAGACGTGGCTCAGCATTTAAATGTTTTAAATAATTACAAACAATTTAGATAGTGTACTTATATAACAAATTATTATTATTATTATTTATTCATTTGCAGTAGTAGTATTTGTAACAAGGCTAATTTGAAAAAATAAAATTTGTTAACTGCAATTGTATACAGTAAATGTTTTTCCTCTGGTATTCCTGTGGCTGCTTAGCCTATTTTAATTAAAAATAAATGACTTATGCATCATACAATTATGACTCTGCCTCTTCTGCCTTTGTGGTTTGGGGAGGGTAAACCTCGTCATCCCTTCAGTGGTCGTTATGACGTCACCGAGCACGTAATTCAGATGGTATGTGCGCATTCGGACCTAAGCCAGCTCAGGGCACAACCGCAGTGTAAACGCTACGTGAAAAATGATAAGAATCTCCATGATCAGTTGGACCTGAGTTGGCTTAGGTCTGAGGTGGCAGTGTAAATGCAGCATGTATGACAATGAAATACAAGATACAAAGTGCAGTTATGTAGATATTTTAAATAAAAGGATACTAAATATAGTAATGCAATATTAATGTTGCAAAATGTGCCACATATTATAATTCATTAATTACAAAGTATTATTGCATTGTCGCTTGGTTTTGCTGAGAACTACACAGAACTGAATTAAATGAAAATAATAACACTACCATAGCCATGTCTATAGTGACCTGTTGTTGAATGGCTATGGCACTGCTACAGTGTATGTATAGTGACACTATCTTTTCTCATTGAATGCAGCCCATAGTAAGATTCACCAGTACTCAGTTGCTCAGGTATCCTGGGACTGTGTAAGGAGGGCTGTTTTCTAGAGGAGTCAGAGTCGTCACTCTTGCATCAACTTCTTTGCCTTCCAGCCACCAAGTAGTCATTTCACCTTTACCCTTTTAAAATAAAAAAAAGGATTAGGGTTAAATAACTATGAAATCGGTCACAATGAAGTGATAGATAGCATAGGATTAAAATGTCGGGTTTAGTTTAGATGTCTTTTTAAATTCTTCCTATTTCAGTTCCTTTAGTTTTAAAATTATATCACACAAATATTTCATGCATATTGTGTTTTGTACATATTTTACCACCTAACCACCTACATTCAGTATATAAACATAATACCTATATAATTCACATATACAGTTCATGACAAACTTGCAATGGCCAGTGAGGGGTATGGTTCGATAAAGGCTGAGGACAAACATACAGTTCATATACTACTCGGAGAAAGGATCCTTGAGGATGTCCAGAAGCATTTAAACTAGAAAGGAAGGGGGGAGAAAACAAAAAAAACAGAAGGGAGACCACATCAAAACAAGGGCAACAACTCAGGTAAGACAACTATTAAATGTATTTATCTTAATGCTAGAAGTCTCAGAAACAAAATGTTAGAACTTGAAGCTACTGCACTAACAAGTAACTACGGTGTGATAGGTGTTACAGAAACTTGGTTGTCTGAGAGTGATGGAGACGAATATAATATTAGTGGGTACACACTGTATAGGAAAGACAGGCAGGACAGAAGAGGCAGAGGAGTAGCGCTATACATAAGAAATAGTCTTGAAGCCCAGGTGCTAAATCTGGACAAAGAAAACAACGCTGAATCAATATGGGTCAGAATAATGGACAAAAATTCAAAGGGCATAATAATAGGAGCATGCTATAGACCGCCAAATTCAGACGCTGAGCAAAATAATCTGTTATACAATGACATTAGAAATGCGTGTAGAAAAGGAGAAGCCATACTAATGGGAGATTTCAACTTCCCCCGTATAAAATGGGAGAACCTGGTGGGGAGCACGACGGACGAAATTGAAATGGTAGAAATGACAAATGATTGTTTCCTAACACAATTTGTCAAGGCACCGACTAGAGGGGAGGCATGCCTTGATTTAGTCTTTTCAAATAACGAAGACAGAATAACTAAAACAGAGGTCAGAGAGCCATTGGCAAACTCAGACCACAACATGGTCTCATTTGAAGTGTTTTTTAAAACCCCAAAAGTAATGACTAAAGCTAAGGTTTACAATTTTAGAAAAGCAAACTATGAAGGTATGAAACAGAGACTAACAGAAGTAGATTGGAGTAAAACAGAGAAAACATCCACAGAAAAAGGATGGCTGTTTTTTAAAAATGTAGTACTAGAGGTGCAAAACAATTACATCCCAAAAGTAGACAAATCTAAATCTAAAACAAAATGGCCAAAATGGTTTAATAGATCAATTTAAATAAAATATTCAGTGAAAAAAGGCACTTTTCATAGCGTTTAAAAGGGACCAAAAACAAAAGTACACAGAAAGAGTACTTGGAACTGCAAACACAAGTCAAAAAGGAAGTTAGAAAGGTCAAGAGAGATATAGAAATCAATATTGCTAAGGGGAGCTAAAACCAATTTCAAAATGTTTTTCCAATATTATAACAGCAAGAGAACATTCAAAGAGGAGGTTAAATGTCTAAGAGACACAAATGGCAAAATCATAGACGAAGAAAAAAAAATAGCAAATATATTAAATGATTACTTTTGACAGGTTTTTACAAAGGACACGGACAACATGCCCCACATGTCGACCTGTTCCTATCCAGTTTTAAATAACTTTAGCATAACAGAGGCAGAAGTGTTAAAGGGACTAGGAGCTCTTAAAATAAACAAATCCCCTGGGCCGGATGAGATCCTCCCAATAGTACTCAAAGAAATGAAATAAGTTATTTACAAACCACTAACCAAGATCATGCAACAGTCTCTTGACACAGGGGTTGTACCGACAGACTGGAAAATTGCAAATGTAATACCGATCCACAAAAAGGGAGACAAAACCGAACCAGGTAACTACAGACCAATAAGCCTGACTTCTATTATATGTAAGCTTATGGAAACTATAATAAGATCTAAAATGGAAAATTACCTATATGGTAACAATATCCTGGGAGACAGTCAGCATGGTTTTAGGAAAGGGAGATCGTGTCTAACTAACCTGCTTGACTTTTTTGAGGATGCAATGCATTGACAATGGATAATTGCAAAGCATACGACATGGTTTATTTAGATTTCCAGAAAGCTTTTGACAAAGTCCCGCATAAAAGATTAATTCTCAAACTGAACGCAGTAGGGATTCAAGGAAATGCATGCACATGGATTAGGGAGTGGTTAACATGTAGAAAACAGTAAGTACTGATTCGAGGAGAAACCTCAAAATGGAGCGAGGTAACCAGTGGTGTACCACAGGGATCAGTATTAGGTCCTCTGCTATTCCTAATCTACATTAATGATTTAGATTCTGGTATAGTAAGCAAACTTGTTAAATTTGCAGACGACACAAAAATAGGAAGAGTGGCAAACACTGTTGCAGCAGTGTGACAAGCTGGCTCTAGTGGTTACGTCAGACCAGAAAGGAGTACACAGACAGACGGTAGTAGTGATGAGTGAATCTGAGACGCGGCAGCGCTCAGTGTTTTAATAAACAAACAAAAAGGGTTTTAAACAGAAAACAGGACACTGCACTTGAGGCCAAATAAAACAGACAAACAAAACAAACAGACACTAACACACAGTGACGAACACTAAACAAACAAGTACCGTGCTGGTCCTCCAGCACGACATAGCAATTGATTATATTTACTTATTTCTCTCCTCACTCTCTCCCGTTCTTTCGCCCTGAACACACAACCCCGAGTGAGTGAAACGTGCATCTATATATACTGTTGTGCCGGGATTCAATTACTAATTAATTATTCACTTGAATCCCAGCATGTGAATTAATTATGTGCAACCACATGCTCACATATTAAATACTTTAAATGCATGTGAAGTGAAGTGCAATCCTCGTGCCTAAATACAATTATACATTTTAAATAACTCGTGCTGCACACACCCATTTATATCCCGTGCAGCCATATCTATACACCAACATTAACACACCACAAGCAACATACAACATAGAAATGCACACAGGGGCGGGGCACATTGCCACAAGCAGCAAAAGTCATTCAAAATGATCTAGACAGCATTCAGAACTGGGGAAACACATGGCAAATGACATTTAATAGAGAAAAGTGTAAAGTATTGCATGCAGGCAATAAAAATGTGCATTATAAATATCATATGGGAGATACTGAAATTGAAGAAGGGAACTATGAAAAAGACCTAGGAGTTTATA
The DNA here is from genome assembly GCA_036884735.1 of Huso huso. NCBI lineage: Eukaryota > Metazoa > Chordata > Actinopteri > Acipenseriformes > Acipenseridae > Huso > Huso huso. The sequence continues at coordinate 24,719,807 of CM072672.1, read as the reverse complement.
TTGACTCAGAAATGTCTTCATCTAGACAATGTGGGGAAGCTATAAAAAAAGGCCAACAAGATGCTCGGATATATTGTGAGAAGTGTTGAATTTAAATCAAGGGAAGTAATGTTAAAACTTTACAATGCATTAGTAAGACCTCACCTAGAATATTGTGTTCAGTTCTGGTCACCTTGTTACAAAAAGGATATTGCTGCTCTAGAAAGAGTGCAAAGAAGAGCAACCAGAATTATCCCAGGTTTAAAAGGCATGTCGTATGCAGACAGGCTAAAAGAATTGAATCTATTCAGTCTTGAACAAAGAAGACTACTACGGGCGATCTGATTCAAACATTCAAAATCCTAAAAAGGTATAGACAATGTCAACCCGGGGGACTTCTTTGAATTGAAAAAAGAAAAAAGGACCAGGGGTCATAAATGGAGATTAGATAAAGGGGCATTCAGAACAGAAAATAGGAGGCACTTTTTTACACAGAGAATTGTGAGGGTCTGGAACCAACTCCCCAGTAATGTTGTTGAAGCTGGGATCCTTCAAGAAGCTGCTTGATGAGATTCTGTGATCAATAAGCTACTAACAACCAAACGAGCAAGATGGGCTGAATGGCCTCCTCTCGTTTGTAAACTTTCTTATGTTCTTCTTATGTTCTTACATACATAACATACACACATAGACCTACATGCAGTACAATAGAAAGAAAATACTCAAACTGTGGATTTACATAAGGACATAAGACAGACAAGTTGTGATAGGTAATTAGGCTCATCTGGTTAAACAATAAATTAAAATACATTATCTTCCTTTTCACAAAATGTACATACCTGTATTTTAAGAAATAAACAAAGATGACTAGTATTTTCAAGTTCAATTTTCAGTCCTGAATAATCAAGTTTATACATGTACATCAAGATATGACCTGGACATGGCCTTGAATTAGCAAGATCTTATCACACCTCACAGGAAAATGAGAGTGAGTTGGCTGCTCATTGAAATGGCTGTTGCTGGAGGTTAAATATTGGTCACCAGCACTATAAATCCACTTGAAACCAAATTTGAAATACAGTTTAGGGAATTCATTGGTGCACAGTTTTATTAGGTGGCATGCATTTTGTGATACGATTAAGGAGATGCAACAGTGTAGATTCATTACATACTCTTATCTATCTGGTATCAATCCTACAACAGTTAAAAGTATTCATAACCTAGGAATAATACGCTCCATGTGATAAAACTAGGGATGCACCGAAACCAGGTTTTGGTTTCGGATTCGGCCTGAATACCTACTTTTTGAGCAAGGTGAACCGAATCCGAATCCTACATCCGCCCAAACACACACCCATTTTAATACATCCCTCCATTGTGTGCAGTTCTTTAAATAAAAGACACGAATCTGGTATAGAACGTAACTGTTGTATTTAACAGCAGGTATTCAAGAATACGTTTGATAAACTCCCTACATTACTGGTGGCGCACACACTAAACACGTCACGTAGCTGTTGAATGTAAACATACCGCCCCCGTATGCAACAGCACATTCACGTCACACTTTTTAGGAGTAAAGTTATGCAGTAAACCTGTAATATATAGTAATGGCAAACTGTGTAGACTGTTGTGCTGTGTTGCTTTGTCTGTGAAATGTGTTCTAGAGATCATACTGAGGAAGTGTACAAACGCACCACAAACCTGCCTTTAATTCAAAATATCACAAGATGTAGCAAGTGTTGAATGTAAAAGTACTAATGTAGCCTGACTACGCCAGTTCAGTGCGATAAGGCACCAAACAAATTAAAGATCCTTTAGGTTCTTGTGGAAGGGTGGGGGAATTCACTGACACGGGAGACAGAAGATTTTATTTGGAAACACCGCACAGGTGCCCAGATTTATTTATTTTTCTTATTCATTGTTTTATTTAGTTTAGCCCGCAGAGGGCGCTGTTGTCTGTGGTCTGGATACTGCCGACAGTAAACCAGGACCACGGGGTTACCAACACAGGTATCCAACTCCGTGCACCTTCAAGTGCTCAAAAATAATAATGAAAACAGAAGGCGAAAGAAAAAGGGAAAATAAAACACAGTAATAAAACTACAACCAAAAGTGCTGCTTATGCAGTGCCCCCACTGCCGCTAAGCCGGTCAGCCCGGGTCTCCATCCTACACTCCGCTGTGCTTATACACTGGGGTTGGCCAGGGTTCCCCGTATATCTATACACGTCCCTCGGTAGGTAATTATTTCTTTTATTTTGTAAATTATTTTTACGGAAGGCTGTCCCTCAGTCGGGCTCGCCTGCTCCTTATTTCACGCCGTCTCTTCTGCCAGCGACACTGTACTTCCCCAACACGGCCACCCGAGCACATAACCAAGCCAGTTCTTATGGGCGAGAAAGTCTCCCAAGGTCCGCCCTCAGCCACTCAGAGAGAGGGAAAGCACACACACTCTTCCCCACCTCTCCGTGTCATCGCCATGGCCGACAGGCGGATCCCACGAGACTGCTGCCCTCTACCTGCAGTAATACGGATGTGCCAGACAGTCAGTCCAGATCTCCCCTGTTACAGTTCTTTTTATTCAGATAACAGATCTAAAAATGTAGGAACAAGGTCACCAAGAAAATCACACAGATACATTTTAACAAGCATTTGTTTATTGTAAACTTCCAATAGCAACACCTAGTTTCAAACGGTACTGATATAATAAAACAACAATTCCATTCACCTTAACTACTGCTTGAAATCTTGCTACATTAACAGGTAGCAAGATTTCAAGCAGTTAAACAAGGTTCACATGAATGAGGTCATGTATTAAAGTGCAAATGCAACAACGCTGCTACTCAACAATAAAGTAGAGACACACATTCAAAGACACGGTAAAACTGTCATAATAAAAACAATAATGCCACGGTACAAAAAGTACAAATACCCACACCACACACACACACACACACACACACACACACACACACACACACACACACACACACACAATGTCCGTGCAGGGGAGGGAACACACAGAGAGAGAGCGAGAGAGAAACCAGCATCACAATATAGCCTATTCTGTGCACTTCTTAAACTCCAATCGACTACCAAAACTAAAAACACTCTGGCTGTTGGCGCTCATTATTCAACACGGGCATACCATCAGCCCAATACTTATTGTCGGGATGCTCCATTTACTGGTCTGATTCCGTCTCTCTCGCTCGTCGTTCCCCGCTCCAAACACTGCGTTCCCACTCCTGCACAGACATACAAACCCCAGGATGGCCATCCCGTTTGTAAAAACATGTCCTATTTATATTCTTGTGCGTAAATGAATCAATAATTCGCTCCGCTCACTCCACTGGCTCTCGATCACCGCTCGCATCCAGTTCAAGACTCTTGTACTAGCCTACAGATGCCTTGACCAGACTGCACCCAGCTACCTCCAGACCCTCATTTCTCCCTACACCCCCACTCAACCTCTCCGCTCCTCTTGCACTAGAAGACTGGCTCTACCTCCTTTAGGCTCCCCTGCCTCCAGAGCCCGCTCCTTCTCCACCCTCGCCCCGCAGTGGTGGAATGACCTTCCTACAGATGTCAGGACTGCCCAGTCCCTGACCACCTTCTGGCATCTCCTCAAGACTCTTCAGACAGCACCTGTAGAACTCCTCTTTTTTTTCCCCCTGGACACTTATCACTCTTCCTTAAATGCGCTTTACTTGCTCTTATCTGCCCCCTATTTTACTGCATTTAATCCTGTACTTTAGAGTACTGTAATCTGTCAAGTGTTATTTAATCTGTAGTATTTTGTATTTAATTATATCCTGATGCAACTATCACTGACACTGTTATCTGCTCCATTATTGAATCGTATTTTGTCATACTTGTACTTGCTAGAACCAAAGTCATTGTATTTATCTTGCTCTTAATTGTATTATTACTTGTACTGTCATTCTTGAAATGTATTTGTTTACGACTGTAAGTCGCCCTGGATAAGGGCGTCTGCTAAAAAATAAATAATAATAATAATACTAGGTGCTCAACAAGGCAAATAGGGAAGCGGGTGGAGAAGCCAACATAACGTGATACAAATCAATTATCAAAAAGTGTCAGACAACACAAAACGTGCACTAATCAAATCAATAAAATATCAAATAAAATCAAATTTTATAAAAATAATAACATACAAGTGTGAAATAAATTTGAACAGGGCATTCTTGACCCTGTTACATTTACAACTGTCAGATGTGCAAGATGTTGTTGAACAATATGCTTTAGTAGATGACATGTTATGTGTCAATACAAGTTGAACCATTTGGGAACTGCTTTGTTTTATTAAAATAATTTAAAAACTCTTTCGTAGCCTATTTGATAGGTGTTACACACACGGTGCATTTAAATCAACGTAGGTTTTATTTTGCAGAGAGATTCAGGTCACTGACGGTAATTTTTTCCTCAGCTCTCAGATCAGTTGGCACGGGTTGAAACGTCATTAAAGAAAATAGTGGGTTATGACAAAGGTGCAGCTCTCTGTTCTAGTAAAGTTAAAGTAAATGGTTCTGTATTTTGACGTTTCTGTTGTGGGGGGAGGGGGCTCGCGGTAAATTGTGTAAGTTTCAAACTAAAATCTTATTCAGGGATATATTTCCATTCGTTAATAAAAAATACTATTAACTAAAAGGCTCATAACAATACATTGTAAGTCCCTTGTTAGTAGCTGCCAGTCTGTTTTTCATGCAACAGTTTCCTTCAGTTTTCTTGACAATTGTATTCGGTTCGGTATTCAGCCAAATCTTTTGAGATGGATTCCGTAATGGGCCGAATCCCAAAAACTTGGATTCGGTGCATCCCTAGACAAAACCATCTATAAAAGGCTTTTAATAGAAGCACTATATGAGCTGGTATCAGAGAGAGAATTGGGTACCATGTGTTGCCTTGTGAATTGTAAATGGGAGGAATTAAACCCTGTGTGTCTGTCTTGAAAGCAGCTGCCACTTCTTGTTGTTGTGGAGTGCTAGCCAGCTGCAAGCAGACGTGCACTGTGCATGGAGCTCTCTTCCTTGGGGACCTGCGTTAGGCCTGTCCACTCACAAAGCTGCTGACACAAGGGGCTCAGTTGGCCCAGGAGCAATGATTAGCAAAATATTTCCTCCCTGAAGATTCTCATAAAGTAAAGTGGCCTATTGAGTATCTCTTTCATGCGCACAATAAGAGATTCAATTCCCCTTTAAAGCTATTATACAATGTTTCTGAGTCACAGGATTTAAACCAGATTAAAGTGTTACTTTGCATTATTGAGAAATTTGATTTTAAGCATTGCAGAGCTAATGAAACAGAACTCATGTTCATTTAAAGAAGCCTGTTAACTGTTAAAAAAAATCTACCATTACAAGATGATTCTAGTTAGTTCGCCACAGGTGATTTTTGCGTCATCCATGTGAAACTAAAGGGAAGTAATTGAAAACATCAAACCCAACACATCTCATTAGCAGCAGCAATTAACCCCACTTTCGCAGCAAGATGCAACTGTCGACACAAATGCTTGCACAGGTGCTGAAGGTGAGACTAATCAAATAAGTCTCACTCTCTCACATTACGCTAATTACAATTGACAATTTGGACTAATAGTCTATCATCCTGAATTAAAAAAGAACTTTAAATCTTGCAAAAGCTCAACCTCCGGTAGAGATAATTTTTTCTGTGTTTTTGGGACAAACAAGGTCCTAATACATCCTTCTTGAGTGGGTACATCATTGGCAGTGTGGTAAAATAAAACAATGGAGGCTGTTTTTCATGTAATTTACCTGCAAGTAATATTTTAAAAAGTTAGGTGTAGTGGTAAGACAAATGGCAGTAACCAAAGTTTTGCGCATTGGATTAACACAAAAGTGGTATCTGTGCATTGCAAACGACATTTTGAACACCATGCCAAAACCGTAAGATATATCTTTTTAGTAAAAAACTGACACATAATCTGAGGAATATGATGAACCTTCTTAAACACTTCTAGCTCAGGTGGAATACATTCTTCTCTGATATTGTCACACGATCATATTACCCCACACTGTGACATATTAAATACAAACACAGGTCTTGTTCAATGTACGGATACCACTTTTGTGTTAATCCAATGTGTAAAACTCTAGTTACTGTCATTTATCTTACCACCATACCTAACTTTCTTAAATGTTAATTTCAGGTAAATTACATGAGAAACAGCCTCTATTTTTTTTATTTTACCACATTGCCAATGACGTAAACCCAAAAACACCAAACAAAATGATCTCTACTGGGGGTTGAGGTTCATCACCAAATCTGGTACTCAGATGATAGTCTATAAATAGCTTTTGTCAAAAAAGAACTAAAACTTCCTATTAATTCCTTATGTAGTCTTACCATTATTGTTCAAATGTGTTTGCTGGATATTTGAATGGCGATGTTTAGCATTTAGGTTAGATGGTCAAGTGAAGGTTTTTAACTTGGTGCTTCTGTACTGGCAATTCATGTGTTAAGGCTGCAGAAAAGTGAATGCTGGGTAGTTCCAAGCAACCCACAAGAAAACAGTCTGTGCCTCGTTTAATACTATAGCAACATTTTCTAACAAAAAATCCACTACAGAACTACATTATTAAAACTGTTTAAACAAACGCAATCTTTATCTAAACGCAATAGGACCATCCTTGGCATTTTACATATTTTTAAGAGACTCACTGCACTTTTAGATTAGATTGTTCACAACCTTACTACACCAAGGGTTCTTTTGTAATGATCTAAACAGTAGCAGTATTTAAATCTAGCAGCTTAACTTGAATAAGCCACAGTATTGTATTTACTGTTAAAATAGCATATTATGAGCTAATTTAGTAATGAATTAGATGGGGTTTTTTTATTTTGAAAATTAGAAGTATTATTAAATACTTCTACATTAACCTGTAACATTAACCTGTAATATTCCTTATTTGCCAAAGCAAAATAAATGCATGTCAATAAACTTAAAGAGCAGATGACTGTCTTTTCTCAAAAGGGATAGTGTCATGTTTAGAAACCATTTTAAATAAATCAGCTTGCTCTCATTGAATGAGCTATTGAGAAAAGCACTGAACATAAATCTGAGCAGTCTTCAATTACCTTTGCAAATGCACTGCCAGCATTTAACCATCCAATTCATCTTGTGGTTGGCTGCTGATAAACTGTGTCTAAGTTCATAATGTATACAACATTTTAGCGCATACAAAGAGTACATCTTACTTAAAAGATTCTGACTCTAATGCTCAAGTATCTCATTTGACTTTCCTGCTCTACATTTCTGTAGCAGATTACATTTTTAATGTGCAATGCCCAGCTAATAAAACTAGCAAATATGCTTTACATCAAATTAATGTCTTCTACATTTACTGTAGGAAGTGTGGACAAACTGCAGTCGTAGGAATTGGATATTGGGGTCGAGCTTCTAACAGAATGGGTTATAATATCCAGTATTTGCAATGAAAAAAAATGGTGTTTATCTGAGAATGAAAGAATTGCTTATATTCCTTTTCTATACAATAAAAAACTACTAAACAGTGTGGCTGAGTGTCCCGCCCCTATTTATTATTATTTGTATTTGTTTGACAGGCTAAAAGAATTGGATAAAAGCTTGAACAAAGCGTCTTTGTTATTCTTTTTTATATTTATATTTAAAAACCATGAGGATGTGTGGCTGATCAGCTACTGATTATTTAACTAGCTGACAGTCACGCATCCTTACCAAACGCTGCAGACTGTGGCCGAGGGGTAATAAGATAATTAACAGCTAGTTAACCCCTCGGCCATGTTCTTATGTTCTTATGTTCTTATATTAAAACTGTTTAAATAACCTGCAGCTGTCCGTGCTGCAGGTTGGGTTGTTCACAGAGGAGGAGGTCTAAACGGGGAGATAGAGAGGAGACAGACTTTAAAATAACAATTGCTAAGAATGTGCTGGATTAGCCAGCACGACACTTAACTTGTTTGTCTGTCTGATTTGCCATAGCAAAATTGGTCCCTAAAGAGCGATGCCCTTTTGTTTTGTTGTTTTGTTAAAATCATTTGTTTTGTTTGTTAATAAATTCAGCTGAGTGCCATAAATCTGAGCATTCAGCTTCACCCGCCATCCACTGTTTTGGTTTCTGTAAACTTCCTGGTCCATGGTATACAACGTTTTAGCCATACCTCACCACTCTAATGCTCAGCCATCCTGCCACATATGGTGTCCTTTTTTAATGTGCGTGGGACAAACAACGCAAATATGTTCCATGAGCGGACCAGGAAAAAAACTGCAGTTTTTGTTTTTTCAAAAAAAGTTTTTTTTGTTTTGGGAAATATATATATATATATATATATATATATATATATATATATATATATATGGGAAGGCTGGAGAAACGGCTGCGGGTAACTGGAGGACCTCCTCGGTGGTCTTTAAGACCAAGGCTGGTGCCTTGATTTTTAACGGGTGTAACGGGCATACTGTGGCAATCTGCCCCTTCCAGGACAAGGAGGAGAAACCGGCCCAGGAGAGGAAGGCAGGAGAAGGAGCAGGAAGAGAAGGGGAGAGAGGTTTAAAATGCAACAGCAACAGCAAAAAGCAACCGCAGCAGGAGGATGATAATGGCTGGGAGGTTTATATTGTGAACCTTCAGCTGAGTGCCGTAGCATTCAGAGTTGTTTTGGTTTCTGCCCTGGCTGTGGGGCATATGGGCACTACGTTGGCCTGCCATATGCCCCTGCGTGGACAAAAAGGGGGGACCAGGAAAAGAGCATCCAAAAGTGTTTTTTTTGTGGGGGGGAAGCATCCAGCAGCCCATATATATATATATATATATATATGAACATCCAGCGCCCAGAAGGGGGAGACCTCCTCGGTGGTCATCCAGGCTGGTGCCTTGAAGGGGGGGAGCCCGCATCCATCTGCCCAGACAAGGGGAGAGCCCAGGAGAGGATCCATCGCCCAGAGGGGGGGAGCCCGTGCATCCAACAGCCAGGCCTCCAGCAGCAGGAGGAAGATAATGGCTGGGAGGTTTATATTGTGAACTCCACCACCAGGAGCAGAGCAGCAAGAGCTGCCTCTGCCTCCGCCACCTTCACCACCAGGAGCAGAGCAGCAGGAGCTGCCTCTGCCTCTGCCAGCTCCACCAGCAGAGGGTGAGTTCCTGCTGGTTCAGCCTCAACTGCCGTGGGAGGATTGCTTGCCCCTCCCACCTCCACCAGCAGAGGGTGAATTCCTGCTGGTTCCACCAGCAACCGTTCCTGGGGAGGACAGCTTACCCCCCTCCCACCTCCACCAGCAGAGGGTGAATACCTGCTGGTTCCGCCTCAACCGCCGTGGGAGGACTGCTTGCCCCTCCCACCTCCACCAGCAGAGGGTGAATACCTGCTGGTTCCGCCTCAACCGCCGTGGGAGGACAGCTTGCCCCTCCCACCTCCACCAGCAGAGGGTGAATGCCTGCTGGTTCCGCCTCAGCCACCGTGGGAGGACTGCTTGCCCCTCCCACCTCCACCAGCAGAGGGTGAATACCTGCTGGTTCCACATCCACCGTCATGGGAAGGACTGCTCCTGCCCTGCTTCGCACCGCCCAAGGATGCCTGCTTCGCACCGCCCAAGGATGCCTGCTTCGCATCGCCTGGGGCTGCCTGTTGCACCGCATCGCCTGGGGCTGCCTGTTGCTCCGCATCGCCTGGAGAGCCACCAGTTACAGGGTACGAGGGAGAAGTGGAGCTCCCGCTGCCGCCTCCATGGCCAGGGGCTCCCCTCCCGAGTTCGCCTCCCGAGGGTCCGCTGCTGCTGCCGTCGCCTCCCAAGGGTCCGCTGCTGCTGCCGTCGCCTCCCTAGGGTCCGCTGCTGCTGCTGTCGCCTCCCGAGGGTCCTGTTTTGCCTGGGGTCGCTACCAGTCCTGGAAATACTATGGCTGGAACCCCATGAAGGGGAGCTGCCGGCCACGAAGAAGGGGGGGGGGAGGTCAGGAGACCAGCTCCCCCAGCCGCACTTCGCGGGGAAGGATACTGTGGCTGGAGCCCCATGAAGGGCAGCTGCCAGCCATGAAGAAGGGGGGGGAGGTCAGGAGACCAGCTCCCCCCGCAGCAATTTCGCTGCAGGAGAACGGGTGGCCGGAGCCCCACGGAGGGGAGCTGCCAGCCATGAAGAAGGGGGGGAGGTCAGGAGATCAGCTCACCCCGCAGTAATTTCGCTGCAGGAGAACGGGTGGCCGGAGCCCCACGGAGGGGAGCTGCCGGCCATGAAGAAGGGGGGGCAGGTCTGGAGACCACCCCAAAAATTTTTCTGGCCAGAGGAGCCGGCCTGTGCGTGGTCCACTGGGACGCTACAGTTGTTTGGGTGGGAGGAGGACATCCCACCGTGACCGCCACCTTTGGCCCATTGCTGCCCCTGTTCCTGGGCCGGGACTGCTAGCCGGGACTTTGGGGACTAAGGGGGGAGGTGGCCGAAAAGGCCATGTGCTGCGCTGAGGGTGGGCATGTGTGGAGAGTGTCCCGCCCCTATTTATTATTATTTGTATTTGTTTGCGGCGCGGATAAAAGCGCCGCGTCTTTTGTTATTGTTTTTTATTTTGTATTTAAAAACCCGTGAGGATGCGTGGCTGATCAGCTACTGATTATTTAACTAGCTGACAGTCACGCATCCTTACCAAACGCTGCAGACTGTGGCGAGGGTAATAAGATAATTAACAGCTAGTTAACCCCTCGGCCAGAGATAAGAACCTGCAGCTGTCCGTGCTGCAGGTTGGGTGTACAGAGAGGAGGTACGGGGAGATAGAGAGGAGACAGACTTTAAAATAACAATTGCTAAAACGTGCTGGATTAGCCAGCACGACACTTACTTGTTTGTCTGTCTGATTCGTTTGGCCCTCGGGCCCTTTTGTTTTGTTGTTTTGTTAAAATCATTTGTTTTGTTTGTTAATAAATTCAGCTGAGTGCCGTAGCATTCAGCTTCACCCGCCCATCCACTGTTTTGGTTTCTGTACTTCCTGGTCTGTGACGTCACCACACCTCACCACTGCAAGCCATCCTGCCACAACAGTCATACATTTTACATTTTATTCTATATTATTTCTCAAATGTTGTTTTATTTAAACCTATGTTACTCATTCTCCATTATAACTTTGAAATCCAACATTTTTTTTTACTTTTTCAGGAAAAAAGGAAAAAGTCCTATTAGTGTATTAGTTTAACATTTCAAATACTATCTATCTGTTTACTTTTTCAGTAGACAAACACCTATGTATTGATACATTTTAAAGATGTCAGAAATTTCCAAGAGAAATAAATACACTATTATCAAAGTAGGAATATACACACAAAAAATACAAAAGTATAAAAATAAATACGCTACCTTAACACTGAGGGATCCACGTAAGCCCAAGATATACCCACCCAATTGTTTCAGAAGTTTTCCAGTACTGCAGCTGCACTGTATTTTCATTGCTATAAAAACAGAGAAATAGGACTGGAGCAACACGTTACCATATAAAGGTTTATGATAAATATGCAATTTAGTTTACCATGCTTTTCCTGTATATATTGTGCATTTACCATAGATAATGGCACATTTACCATACTTCTTTCTTGTTGACCATGTTATGTTTTTATTTTTAAAGCACTGCAACTTTTCCAGTTATTGTATGTATTATGAAGTAGTTTGGCTTTTCAGAATTTGCAAGAAACATCAGACGTTCTGACAACTGCATGAATAATGCCAAGAGCAGAATAATCTGGCAAAGATGCTGCCCGCTGACAGATTTAAAAAAATCTGTCCCAGGGATATAGAAACAGACTTTTCAATGTTTTCACTGCATCACCAATTTTCTTGCACAATTGTCATTTAATTTATTGTTTTGTTGCCTACTCACAAGGAGACTTTAAATCATACTTAAAACCTAACCCTGAAAGAGTGTCTGGCTCACTTCACAGACCCCGTTTAGCACTCATTTTGTATTACTGAATGGACTACATAAAGATGGCTTGTCTGGGATCAGGAAGCACAGACTATAGCCAAAGAAGGATTCTCTTAGTAAACTCAACACATCAACACTATGTATAGACAGACAGTAATAGACAACAGAATCCAGAATAACCCAGAATGATAGATTTCATATTAGTTTAGGAACTTCAGAATCCTGCTGCTATATCACTTTTTGGGATATCTGCACCTTTTACAGTTACACATACAGCTATGGCCAAAAGTTTTGCATCACCCTATAGAATGTCCATGTTTAGAATTTTTTTTAATGTGATCCACTGCCAAAAGTTCACCTAATTCGAGAGCCATTCAGACAGCTGACCAGTAAAAGCAATAATGGTGACTGTGGCTTCCAGGGTTCCTATAACTTATTTTAAGATAACTCAGAACTACTGTACATCGCAAGGAAAGACAAACTGGTCCTGTCATCAGTGTTGCTTTGCCAGCAGTGCCGTTTACTGGATGCTTGATACCGTGCTCTTCTTTTTCATGTCTTGTCTTTAGGGCTACATATTTTTAGATCATTATTGACAAAAAACACAAAAAATTGTAATTAAAGACTAAATGCTGTGCTAGCTTCTTGTTACCCAGTGCCTATAAGTTTGCCTGCAACTATAAAACAACTGAATGTATTGTTTATTATGTGCTTTCAAAATAGTTAATAGTTAAAAACAAAGGTACATGATGGAAATAACAGGGTAGAATGGGGCAAGATGCTACTGCCTTGTATACGCACAGGTGGCAGTAGTTTAAAAATAAATTTAATTCCTTTGGAAATCGTATGTATTATCAATGTTTTTAACATGGGCGTTTTGCCCCATCCAACTCGTGAAACTTTGTTCTTGTAACTTGTAAGGTACGAATAGTTGACCAATAGTGTTTTCTATTCTAAGCATTATTTGACATTGCCACGCTCTAATAAATAAAACTGTTAAGCTTGATTTAAAACCAATGAGTATAGTTTTCAATCTGGATGTTTTCAGGAACAAAATTAAACAATACACCTTGGTTAATGAATATGAATCTATATTCATGTAAGATATGAGAACCTATTTTAATATTAGCTATTTAGTAAGCCAATATGGGGCATGCATTTTGGTTACATTTTATGAACATTTAAAACTTAGGCACTGACATACAGCTATGGCCACAAGTTTTGCATCACCCTATAGAATTAACACATTTTGCTTCATAAAGTCAAATGAAACCTGCTGAATAATATTACGTTAACATATTGAATTACATACCACTTTGTAGTTTTCTATATACTTAACAAAAAACTGACAAATGTAAAAATGAAATATTGTGCTACTGTGATACTATTATGGTTTCCGATAGACTTTTGCAATATCACTTTGTAGTTTCTTTGATTACATGATGTTAAATAAAAGACCTAAATTATGTTCATATAGTTTTTCTAAGTGATGCAAAACTTTTTGACCATAGCTGTACACACAATCGGGGAGAAAATAGGGTGTAAAATAATTTTGCACACACACACTATGTGTATATATATATATATATATATATATATATATATATATATAAAAAAAATATATATATATATATATATATAAAGATATAAAAAAAATATATATATATATATATATATATATATATATATATATATATATATATATATATACACATAGTGTGTGTGTGCCCAATTATTTTACACCCTATTTTCTCCCCGATTTGAATGTCCAATCATTTTCCCCCTCAGTGTAGCAATTCCCCACACAGCTCATGAGAACTGAATGTTGAGTGGACGTCCTCCGATCCCGCAACCAAGCCAGCTTCCTCTTTTACACCCAGGAACTCTAGAGCAGATGTCAGTGAGCTACCGACCTCTGGAGGACAAAGGTCAGCCCTGCAGGTGTCCGCTTTTGAGCTCACTGGGCACCTGAACAACAGGGTTTGCTGTAGCGCGATGAGGAGAAACAGTCCCTGACAGTTTTGCCTCCCCTAACCAATGGGAGGGCCAGAGCCAATATGATGCTCCCTTCAGAATCCCCAGCGAAGACCAGCGACTTCGCACAGCCAGGAAGCGAACCTGTGCTGTATGACTCACCCTGCACACCAAGCGGCTGGGCTTTTACCAGGTGAGACACTCCAGGACCAGATTCTTTCAAATATAATAGTTCGTTTTAATTACCCTAAGTCAAAAGAAGCAGTTCTACGTACAATAAACTAGAGCTAGTAACCAGGCTTGCTTCTGTACCTTCACTTGTGGATTCCATTCTTGAAGCTGTATTCACTGTATCTCCAAATAAACAGTACCGAGGCATCTTTGTCCCGACTACACCAGCAACCACAGGCCCTGTAGAGAAAATAGTAAGAACCCTTCCCCACATTGATTAGACATGCAAGCAGATATTATTACATGGCCGAATGTACAGGTACCTGAATGAATGCCAGCCCTTATCTTCAGCTGCATGTCAGGCTTGTGTGGGATTTCAAAGGCATAGCAAACTTCAACCACATCCAGTGCCATGCTGGCAATCTCCCCCGCGTGGTTAATGCCATTTTCATTGGGAACCCCTGAAACAACCATATCTGAAGAAAGAAGCAGTAAGAGGGTTACAAGAAAGCCCATATGTCATAAAAAAGCAAAACTACAGGGGCACCAAAAAGCCTTCTTTGTACAGATAGTAAATGTGCATCCAGGTTTATAAGCTTTGAAGGCTAGCTACCGTGACCCCTGTGGGAAAAGGTTAATTCCAGACAAGAACACATTGGTAAAGCAGCAAGCTATCCCTATATACACAATTAACTGTGGTGTCAAACTAGATCTGAATATAAAAATACTTACATGCATCTCCAATTGTCTCAACTTTGTAGACGTCGTAATTGTCAATAATATCATCAAATGTGGTGTAGAGTTTGTTTAGGAAATCAACAACTTGATGTGGGGTGCTTGCCCCAGAGAGCTGAGTAAACCCCACAATATCACTGCAATAGCAAAACATGACAACACGTTTATTGGGTGACCATTAGAACACAACTTTATTACCCTGAGAAAAACTTAGCAGAACACTAATGGAAACAGATAGACTTTCATTGACAACAGAGTGAACAGAATTTACTTTCAATGTAAGTATCTCCCAAAAATGACATCTAGCTGTATTGGTCCACATGTATATTTAAAAAATTTTTGGACCAATTTAGTGTAAAAATATATTTAAAATGAAAACTTTACGTGCTTAATTTTCAGATTGAATTGTGTAAGTGATATTAGAAGTTTCTAAGCTTTGAAAAGAAGTATATTTATTTTAATTTGACTCATTTAAACACATTCTGCATGTGTCATGACAACTTTATGTAAACATTTAACATTTGGTGATCAATTGCATTTACATGTAAAAAATGTTTTGCCCATTATGCAAATACTCTACCATTATTGCATTATTGTTTACTGTCTCTATATAACAAATGTATTTACGTACGTATTAAGTTTATTGCAAAAATGATAAATGGCATGCAATAAACACAATGACAATGTTGTGGTGCAATATTGGTTATATTGTATCAGTGCCAGGGTGCTACAATATCAGAGCCACTGTAGAAAATGTCTTGCCTTAAATGTGTTGCCTTTGCTGGTGATTCTTTGGTATGAAATGTTGTGTTTTCAGGCTCTTTTTTAATTTTTGGAAGTGCAAACAACAAACAGTAACTATACAAATGTTAATCAACCGCAGTCTATCACACAACAACAAACACGTCATGCACAACTAGTAACTAACTAGTAACAATGACTTCCACAGTACTGGAGGACCTGCCTGAAATACACCGTCGCGTTCGAGTAGC
The DNA here is from genome assembly GCA_036884735.1 of Huso huso. Taxonomy (NCBI): domain Eukaryota; kingdom Metazoa; phylum Chordata; class Actinopteri; order Acipenseriformes; family Acipenseridae; genus Huso; species Huso huso. The sequence goes on along the minus strand of CM072672.1, from coordinate 24,704,042 downwards.
TCTGAGCTTCTGTTGTACGTCCTTGACGAAGGTCATCCGCTACTGGTTTTGGTAACATGCCTAGTAACAGCAACAGTTTTATTTCACGAGCACATATTAAAAGAGAAGATCATATATCCTAAACAAACATGGTTGTGCTATGCAAATGTATTTAGGCAGTGATTTAACATTAAGGAGTAGGTAGCTTCCAATGTAACTGTCTTCGTTATTTTGTGGCTTTACCCCTCCTTTGTGTGATGTTTGAGTCATTCTGTGGTTTCAATTGCAATTACTCAAATACTGTTTTGTTTTTTTGCTAAGTCTGTGTTAAGGCTCTTTCGCCTTCTGGAGCTGCTCTTCAGTTCTAGTTGCCTGCCATAGATATATGTAACATAGGCTAGATCAGGCAAAGTGTCTTAATAGAAGTAAGAGAACTGAAGAGCAGCAACGGATTTCATAACAAACAGAATAAACCAATTCTTCTGCTTTCAGAATCTGAAACACTTCAATATAGGAAAAGCATTACTTGTTTCCCAATGGTGTCACAAAATGCCCTCCATGTTTCATAAATCTGTCACTACGGATTTGTGGACCACTATGTAAAAATCTGAATACTCATAGGACAGTACAGTGCAACATGCTGTGCTGCTGGAACACCCTCTAGTGGTCTATGAATAGCAGTGCTTCGCTTTTATAAAGCACTACATCGCATTTCCAGACAGTATTGTGGTACTAACCCAGCTGTATTTATTAAATATTCTGGACAGGCAACACTATTTTCTTGACACTTTCCAAATGCCTGTCACATTTTAAACACAGCTAATATGCAACATAAATGTATGGGTGCAGTTGATTAAAATTATATGCAGTCCTGTAATACAGCTTAGGCTATAGCTAATTAGTTATACAGTAGATTACCCATGTGAATATGATACTATGATTTAGCTATTTTGAGCTGACAAGCTGTATTAATAAGTAAATAACATCTGATAAGTAGCTGGTAATACCTATACACTGGGGTAATAAAGTGATGATTAAGTATGCGGATCCTGTCGGAGCTAATCTGTGGACCATTAGCTGCACTGATGATAGCAGTGTACTGCGGCTATATTTTGAAAATCAGAGAGATAAAAGACAAACTGTTTAATATCTTACTGTACAGCAAACGATCTGTCTTCTGTTTCTCCTGAAGAAGATCCTGGGTCCTCTCTGCTACAATCGCTTCCAAGTGCTTACTGTATTTTTCCATCTATGATTGAGAAAGACAATGCATTTGAGCACACAGTTGAGCTGCTCTCTCTTCCAATGGGGGGTGGGGGGTTAAGCACCAAATAATTAAACTGGGCATCAGAAAATGAGTAATTCTGTAACCCTCTACTGTAGGAGAGAACAGTGGTATGAAAAAGTAGACTGAGGACAAAAAATAAGAGTGTGTGAAGATGAGAGAGGAAGTCTTACTCTAGTTAAAGTATTTGCTGTTTTAATGCAGTTGTCAACAGCTCGCATATTCCTGGAGATGTATGATGTCCACTGAACTGCAGCATACAGAAGACATTAAATGGACCATACTGTACATTACGACAAAACTGCTTTTTATTGATCGTGAGTTTACTTCCTAACACATTCAGAGTCTCTGGTAAATCAAAGCTTACAGTTGTATTAAGTATGTGTTACCTATTCCAGGCAGCAGAGTACCGTTATTAGGACTTGGTTTCAGATTGCTTTTGCTATACTCTAAATGTAAATGCCATGCTAATTGTAGTCTCAGGCAGCCATTTCGGAAGGGTGAAAGGAAGGCTTTTTAATGTAAGCCTGACTTTTACTGCAGGTATAAGATAGGAGGGAGGCTGCAGAGAACACCTACCAGGTTCATCATCATGTCCACTGGGCTCACTTTGTGAGGATTCATCCTGTCCAGCATCTTCCTAACCTGCTCGAATGCAGGCCTCATAGCAGGGTTATGGTGCCAGCATTTTTTGATAAGCTTTAAAAGAAAAAACACAATTGACTTTATTTTCGAAATAAAAACACATTAAAATGAAAATGTTTCAAGCCATTCTTATTACACAGACGGTTGTAGGTGTGAAAATGAAAGTTTTAGGAGGTTTCTGTAGCATTGTAGATTACATTGAAGATTGACGTGAATAGCCATGGAATTTAAAATGAAAACATACATGTAATTATGTATTTAATATTGCAGTTAATATTTTAGCGATCCTGGTTCCCGCAGGCAGGTGTATCACACAGGGCGAGGAAATCCACACACAGGCGGAGGACAGGCGCGAACCCGGGAACTCTCGCACTGACGCATAGCGCCGATACCGCTGTACAAAGTTTGTACAGGGGTATCGGCGTTATGCTTCAGTGCTAGAGGTCCTGGGTTCGCGCCCGTCCGCCTGAGCGCCTGCCTGCGGGAACCAGGATCGCTACATTATGTAACCACATACACAGTTACAGTGTAATTACAGTATTATTCACAAACCTTCAGGTAAACTGTTACCAAGCTTCGTATTACATTGGCGCGGCAGGTACAGCCAGACTGTAGTTTTAAAGCCTTCGCTGAGCTCCTCATTGTACAGTCGGCACCGCCTAATCGGGATACTGATAATCTGGATTGGTGCTTAAATGGGATCAATTCTGAGAGACGGTTCTTCCCAATGCTATTTATGTCATTTAATTGGGACGTCACTTCATTTAATTAGGATACAGTATTTTCAAATGATGAACAGAGAGCGCTTTTCAGAGCTAGACAGGTTGCGTAGCAGTGCAGCGAGTACATGATTACGCTGTGACTTGCGTAGATTGTGTAAACCACGTTGAACTCTTGAAGAACGAGGAGTCTCCAGGGGTTTCTCAGGCTGCTTTTGCAAAGAAAGTTGCCATGTCAACATCGCAGGTGCGATTAATTTTGTTTAGGAAAAAAAACAAAAACATTGACTCGTATTTTAAATTATGTATTTAACATTTAATCATAATGTGATGTGATTTCATTATTTTTCTTTTCATTAAGAATAAAAAAAAAATGTGACTAAGGTTGCTCAACTGCCTCTCGTTTAACTGGAACAGCCGCTTATTCAGGATATTTTTCCTTTCCCGAGGCGTCCCTATAACGCGGCGCCAACTGTACTTTATTTGAAAGGCATTGAGGCTCAAAGATTAAGACCTGGACCTGAGATTCAAAACCAGCATCTCTGTGCTACCAGTCCTTCCCTAATAGATTGTGAATCTAGCTCCTCCTGGTAATTTAAAACCTTTTTTTTTTTTTTTTTCATTGCCCACCTCATAATAATCTGCCTGATTTGGACAATCATTGTCTGTTTTTCCATTCCTCATTTCAGGCAGAGAGGGGCGCCACAGCACATCAGTCTTTTCAGGATCAGTGTCCACCTGCATCACACAACAAGTGGCAGTGTTTATGAAATTCTTATTTAAAACAAGCGTTCACAGACAACACCATTGTGAAAGGGCCAGATTTTAAATACATTTGCATACTTACTGAAATAAGGTCGCAGCGTGTTGCAATCTCAATTAGTATGATTGAATAGCTGAAACAAAAGGGAAGAACAACAGCGATTCCTCCGTTATTAATAATGCCTCGTCTTTTCATTGCATCAGAATTGTATGAATACTGGCATTAGAAAGCTTTAATGAAACCTGTAAGTAAAAACATGTAAACTATGTACAGTGCCGTGAAAAAGTATTTGCCCCCTGTCTGATTTTCTGCATTTTTGCATATTTTTGACACTGAATGTTATCAGATCTTCAACCAAAACCTAATATTAGATAAAAGGGACCCTGAGTGAACAAATAACACAAAAATGTGATACATATTTCATTTACTTATTAAAGAAAGTTATGCAACACCCAATGCCCCCATGTGAAAAAGTAATCGTCCCCTAGACTCAATAAGTGGTTACGCCACCTTTAGCAGCAATAACTGCAACCAAACGCTTCCTGTAGTTATTGATTAGTCTCTCACAGTGCCGTGGAGGAATTTTGGCCCACTCCTCCATGCAGAACTGCTTCAACTCAGTGACATTTGTGGGTTTTCGAGCATGAACTGCTCGTTTCAGGTCCTGCCACAACATCTCAATGGGGTTTAGGTCTGGACTTTGACTAGGCCATTCCAAAACTTTAAATTTCTTGTTCTTCAACCATTCTGATGTAGACTTGCTTGTGTGTTTCAGATCATTGTCTTGCTGCATGACCCAGCTGCGCTTCGGTTGCAGCTCACGAACGGATGGCCTGACATTCTCCTGTAGAATTCTCTGATACAGAGCAGAATTCATGGTTCCTTCAATGATGGCAAGGTGTCCAGGTCCTGATGCAGCAAAGCATCCCCAAACCATGACACTACCACCACCATGCTTGACCGTTGGTATGAGGTTCTTACTGTGGAATGCAGTGTTTGGTTTTCGCCAGACATAACGGGGCCCATGTTGGCCAAAAAGTTCCACTTTTGACTCATCTGTCCATAGAACATTGTTCCAGAACTCTTGAGGATCATCCAGGTGCTTTTTGGCAAACTTGAGATGAGCATTCATGTTCTTCTTAGTAAGCAATGGTTTCCGCCTTGCTACTCTGCCATGAATCCCATTTTTGCCCAGTGTCTTTCTGATGGTGGAGTCATGAACACTGACCTTAGCCGAGGCGAGAGAGGCCTGCAGATCCCTGGATGTTGTTCTAGGGTTCTTTGTGACTTCCTTGACAATTTTACGCCTTGCTCTTGGAGAGATTTTGGCAGGACGGTCACTCCTGGGAAGATTCACTACTGTCCCAAACTTTCTCCATTTGGACAATATGGCTCTGACTGTGGTTCGGTGGAGCCCCAGAGCCTTAGAAACAGTTTTGTTTAACCCTTTCCAGACTGATAGGCATCAACAACTTGTTTCCAGAGGTCTTCAGGAATTTCTTTTGTTCAAAACACAAAAAAAAAAAGTGGCATGATGTGCCTCTAAAACCTGTGTGCTGACAACTTCACTCTGATGGTATCTTAGGAGTCTCAGAAGTTTAGAAGGATGCCAATTTAAATAATCAGTTATCCTCACGGGTTTTTAGATTTATATTGGGCAGGGATTCTACTGTCCCAAATCATTTGGACCTGGCTTGACTAACCAAAGTGGAGCCCCAGAGCCTTAGAAACCTTTGTAACCCTTTCCAGACTATCCCTTTTTCCAGAGGTCTTCAGGAATTTCTTTTGGGTGATGTGCCTCTAAAACCTGTTAAACTTCACTCTGATGGTAAGGGCCAAAGTTAGGGGGGGCCCAAATCAGGCCTTTTTAACCAAAGTACACCTGAAGACTGCCCTTTAATTTGATTAACATTGCACACCTGAAACAAATGTTTGATTACATTGCACACCAAACAAATGAAAGGAAGCACCAAACTTTGGTGTCATTTTTTCTCTCAGACTCCTCTATATACTACTACAACCCACAAAAAAATCTGACCAAATACAATGTGAAAAATGTGCAAAAATGCAGAAAATCAGACAGGGGGCAAATACTTTTTCACGGCACTGTATTTCTTTTAAGCTGTGTGACAAAACAATTATGTGTAAGAAGTAATAGGGGGATATTTTGGTGAGACAGACTTCAATTACAATACAAGAAGCAGCGTGTAGGTACCAAGGTATTAAAACAAAACTTGTAGATGCAGGGTTTTTTCTTTTGTTACCTTCCAAGCTTAGATTGAAAATAATAGCTTATAGGTGTTTATTGTGAAACGGTTCCTTTTTACAAAAGTGTAAATATTTTGTTTTGCTACTCTGAGCTAAATCCAAGCTCACAGATAGCACCTATCCTCCATTAAACATGTCTATTCATGACAATTCCTCCATAAGAAGTTGTAGTTCCCATAGACGTATCACTGCCGAGTGATTGGTACCTGTATATATCTGCAGAAGGGGTTGCATTGGGACATGTCCCCAGGAACACCTCTGGCGCGTAGTAGATGCGGGAGATTTTCTCATGAAATCCACTGGTGACTTTCTCAAAATCCTCCTTTCTGTACATGGCAAGGCCATAGTCTGCAAGAATGGATTATAAAACAGTAATTGTGTTGAAAATATTCTGGGTGCAGAAAGTATTCCATGTCAGCATACAGTAAGTACAGTAACATACCCTGGAGGTTTTGATAGATACCGGTGAGCGGATTTGTTAAGGTGGGAACATTTTCATCAGGATTTACAAAATGAGAGTGCTAAAAGATGGGGGCTGGTACTTTACAACTGATAACCAGCCTCTGCAAAACATGTGTTATTAATGTTTTCCACAAGTGTTTTGCCTGAACAATAAAGCAAAACATCCCTAAATATATATGACAAGTATATTAAAATGACAAGAGTGGTTCTGAAGTTTGGAAGTTAAACCCATATAGTGTCTAATCCTGATAAAATATTTGAAAGCCATTTAAATCATTGATAGAAATGAAGGCTATACCTGTAAGGACTATAAAAGCCATATGAAAGTCAAGCCACTTGCGGAGATGAAAACGTGATATGTTAGCTGAAACTTCAGCACTGGTGCCATGTCATTGTCGGGTATTGAAGGTACACTGCTGCGCTAGTCCGGTCATGCCTCTTAGTAATTCAGTGCACAGTTAATGTTACAGAATTATAGAACCATATTCTGGCATTACTCTCCAGATTTTGGTACATGTAGAGTTAAGGTTAGGCCAAATGTGAAAAAAATCTGAATTTAGTATACACACAGTACCTACGTTTGACAAAAGTGACATGTCTCTACATGTAAAGTTTTGGTACCTATACCATAATCTGACACCATACCATTCTGTGACATAGGCCTAAGTGCTGTCTTGGAAAAATAGGTATCACAAGTTACCTGCAATTTTGCAAACCCATCTGTCATCAATGATGCAGTTTTTGGAATGAAGTCTTCCATGAAAGATTCTGTGCTGGTGAAGGTAGGCCATTCCACGAGAGATATCTGTTGCAAATGACAACCTACATTCCAAACAGCATTAGATTCACGAGCAGGTGCAGGGAAACAGAAAAGGTATTAGGCATTATAAATTGTTCAAAAAGAACAGTTCCTTTAGGTTCTTCTTATATACTCTTATGCATTTATATTTTGTTTGTCTGTTGCTAACAAGCCCAAACTTGCCTCAGTACCCTCCTCAAAATGTCCATACAGTAATTAATGACCTGGTTCAACTTGTCAAACAAATATATTGTTCTATACTAACAGAGAATGTATATAATAATCTAAAAGTGATTTTTGAAAAAAAGACTCCACTTCATAATTACCGAAAACCCCAGTTCAGCGGAACATCTTCATTTAAAAGAACATCCGCGAGGCTTCCTTTGGGGCAGTATTCTGTCACTATGGCAACATTGGGGACTTCAATGGAGCCACCAATGAATTTACAAAGATTAGGGTGATCCAGTTCCCTGTAGAAATATAACAGATGACATGTTCTGTAATTGTGGTGTAAATTCTACAGCAATGATAAAAACTAAAATCATACAGTATCTGTTGTTTGAACAGTTACTTTTTTGTTAACATAGCATTTGCTTCCATAAGAAATGCTAGGTAAATCTAACAACCACTCTGTTTTTTTTTTGTGATTTGGCTAGAGCTTTAATAACTAATATCAAAAGCACAGAATAATGATTTCTCTTTCAGCCAGTAACCTAACCAGACAGTCGTCAACATGAAACATTTATTAGTGCAGATATCATGCTGAGATAATGCTCATGGATAATTGCCATGGTTGAAAAACAAGATTTTTATTTTCTTTTTGCAAATTTCCTTTGAAATGTCGTAAGTCCAAGAAAATGGGAGATTGTATTTGATTAATCATTTACAAAGATATACAAGTATGATCGCATTAAAAAACAGCATAATTGATCACTGAAAACAAACAAAAAAAGATCTAGATGTTTTCAGTCTTATTTTGAAGCTTTACCTTACTTGCTTCACTTCTTTCCTGATGGTTTTGACAAGAGTGAAATGTTTCTTGTGAATTAGTTTGACTGCTACTGTCCTTCCGTCACTGAAATCAAACACAAAAACAGTGACTGTAATACCATTTCAGTTGTATTCTGTAGCAGAGCAGGGTTCTGCCCTTGTAAATATTGGCAGGGATGGGGTTAAATTCTCCTCCCTGCCCAGGTGTATTGTGTCAGGTGGGAATCATGAGTACTCAATTAGCACCCAGCCACCTGACATAAAAGGAGGCCTCAGCTCCTCAGTAGGGAGAGGTAGCTGAGGAAGCAAGGTTGGTTTTTCTTTGTGTGCTGGGTTTTTTTGAAATTTTGCAATCCAGTGAAGGCAAAGCTCAGCCTGGAAGCCTTATTTTTGTAAGTTTTAATAATTATAATTATAATAATTATAATTATAATTTGTTTATTTAGCAGACGCCTTTATCCAAGGCGACTTACAGAGACTAGGGTGTGTGAACTATGCATCAGCTGCAGAGTCACTTACAACTACGTCTCACCCGAAAGACTGAGCAAAAGGAGATTAAGTGACTTGCTCAAGGTCACACAATGAGTCAGTGGTTGAGGTGGGATTTGAACCGGGGATCTCTTGGTTACAAGCCTGTTTCTTTATCCACTGGACCACACAGCCTCCTTTACTTTGTGTTTTATTGTTTGTGTTTTAAAAACCTTTTGTTTGGCCCTCGTGCCTGTTTATTTTGTGTGTGCTACTTAAAAGTCTTTTGTTTGAACTGCAGTCTGTCTCTGGGCCTCATCCCTTGCGCCATCCTGTCACATGTGGTTTCTGAAGTGGGATATAGTGCCTCTGGGAGGTTCAGAGCAGTACTACAGGAAAAAGGAGGAAGAGCTGCAAGAGACAGCAGCAACAGCTGCCACCGGGGGACATCTGCCCAATCTACATAGTAGATGAGTGGTGCCCTGGTTGTGGGGAGTTTGGGCACACAGTGGCCATCTGCCCCACCCAAACAGAGGTGAGGAGAAGGAGGCAGAGAGGAAGGAAGACATGGGAGGAAGAGGAGTGGTGCACCCAATGCATGCAGTACGGGCATGAGGAGCACCACTGCCCGGAGGTGTTACAGGACACAGACCTGGAGTGGGAGGAGCCCGAACGTCCTGCGCCTGAGTGGGAGGAGCCCGAACGTCCTGCGCCTGAGTGGGAGGAGCCCGAATGTCCTGCACCTGAGTGGGAGGAGCCCGAACGTCCTGCGCCTGAGTGGGAGGAGCCCGAACGTCCTGCGCCTGCGTGGGAGGAGTCGGTGTGTCCACAGCCCAAGAGGGGGGAGTCGGTGGGTCCACAGCCCAAGAGGGGAGAGTTGGTGCATCCACAACCCAAGAGGGGGAAGGCCGAACGTCCACATCCCAGGTATCCACCAGCAGAGGGAGAATACCTGCTGGTTCCACCTCCACCTCCCTGGGAGGACTGTGTGTCGCTTCCACCTCCTCCAGCAAAGGGAGAGTTCCTGCTGGTGCCATCTCCTCCGCCGTGGGAGGACTGTGTGTCGCTCCCACCTCCGCCAGCAGAGGGAGAATACCTGCTGGTTCCGCCTCCACCTCCGTGGGAGAATGACTTGTCGCTCTCACCTCCACCAGCAGAGGGAGACGGGCCGCCATTCCCGCCTCCGCCACCAGAGGGAGACGGGCCACCGTTCCCGCCTCCGCCACCAGAGGGAGACGGGCCGCCGTTCCCGCCTCCACCACCAGAGGGAGACGGGCCGTCGTTCCCGCCTCAGAGGTGCCACCAGCGCTGCTCTTGCTGGAGGGTCCAGGTTCCCTGCCAGCATTCGCGTGCTTTGAAGGTCCGGGGCCCCCGCCATTGAAGAAAGCTTGGGGGATCCGACATCAACCCCGCCCACCGCCCGCTAAAATAGCCCACCTGAGGGACATAAGGGGATTCTTGGGGGGGAGGCCTTGGGTTCAAAGGGGAGGGGGGGGGGGGTTTGGCCGATTGCGGCCTGCGTACTTTGTACGTGGGGGAGGTGTGTGGCAGAGCAGGGCTCTGCCCTTGTAAATATTGGCAGGGATGGGGTTAAATTCTCCTCCCTGCCCAGGTGTATTGTGTCAGGTGGGAATCATGAGTAATCAATTAGCACCCAGCCACCTGACATAAAAGGAGGCCTCAGCTCCTCAGTAGGGAGAGGTAGCTGAGGAAGCAAGGTTGGTTTTTCCTTGTGTGCTGGTTTTTTTTGAAATTTTGCAATCCAGTGAAGGCAAAGCTCAGCCTGGAAGCCTTATTTTTGTAAGTTTTACTTTGTGTTTTATTGTTTGTGTTTTAAAAACCTTTTGTATGGCCCTTGTGCCTGTTTATTTTGTGTTTTCTACTTAATAAAAGTATTTTGTTTGAACTGCAGTCTGTCTCTGGGCCTCATCCCTTGCGCCATCCAGTCATATATTCATTAAAATGGAGCTTCAAATTTCATTTCCGTAGTTTACTGTCCTTTTCCTGTTCTGGGTGTTTGCAAACATTCTGTTTATTTCTTAATGCAATTTCTCAAACAGTGTGCTACAGTGCTTTCACCTGAGCTGCTCTTCACTTATAATTGCCCGTCATAGATATAGTTGCAGACAAAAGTATTGGCATCCTCCACTTAATATAAGATCATTCAAGAAAGCATGGTTAATACAAGCATTTTGTGAACAATAGCCACTAATTAATATGACAAAGACCAAAATACACCATGTTCTGATGCCTTTTGTGATCTACATATAATATCTTTGGCAGACAACTAGAACTGAGCTGAACCTTGGTCAAAGCACTCAATATTTGATTGCAAGAAGATATACTCAAAATGGTTGCAAACCTTGTAAAAATGTAAGGGGACAGGAAAAAAGCTACAACTTTTCATCAACCGTACATTGTCTTTGAAATGTCTGTATATTCCAGATTGAAGTATAAGATGCAAGCTAAATACCAAAAAGATTTTCAACAGAAGAAAAGCGATAATGTTACTAGCACTAATAAGAGGTAAAAAAATTGAATTTAAAACCTTGGTAGCACGCCTTTAAGACTGCAATGAACAAGTTCATAAACAATATCTGCATACAAAGTCCAGTATACTTACTAAATGCCAATCTGTATGTAGTTTTGTTTGAGAGTTGAATTGGCTACAGCAGTGTCTACAGTAACATCAGTGACATGACTTCCCTTAGAGTAGCTGTTGACAGGTTGTAAACTCGTGGTACTGCAGAATCCCCCACAGTCCCCTTTGCCTGCAAAATATCCACATAAAGAAATGTCACATAATGCCTTCAGCTATCCATCACAATTTTTCTTAAAATGAAAAGGCTTCATTACCGATCATTAAATCATTAAAATTGATGATCCAGCTCTCATCCCAAAACATCTTCTGTTTCTGATACTGAAGCCACTGAAATGAGAGATATGCAACTATATTGTTTTACAAATATAATATATAAGGGGCAACGGTACCAAGTGATAATCAATGTGTGTAGGTATGTTTATTTTGCGTAGAAAATTGACTAGTTCACCAAATATGTTAAATCACACTAATATTATACGAATCACCACAGTGGCGATTATTGCAGCATAACATGAAGAAACGTTGAATCCGCTGACGTACCACAATGGTTAGTATGAAGCCACCACAGAAAAAAGCCACGGGAAGTCCAATTGCAATTCTGATAGTTAGTGGCATGGGGCAGGTGCCGCAGTCTGCTGGACATTTTAAACACCCTTCCTCAGGCTCACAGATATCATCGCCACACACTAATGTGCACAGGAGACAAAGCACAGCATTGGAAACACAAATAGATTTTCATAGGAGCAACATTTGAATGCCTTGAACCAGATTCTCAAACCTTTTTAATCCAGAGTTCTTAGCACTACGAGAAACAAATATAAAAAAACAACTTACTGAAAATGACTAATTAAAAGCTCCTAAATTAAATGTCTGAGTTGTTTGACTTTATTGGGTGAGTTTTCCTTTAAAAATGTAATAATGACAATTTGGAATAAAACGTTTTGAGACCCTTACTTTGCAGTTTTTTTCCTTCTGAATTTTCTTAGTTACACATACTGTAATTAGCTTTTACAAAAATTACAAACATAAAACAAATTGCAAAGCAACAGTAAGTAAGTAGATTGTTATTAAAACACACAATGCTCTATAAGCATTGACCCCTCAGCAGTGTGCAGGACTGGATACGTTATTTTCTAGGCTTACAAAGCTACCCTGGCATGTTGCTAAATTACAGTTGTTGTACAAATCTCAATTGATTTTATTTCTGAAGTCTTAAATGCAATAACAGAAGTTGGTCATTATGATCGAGCCAGTACTTCACCTGTGCTAAAATTGTTCATTTACAGTAAATCAGGGCTCTTGGTTCAGTTTTTATTTTTTCACAATTAGTTTTTTATGATTAAAGCTGAAAACCTTGTGCACTGAGAACCGATGTCTTGGCTTCTAATGCAGCGTGCATCTTCCCGATTTTAATGTGTGCAATCATTGAAGTGACTCCAAGATGGGCCAATACCACCTGCAAAAAACAATAACAACACTGAATTATGTCGTAGTGGGAGGTACCCTGTTTTTTGCTCCATACCACAATTTTGACATTACTAGAGTATAATGTAGTTACTGTTGAGTAGGGTTTTTGATTAGGTTTTTACTGATGAACATTGATAAAACACCCTTGAAAAAAAACATGCAGGTGTTTTTTTCTTATAAAGACCGAAACAACCCCAGAGATGGCTTAATTTGTTTTCACTTTGTCCTGCTCATGGGGTAGTAGAAGTACAGCAAACTGTGATTCCTATCTGCGCTGGTATTTCCTTTGAGCAGTTCTCATCATATCTTCCCACAATACAACACTGGAAGTGTACTTTTGGGCACCATAGAAAGAACTACAGTGCATACAAATGCATACAAATGTGTAATGTCGGAAATCTGAGAGAAATGATCTTGTGATCTCAAAATAATAGTTTGAAATGTCGAGATCCTAAGATTTATTTCATGATCTCGTATAATACATTTTAATTAAACATGTTTCCCACTGTACTTAATGAGCAACTGTAAAGAGACACTCTATAATAAGCATTCAGATAAACAGACCATCTATAAAACAAAATGTGAATTTAAAAAAAAGGAATTGGTATTTCCAGTCAACTTCTTGTCCTTTAATTGTATTGAATCAATTGAATAGGCCGTGCTGTCTCATACTGTAAATAGACGTTGCTGCTTTATTTTCACAGAGTACAGTGGAATCAGTCTTAATACCTGATGTTTTACACATAAAAATTGGAACCAGTAAATACCAGACACCGATAAACACTGCACTTAAAAAAGACAAGCCATGTTTGATTACAGTCACTTTGGTGAAGGAGAGATGAAAAACTCTCCCCAGTTGAGCTGACATTGAATTATTCTGGCAATCTTGACACTATAAAAAGATATCTGCTGATTACGCTGGGATTTATTCAAGCAGGAATTAATCTCCATGATGAGGAATACCAGTAATACATTAGTTACCAGCATGAAAAGGGAAATCTGTATGACAAAACCTCGAAGATGACATCTGATGAAGCATTCCTTTAGTAACTGTAATACTCTGATCTCTTACACAACTGTAGCTTTACTTGGCTTACAGCATCATAAACTATATCACAAATCCTGTACTATACAGCAGTGGTTATAAACTGTGATCCATGGTGCTTCACTGGACGGGCTGTGGAACAACCCTGTCTCTGTCAAAAAAATGTCTCAAAAAAAGGCAAACAAAAGGAAACAACTGATACTGTTAACTAATTGAACAACAGTGAAACGAGTATAGATACAGTGCATGTTTCATCCATGCCTAAAGAAACACTCAGTGGTACATTTTAAACTTCAGTGACATTTCAGCTATAAGTCTTTCTCAATGTCTTCAATGTATTTTGCTATGTTTCACAGAAAAAAAACCTGCTTTACATTCGGATTTAAGTGTTAATGTTTTTTTAAAAAAATCATTTTCTTTACACAGTGGACTGCTGTGCCTAATAGAAATCACTGTGGGCTTAGCGTAAAAAACATCTGGGAATCTCTGCTGTACAGTATAATAGATTTTTTCCTCAACTAATGTTTTTTGGTAAGGGTGGTTTAAAAAATGTACAAAACTTCTCAAGTATGGTAACTACATTGAAACCTTTTGACGTTGTATTTAGATGAAGTATATAGACACTTGCATGCACAGGACTGCTGTCCACAGGGGTCACAATAGGATATGTTTTCAGTGATTGGGAAAACCCAGGGAGAGAAATGAAATCTATGCTCTAAGGAACATATAATTAGGGTATAACCAAAGTCTCTAGGCAAGGTAACCACAATAACAGTGAAGGCTTAGCACAACATCAGGCTTCAGAAAGTCACAATAGCTCAGGAGACTGTCTAACATATTAACTCCTGCCTGTAATTTAAACTACAGTAGTGATGTGACCACTAGCTCAGGAGACATAGTATCAGTTTGGACCTGTTCTCATTCGTGGTAAAGCAATGAATGGTTGTGATTTTTAATAAAGCCACGGCTGTGGAACCATGAACCAAGATGGAAAAGGTTAATCAGGATAAAGGAGGGTTAACCATATCCATAGTGACGGAACCAAAAAAAAACATGGATCAGTTCAGGTGTTGCTTGTTGCCTGGGAAACTTCATAGAACCCTGCTAAAACTCTGAATGTGTTGCTGATGCCTTCATTCCTCCAGTGGTAGCTGAGCTCTTACCTTAGATGTCCAGTTTAGTTGAGACATTTTGCCAGCTTGCGATAAAGTGTGTGTGACGATTTTACCATCGTCTGGGATCCAGGGACCGCAAATGCCACCCTCCTTCTGCAAAATCATAGATTAACAAAAGGGACAATTAACAGCCTTGTCCATGTTGGTAATATTGCTGGTTTTCCTGCCAGGGCTAATAGTAGCATACATTTCCACCAATTGTGTGGGATTTATTGGAGACAATAAACACCTTACTAAAATTCTAATGTTTGACTACTGTAGCTAAATAATTATACATACAATACTTACTATGCATGTCTAATTATTTACAGCTGCTGAATATTGAGGCAATAATCTAATACACATATAGAGCAAGGCTTGTGACAAGTTCATTAAAGCAAAGTTGTAATTGAAGGCCATTGCAATGTAAAAGCACCAACCATGAACGCTAGTGGGCAGGAATGGATGTTGGCGTGATAAATACAGCAGTTGTCCTCACTGGCATCCTTCCAGTTCTCTGGACACGCATTCTCATTACAGAACCACTTGGCACTAGATGCGTCGCTGTGAAGGAAACACAGTAAAGTCATTCTTACAAGGCTAATTCATCTGTGGTGTTCTGAGAGCATATGCTGTAATTGAAACTGACACACAATTTAGAGAATAGTCTTAGCCGCATTATTTATTTATTTATTTATTTATTTATATATATTTATATAGCGCCTTTGACCAAGGCTCTTTACAATTATTAAGCTAAACGGTACAATCAAGAAAAATGGCAGAAAGGAAGAAGGTACATTTATAGAGCATGGGTGAGGAAGTAGAGAGTGGTGCTACTGTGAGAACAGAGGCTAGGGCAGGGTTGGGCAAGCAAGCAGGGTCCTGATCGGGGGTTAGGGGCTAGGGCACGCAGTGGGATGGACTAGGGTGAAAAGATGTGTTTTAAGGGAGGAACGAAAACTGCGTAGTGTAGGTGACTGTTTTATATGGAGTGGGAGTTTATTCCAATGAAGGGGAGCCAGGAGGGAAAAGGAACGGAAACGGGATTGGGCACAGGGCGAGGGTGGGACCAAGAGGGACAACAAAGTTTGAGAGCGTAAGGGACGGGAGGGAGGATAGTAAGTGATAAGTGCAGCCAGGTAGGGTGGGGCGAGACCGTGGAGGGATTTATAGACTAGAGTAAGGAATTTAAATAAGCAGCGATAGTAAACAGGGAGCCAGTGTAGCTGAAGGAGAAGAGGGGAGGTATGAGAGGAGCGGGGGAGGTTGAATATGATACGGGCAGAGGCGTTTTGAATTTGCTGTAGTGGTGTGAAGGCATAGGAGGGAAGGCCAAAGATGAGGGAATTGCAGTAATCGAGACGGGTGCAGATGAGAGCATGAACCAGGAGTTTAGCGGCAGAGAAAGAGATGGAGGGGCGTATTTTGAGGATGTTAAATAGGTGGAATCGGCAGGTGCGTGTAGTGGCCGAGATATGATCAGCAAGGGAAAGGGTAGCGTCAAAGATGACGCCGAGGTTGCGAGCAGAATTAACTGGAATGAGGGACAGGGGAGGAAATGAAATGGTGGGGGGGGAGAAGAAGGGGAGGGCAAGAAAAGTATTTCAGTTTTTGATGGGTTGATGAGGAGGTAATGGCGTGCATTAACTTTAAACAGTGCGTTCAGGCTTGAACAAGTCATTGTGTGATGTGCCATTTATCATTTTATATAGTATTTGCTTTATTAATAAAGTGTAAGCACATGTAAACAGGTGAAACTGTTGCAGATATTGTATATTTGTAACCTCCCTTCCAGTTTATGCTCTCCATCTTCGTATTCATTTTAAAGGTATGCCCATTAAAAATATTTATTACATATACATAAGGTTTTTTTTTTTTTTTTTTTTTATTAAGTTGAAACATTAGCTCTGTAGTTCTTTCTTGTAAAATGTTGTATTTCATTTTGGAATATTAATGTAATAGATAATAGTTCCATTGTTAACTAAAAGTTCAATACAACAATACCATACAAGAGTTACAACAGAAGCAATTCAACTAATAGTAAATGAAGAGTATAAACATACATAAATAAACATGTCATGTATGAGTACAATAAATAATATAATTACGAAAAACAGCAGTTTTCAATGTAAAAAATATATTCAGTTAATAAATAGCCTATAGTTTCACTTTAGTAATATTTGCAGGAGTAAGCCAGTTTGGTTCACAGACAACATTGTAGCAAGCAGGATTGAAAGTGAAGTTTGTGTCCCTGCAGGTGATATAAAGTAAAACATATTCTTCTGATGTAAGCTTATTTGCCAACATTTGCCTACCTAAACTTGAGGATTGCATTTTTCACTGCATAGTCGTAGAAGGAATCAGAGGCGGTAACAGTGTAGGTGACATTGAACTCCTGCCCACTTGTAACTTTCTCAGGAGGGCGCTTGACCCAAGACATCTCAAGTCCTGTAGGATGGATGGGAAAAAATTGTGACAAATGGCACCTGGAGGAATATATTTAAGGGTGGGAGGGACAAATGATTTTAGGTCACTAAGTAATTTAAAAATGCCAAGGTCAGATTATCAGATTATCCAAATGAGTGAGATTTGGGAATATTCTAATAAAACACACTGTTTCCTTTCTTTTAGGAGTGAAGCTGCTCAAATTCAGGCCAAATGAAATGTTTGTTCAATATCAGGAATTGGACCAACTGGCAGTCCAGTTTTTGAAAAATCCAATTTTTGCCTCCTTTGAATTATGTGCTCACCGTGCAGATTTAAAAAGCTTAATTTTAACTTTTTAGCTTATTAACCCCTTACAAAAGTTTACCGTAGTAAAAAGCTTAGCAAAGTGTGATAAATCATAGTGAAAACATGATAAAGGGGTACATATTGCAAAGAATAGTGAGGTATGGTAAAGCATACTATTAAACATGGCAAACCAGACTAAACTATGGTAAATGCATAGTATAACTATGAGAAAAGCAAGGGGAAACTGAAAAAAGGGTTATGGTAACATATTTACAAAATAATAAACATATAGACCCAGTTAAAATGTTCTCCAAATTATCAGTTCCATATCTCTATAAATTCCACATCTGTCTTAACCCATTTTAGCACTGCTACAGTAGAAATGTTGATCAAAAGAGATATTTTATCATACCTTTTTATGAGTTTATAAATTAATGTATATTAACTAACTGAACACAAAACAATTTGTTAACATGTCAGTCAGCTAGCTGATAACAATTGAAGTGCCCCTTAAAATAAAATGTGACCTAAACTTGGCTTGGCCACTTACCTCCACAATCAATCATATTGTACTCATTAGGCTTGATACTTGGCCAGCAATCATATTCTGTGTTATCCAAATCATGCCAGCAATCAGCAGTCTAGGAGACAGGAGAGGAGACAGATGATAAAGTACTGGGACTAGTAATAGTGAAAGGTGCTTTTGCTGGATGTGCACACTGTTCTAAGAAAAAAAACCTTCATGTAATCATTAGTTAATTGAATGAACAGAAACTTGGCTCCACATTTCCACAGTTTGCTACCACAAAATCAACTGCCATAATTGCAGTTTATTTGTCACTCTCCTTGTGTGTACATCCTTCAAAGTTAACTTTCAAAAAATGTTTACTGGCACAAATTAGTCCGGAGACATTAAAATACAAAAAAATTGGTGGGAAATAAAATCACTGTCTAGGTCAGTGTTTGGGTTCATCCTCCAGCCAGGTGTTGTTGGGTCCCATTGATTGTGTATGGACCTGTGGGATTGGGGGAAACAGGTTCTTCTAGTTCCAGAACTGTGTAGAATTGTGTAACAGGGGAGATCTGTGCTTACTGTCTGGCGCACGCGTGGTTCTGCAGGAAGGGGGCAGCAGCCTCGTCAGATCCGCCTGTCAATCATGGCAATGACATGGAGAGGTTGGGAGGAAGGTGTGTTGGCTTTCCTTCTCTCTGAGTGGTTGAGAGGTGGGCCTTGGGGGGTTGCTCAGCCCATAAGAACTGCGCTTGGTTGTGCATTCAGGTGGCTATGCCCGGGGAAACCCAGTGACGCTAGCTGAGGAGGCGTAAACAAACACCAGGCAGGAACGCCAGTGGTAGGAGCAAGAGAATAAAATCAGGCAAGCACGGCTAAGGAAGACAGCCAGCCTTAAATAAACTGTTTGTTAAAATATATGGTTACGTACCCGAGGGGACGTGTGTAGTGATAGGGGAACCTTGGCCACCCCAGTGTATAGTGCACAGCGAAGCGTGCGCCTGCCTATACCTGTATTGGTAACCTATGGTCCTGATTACCATTGCCGTTATACAGGCCACAGACAACAGCGCCCTCTGCGGGCTAAAATAAATCAAAAAGAAAATTAATAAAACTGGGCGCCTGTGCTGTGTTTTCAAGTACAATCTTCTGTCTCCCATGTCAGTGAATACCCCCACTCTTCCACAAATGGGAACAGTTCTAAACGGATTAAATGAAGGTGCAAGAACATTGTGAAGTGGAATACTTAGAGAGGGTAAGGGGAGACATTCTTGCAGTCTGTGTACAACAGTGATAAGTTTGGATTTTACCAACTTACTCTAAGTTTATTTTAGTAGAGTACCAAAGAACACATCGGTTTAAAGATATTTTAAGTGACGTATGTTGATCAACTCTAAATGAATGTTGTATAAGCAATTGCATGATACAGCAGTTGTTTTCTTATGCCAGACTAACAGAGCACAGAGGGGTAGATGTACTAAAGTGTTGCTGTTGTCACAATAGTCGCAAACCAGTTGCAAACGGGTCAGAAGTCTAGGGTGAAATGCACTAAACAAGTGCAATGCTGTTAGCAACTTTTTAGGGAATGCTTTGAGGCAGCAGTTTTTCTTTGCAGTTCAGCCTTAGATGAATATGTAATTATGGCCGTTCCTGCATAAATTCGCAAAAATGGGGTGGAGATGAGGATCCTCAAATATTATAATGAGATACTAAAGCTGCAACACTTACAATTGCATCAATTTGTTAAGAACTTTTGAAAGCACGTTTTAAATAGTCGCAATTAGCAAACCTTTAAAAGGCAGTATAAAAAACACTATTCCTTAACCATGGCCGCTGTGATTGCAGCAAGAAGGAGACATTGTCTTCAGCAAGAATGAGTGGTTCGTAGAATTAGAAGAGAAAGGGTATTTCGTACCTGCATTACTCAATTCGATTCTAATGAAGACCAAATTAAGCACAAATACAGGCTCGGCAGCCACATAATTCTTGAGCTGCTGTCTGATTTAAAAGCAGACCTGGAACCCAGAGAAGCCATGCTATCCCTGCAGTGGTCAAACTGTTGTCCACCCTGCATTATCTTGACTCTGGGTCCACTGTTTCTCGAACATTGCCAGTTGTGCTCAATGCATTTTTGAGGCAAACACCCAAATACCTATTTTTCCCTAAAAGCACGGTGTACTTACAAGCCTTGAAAACACATTTCTATGACATTTCTGGTTTCCCCAAAGTCTTGGGAGCAATAGACTGCACACATGTGCCACTAACCCCTCCAGCTCATTCTGAGCATCTGTATAGGAATAGGAAACACAACTATCCTATTAATGTGCAGGTGGTTTGTAATTGTGCACAACTTAGCACTGCACCACTGACTAACTCAAATAAAAACTGACAGTATAAATTTGGCTTATAGGCTACTCATGATAATACCAATTTAGTGGTATAATGCAACATTTGTTGCTGGTCCCTTGTAATTCGTATTAACGAGAATAGACTATCCTGTAAGTATCATAACTTGTCAATGCCGCACCATGATCTATTTTGTGTATTGTCTAGGCTACTAAGTAGGCCAAGTTACAAATAATAATAATTAAAAAAACTAAACGCTAAAATCATTTAGTTTCAATTTTAAATAATCTTTTATTCACATTGTACATCAATGTGTACAATGCAGCAGCATGGTTTATTTTGTGTTACTGGTAGCCTACAGGCTAAAGTAAAAAGCAAGTACGCTAGGTATTCATTTGATTTTACTACTGTACAGATTTACATTTTTATGTAATGTAATGTGTAGTGTACCCAAAACACATTAGTGTTAATTCTGCGCAATGATTTATACATTTAAAATACATTTTTATAAGCTTTTTGATATACATATTTTTTTTATTTGGGAGTGAAGGTGGGGGCCCCACTATAGAATCTGATGGGATTAAACTGCCTTTCATTATTTATTCAAAAAAATGTCACACGACTCTCGCAATGCCAGAGATCTTGCGAAGATGACGCAACAAATATTTGGTATATATTGCGGCTCTCTTCATTAACATTTTCTCTTAGTACATATGACAAAATGTATAGTTTGCGAATTGTCTCAATGAAAATGCAAATTTCGGTACATTTGCGCTGAGACTGGCCCATCTTAGTACATCTATCCCACAGTCTCCTGAAACATCCTATAACTACTCATCACAACCCCTGCATGCACTGGCTTACTGTCCCGTGCTTGTCAAAACACATTCGTTTTCATTATCTTTGCTATGTCAACAGAAGCTGGAAGGTATTTAAATGTTTACAAAGCAAAACACATATAATTCAAGCAGCCATAGCAGAAGCACACTTATTTTTTTTTTCCATTTCAATTTCACTTCTGTTTTCATTGATTCGTTTAAAAAAATAATTGCTGATTTCTTCATTTGTAGCCAATATTCAGATATTTTAGCTTATAAAGTGCACATGAATTTACATATAGGGTTTTTTATTATTATTATTATGATACATGGTGAACAATAATTTTCCTGTAAACTTCAGTGTTTTACAGTCTTGATAACATGCTTCTGGAATGAAAACCGTGTATAATAATGGTGGTGGCACAAGACCTATTTATAATAAGGTTGATTATAAAACTGCTATAAAACACGAACACAACAAAGCACTGTCAAAACCAAAACAAACAACTATTATTATTATTATTATTATTATTATTATTATTGTTGAGTAATATCAGACCACCGAAACTTAAAAAGGGACATGGGTTTGGATCACTATTTTAAGAAACTGTAATGTCCTTCTGGAGAGAGGGGATTAGAGGTTGGTTATATCTCCATTCTTTTTTAAGGAAAGGCGTAACAGTATGCACGTGTTTTTGACAACAGCATGAGGCATTTCTCCTGTAGAATTAAATTTTACTTTATATGGGCTACATGTTTCCAGATTTGTAATAAAGCAAACTAAAAGACTAACACAATGATTTAATCCTTAACCCTTAGCATGGAACAATGATTGTAAATAACATGTTGTGAAAAACCTCTCTTGCTGATCAGTACTTGTGATATAAAAGATCAAATACATCTACCTTGTTGGTGTTGAGCTAATGTAAAATACCAATATAACTAATGATACTAATACTAATATAAACACTACTACTACTACTGCTGCTGCTAAGAATAAAAATAATACTTTAGATTTGTGTTTTTCCACCCATACTCTAATAAATAATGTCATTAAAGAGACAGCTAAAATATAGAATAACTTACCAGAATAAAAGAAAAAAAGACTGCTTTCCAAAGGGCCATGTGCTCCCTGAAGTGCTGTGTTTGTTCAGTCTTTGTGTGGTGTACACAGTGTGCCCAGTACAGTAGTGCTTCCAGCCTTCAAGCCTCACTTTATCATATACCCTAATTGTTCAATGAGTCCAACAGCCCTCAGTGTGGAGCTGCTGATCAGAGCAATGGCTATTCTCTAGTGTGTTCCATCTGGAGTTTGAGGACACACACACACACACACACACACACACACACGTCAATCTTTTTTATTTAGTCTCAAATATAAGCTTTATGTGCCTGTTCTTCAATAGGCAATTAATAGGTTGAAACACATGTAGTTATTTTCAATTAAACAATCCAAGCAAATCATGTTCTTGTTTTTCTGTATTTTTTTGTAAGTGAGTTTTTTTTGTCTTTTCCTGTTTTGACTCAATGTAGATTCATTTTGCATTATTTTCCTGATACCTGACATTGAATACTACAGTATTATACAAATGCATTTATTAAAATTACTTTACATATACCACTCACTTGACATACATTTTGAATATCAAAAGCATGGCATCCATTTTGAATACAAAAATGGAAACAATCCTGTACTAACACTTTTTAAATCTCAAGAGCTGATTGAATATGCAGTAAATATGGTAAAAAAAAAAAAAAAAAAAAAAAAGTTAGCTGTTAGCCGCGTTTACATCTGCCAGAGTGATTTGAAATAAGTTCTGTGTGTTTCTCGGCAGCTGAGAGACCAAATCAGATGCAGGCTCTCCCACTTGATCTTATGGTGGAAGTTACCTTTTAAGCATTAAATGCACTAGAGGAAATGCAGATAAGAAAAAAACTAAAATAAAACAAAAACATTTTGGCAAAATAAAGGGCTATCAATGAATGTTTCTATAAGGCAAATATTGGAGGAAGTAAAGAAATAATAAATAGTAACAGTCGCAGGCAGAAGTGAACATTAGCCACTAATATGCCAGACTAAAATATACAATGTCTGGTAGTTTAACAAACAATCTTTATAAAAAACAAAAGCACTTCAGCAATTTCAGATATTTCTTAATGACAAAAGTATTGGCACATTTTGATTAAAAGTCTGTAAAAACTGAACAGAACTAATTAAACTGATTGAAAACCATTGCACTGTAATTAACCTGCATTATAAAGTTAATAGCCAGAAAAAGAGTAAGTATTTCTAACATCTGTTGAAGAAGAACATTTTGGCAACATAGCAGATGATGGTCAAGACAAAGGAGTTGGATTCACATTTGAGAAAAGCACTCGTAGCAAAACTACAACAAGGGAAATGGCTACAGAACAGTATCAAAGAAATATGGAATACCAAAATCCACAATCAGAGCAGTAATCAAGAAGTACCACAGAACAAATTCAACTGAAACACTTGAAAGAAGTGGATGTCCAGAGAAAATTACAGATACAGCAGGCAGGAGAAAAAGCCAAGATTAAAAGCCAAGAAAGATTTAGAAGAATCAGGCATAATAGTGCAAAAATAACTGTACAAAGAACACAGAACACAAAAGAGTTTGATGTACATAGACAACGCTGCAAACTACTTTTAAAGAAAATTCAGAAAACAAACGTCTAAAATTTGCTAGGAATCTGAAGCATTCCAACATGACAATGACCCAAAGCATAAGACTAAGTCAACTCTGGAATTCTTGAAGAAAACGAAGACAAAAGTTCTGGAATGGTCTTCGCAATCACCAGATCTCAATCCAATAGAAATGCTTTGGACTGATTTGAAAAAGCTGTAGCCAAGCATTGTGTATCCAATCTGTCTGAGCTGAAGGAAATATGCAAGACAGAATGAGCACGGATTTCATCAACAAGATGTAACATACTGGTTAAGAATTAACATCTGAATGCTGTAATAAAAACAAAAGGAGGACACACAAAATACTAAAGCAGTGATGCCAATACTGAATAAATACTTTAAATTAAATAAGTTTGTTTCTTTTTTGATAAAGATTTTGTTAAATTACTAGAAATTGTGTATGTTGCTTTTTGTTTTATTAAAACGTGGTTAAGGTTTACTAAATGCATGTCCTTAATCTGATAACTTGAATTATGGTACAGTAAGCGTAGGGTGCCAATACTTTTGTCTGCAACTGTATATCATTGACCTTTGTAGAAAGTCAGATTGCAGACTGGATTTGTAGACTGCAGATAGAACCAGTGGCAGACCCTTTCTGATAATGGAACAAGATGAGATTCAGTTTTACTCACTGGTTTTGTGATGCAGATGAAAGTGTAACATTAGTTGGTTCATAAATGGACTGAAGTAAATCTAGAGTCCTCTGTGGTGCAAGGTTAGTCATGTAATCAGGAGTTTTCAGGTTCAAATCCTGCTTGTGCCAAGTTGCTGATCTTGGCCAGGGGCCCTCAGGGAGTGCTGCATTGGCTTTTGCGCACATACACGCAGAGGTCTCCAACTAGGGTTGCCAACTGTGCGGTTTTGTCCTCTGTGCCATATATGTTGCAATTCAATTATTTTTTGGGGGGTGCTGTCCTGTTTTGAAAAAATGGAAAGTTGCCAACCCTATCTCCAAGCCTGGTCCCGGAGAGCCCCAATCAATGGCTAAATATCTGGAACACATGCTAATCTTGACTAATTAAGACAATAATTGATTAAATTAAGTAACTGAGAGCTTGGTTGAAAGAAAAACCAGAAGACCCTGTAGCTCTCCAGGACCAGGGATGGAGACCCCTGCACAGGATGAGAGGCAGATCAGCTGGGGGTGGATCCCTTATACAGCCATAGTGACCCCTGCTGTATTGGAGCCAGACATGGCCAGGTTTCAGTTGCTTAACTTAGACAAGTAATCAGCTAATCCAATGTTTTTCAACCAGGATTGCTGGGCCTATAAAATAATGCTCTGTTGTTCCCTCAGCCCTGCCCCTTTAAAGATGAAAAACGAGCCAGCGGAAGCGCTGCTGCTGGACCAAGCACAGCCGGAGAGGAACAAAACAAAAGAAAAAGAAAAAGAAAGAAAAATGATTTTTTCTTTAGTAGCGGGGAAAACTTGGGCAGAACCCCAGAAATTATCTGCATAGCAGGTAAAGGGAATGGGTGAGCATAGGACGGAGACCCAGGCCGTGCGGATAGCGACAGTCGTGGTAAAGCTGCTTTATTTTGTAGTTTGTTAAAAGTGTTTTATTTTTTATTTTTCTTTGTACCTTCTGTTTTTGTTTATTATTTGTTTAGGCACCTGCAAGTGTCTATCTGGCCCTGTCTCATTTACCATTGCTGGTATCTAGGACCGGCGGACCTTTAGTGCCACCTGCCGGTGAATAATAAACAGTGCACCCGAGTGGTGTTTAGCACTAAAACTTTCTGTCTCCTGTGTCAGTGAATTCCTCACCCTTGCACACGTGGTGTAAGAAGTGGGATTCACTGGCACTGCCTACAAAAAACAGTGCACTGAAAAGGAGCAGAAATGGATGCCACCCAGTTTGCGGCGACGCTGGATCTCCTACGCCAGACCCTAACTGCTGCGGTGTAGGGGGCTGCTAGGCCGGCAGGACCAGATCCCAGGTTGCAGAGTCCAACCAAGATGACGGCAGAGGATCCACCCGAAGCTTATCTGGCCCAGGCACAATGGGCTAGCTACCTCTTGCCACAGCTGACGGGGGAGATGCAAGCAGCGTAGAGAAGACTGTCTCCCGAGTGTATGATGGATTACCCCGCGCTGAAAGCAGCCATCCTTAATCACGTGGGGGCCACGCCGGAGGGATACCACCAAAAGTTTTGGGAGGAGCGCTTCTCGGCGGAGGAACATCCCAGAACCATTGCCCATCGGCTGAAGGATTACGCCATGGGCTGGCTGAACCCGGATGTGAACACCAAAGTTAGGCTGGTGGAGATGATCATGGTCGATCATGGCCCCGGGACCTCGGCTATGGGTGCAGCGGCAGGCACCTGCCACTCTGGAGCGGGCGGTCGAATTGGCAAAGCAGTACCAGGCAGCGGAACCAACACCAGCTAGATTGCCTGGAAAGAGTGTGACTATCGTATCACCCCCTCTACTGGCCCCGGAGAGGGCGAAGGGACTGGGGGGAAGGGGAAGACAGGTTTTTGGATGGGGGGTGGCGGTGGGAGCTCCCGGCCTGGGAACCGGGGCAGGGTGGGGTTACCCACGGGCTGCTGCAGTGTCAGGGTCTCACTCGGTCACCTTATCGTCAAGCTTCTTTGATGGCTCCGGTATTTCCACCTCTTGCTGAAGCTCCAGGGTGAGAAACTAGTCCACCGAGGTGTTGGACATGCAGGGAGGTGGGCTACATCGCTCAGGATTGTCCCATGATGGATTGTGACCTCAGCTGACCAGGTAAGCGTGTTTAATTACCTCAGTCACTTCAGCAGATGGCTTTTGTTATTCCTGTGTAAGTGGATGGTACAAGAACCCAGGCTCTCTTGGATTCAGGGTGTGGTCAGTCTCTAATACAGGAGAGCATAATCTCATCGGGGCATAAACAAATATTGGGACGGGTGCATATTAAATGTATTCATGGAGATGTACGCTCTTATCCCAAGGTTAGTATAAATGTAAAAATTGGCCAGCAGGTGATGCAAGTAGAGGTAGGGTTGTGTCCTCAACTGCCAGTACCAGTAGTTCTGGGACGGGACTGTGGGCAGTTTAAGGATTGGTTAGCTGCCCTGACAGCCCCGTCCTCCCTATTGGCTAAGAAAGAGGAAGTAATTGGAGAGATCTTCCCCTTTCGTGACCCAGAGTGGTATTGTCACAAATTGAAACCCCGTAAAACAAAACGGGAGCGCCGGGCCACTAAGAATCAGGGCTGGCAATGGAGGGGGTCTGAGAAATTTCAGGTGGGGGCGATTGGTGAAGAGTCTGGGGGGGAGGCCGCGGAGCCAGCACAGGGGTCTGGTTCGGCTGTCTCCACTCAGGACCGACCCGATCCCAAGCTGGAAGCCATGGGAGCTGATTTTTTAGCTCGTTCCTGTGACTTCCGACTCGAGCAAGGACGTGACAACGTGCTGGGCAGGCTCTTTGACCAAGCAGCTGTGGTTAATGGTTGGGTGGTCGAGCCTAGACGCGTTGCCGCGTACCCTCACTTTGAAATTGCTCGAGATCTCTTGTACCGTGTTGAGAAATTACCCCAGACTGGGGAAGTGCTTCACCAATTGCTCATTCCTAAACCCTTTAAGGAGGATTTGTTGCGGTTGGCTCATGCTATCCCCTGTCTGGTCATTTGGGAAGGGATAAGACTAAAGTGAGGGTTGTGTCACGATTCTACTGGATGGGGCTGGATGGTGACGTCAGACGTTTTTGCGAACGTTATGGGGAGTGTCAGAAGGCCAGTCCTAGAGCCGTCCCACAAGCTCCATTGGTGCCATTGCCACTAGTGGAAGCTCCGTTTGAGCATATTGGAATGGATATAGTTGGACCGCTGGAGAGGAGTGCGGCAGGATACACACACCTATTGGTCATTCTGGATTACACTATGTGTTATCCCGAGGCCATTCCCCTCTGCTCCACCTCTGCTAAATCTGTTGCCAACGAGCTCGTGAAGGTCTTTTCCTGAGTCAGGATCGCCAAAGAAGTGTGTGGAGTAGTGGTTAGGGCTCTGGACTCTTGACCGGAGGGTCGTGGGTTCAATCCCAGGTGGGGGACACTGCTGCTGTACCCTTGAGCAAGGTACTTTACCTAGATTGTTCCAGTAAAAACCCAGCTGTATAAATGGGTAATTGTATGTAAAAATAATGTGTAAAAAATTATGTAATTGTATGTAAAAATAATGTGATATCCTGTAACAATTGTAAGTCGCCCTGGGTAAGGGTGTCTGATAAGAAATAAAGAATAAATAATAAAGAAATACTAACCGACCAAGGCACCAACTTCATGTCCCGACTAGTCCACGGAACATGTAAGCTTTTGGGAATTAAGACCATTAGGACATCGGTTTCATCCTCAAACCGATGGTCTTGTGGAGCTTTTTAATAAGACCCTTAAGAACAGATTTATTAATAGTGATATCCGTTACTGGGACCAGCTGATTCCCTCCCTTCTCTTTGCGATCAGAGAGGTACCCCAGGCTTCTATGGGGTTTTCACCATTCGAGTTGTTGTATGGGCAGAGACCAAGGGGTGTGCTTGATCTGGTCAAAGAGATGTGGGAGGAGCAGCAGGATAATTCGACCAATACCATCCGGTATGTGTTGGACCTGCGCAAATGTCTTGAGTCTGTTGGAAAATGTCTGCTTGACAATTTGCAGCAGGCACAGCGCAGACAGGAGACACAGTACAACCGAGTTGCTCGGTTACGCACATTTCATTTGGGATGGTGAGAAAAGCACATTTATCATGTAAACCTCCTAAAGCCCTGGTTGCAACAGGAGACATTGTTAGTGGTGCAAGCAGATGACGTCACAGACCTGGGACCTGATCTTTAAGTGTTGCGCAAAAAGGGTCGGTTCAGATTGCAGATAATCTGACACCAACACAGAAATGTCAGGCTCGGACTCTGGTGACGGAATTTCCTGATGTGTTTTCTCCCGTCCCGGGGCAGACTCGAGTAGCCCATCATCACACTGAAGTTGAGTCGGGGGTGCCAGTTCGCCAGAGGCCATACCGTATACCTGAATGCAAAAGGTAATAAAAATGGAAATTGATGAGATGCTTAGACTGGGGGTAATAGAAGAGTCCCAAAGTGACTGGAACAGTCCCATTGTTTTAGTAGATAAGCCAGATGGGTCAACTCAATTTTGCATTGACTTCAGGCAAGTTAATGAAAAATCGAAGTTTGACACTTATCCTATGCCCCGGGTAGATGAGATGCTGGAGCGTCTGGGCATGGCTCATTTTATGATTGGATTTAAGGAAGGGGTACTGGCAGATACCCCTGACCCCGGAATCCAGAGAGAGGATGGTGTTTTTGACTCCCTTCGGGTTGTACCAATTTAGAACCATACCCTTTGGGTTGCACGGAGCGCCAGCCACTTGCTCTGAAGGGAAGGCTGTGTAGCAAGCCAGTGCTGTGCAGTCCTAATTTCAGTAAGAGGTTCACCCTGCAGACGGATCCGTCACACACAGATCTCGGGGCAGTGTTGTCTCGGGAGGTCCGGGGAAGAGAGCACCTGGTCCTGTACATCAGCAGGAAGCTCCTTCCCCGTAAGAAAAACTATAGTACCATCGAGAAGGAGTGTGTTGCGGTAAAATGGGCAGTCGAGTCACTCCGGTACTACCTCCTGGGGCAACACTTCACCCTGGTGACAGATCATGCCCCCTTAGCATGGCTTCACCAGATGAAAGATAACAATGCCAGAGTCACGCGGTGGTACTTGGTCCTGCAGCCCTATGTCTTTAGGGCTGTCCACCGAGCAGGAAAGCTGCATCAAAACGCAGATTTTTTCTCAAGGGAAGGCATGGGAATGTAGAATTTCCGAATGTACCGGTGGTGCCATTCTGAGGGGGAGGATATGTAACAGGGGAGATCTGTGCTGACTGTCTGACGTATGCATGGTGCTGCAGGAAGAGGGCAGCAGCCTCGTAAGATCTGCCTGTTCGTCATGGCAGTGACAAGGAGAGGTAGGGCAGAGGGTGTGTTGGCTTTCCATCTCTCTGAGTGCTGACAGGCACGCCTTGGTGGGCCTATAAAATAATGCTCTGTTGTTCCCTCAGCCCTGCCCCTTTAAAGACAAAAAACAAGCTTGCGTAAGCGTTGCACCGCCGGAGAGGAAGAAAACAAAACAAAATAAAAAGAAAGAAAAAGGATTTTTGTAGCGGGGAAAACTTGGGCAGAACCCCGGAAAGTATTTGCATAGCAGGTTGAGAAAATAGGTGAGACCCAGGCCGTGCGAATAGCGACGTTCGATGTAAAGCTGCAGAGTGCAGCACCTTTATTTTGTAGTTTGTTAAAAGTGTTTTATTTTCTGTTTTTCTTTGTACCTTCTGTTTTTGATTATTATTTGTAGGCACCTGCAAGTGTCTATCTGGCCTTGTCTCATTTACTATTGCTAGTATCTGGGACCGGCGGTCCTTTAATGCCACCTGCCGGTGAATAATAAACAGTGCACCCGAGTGGTGTTTAGCACTAAAACTTTCTGTCTCCTGTGTCAGTGAATTCCTCACCCTTGAACAGAGATGAATACAGCAAAAAAAAATGAAATCAATTCCTTTATCCGATAATACCATAGCAAGAAGGATTGATGATATGGCCTCAGATGTCTCCGTTCAATTACTTGAAAAGCTTCGAAACACTGATGCATTTGCAGTGCAAGTTGATGAATCGACTGACATTTCTAATGATGCCCAGCTACTTGTATCTGTAAGATTCTTTGAAAACAGCAAAGTGTCTGAAGAATTCCTGTTTTGTAAAAACTTGCCAAAATGTACTACCGGTGCTGAGATTTTTAAAGTGCTTGATGAGTTTTTGGTGGAGAATGGCATCTCATGGGCAAAATGTATCGCACTGTATACAGATGGAGCCAGAGTGGACTACTTGGACGTGTAAGGTAAGTGGCACCCTGTGGCAGAGTGTCCCACCCCTATATATTTATTTATTATTATTTGTATTTTTGTTTGCGGCGCAGTTAAAAGCGCCGCGTATTTGTTATTGTTTATATATTTAAAAGCGTCGTGAGGATGCGTGGCTGATCAGCTACTGATTATTTAACTAGCTGACAGGGTCCTGTTTTGCCTGGGGTCGCTACCAGTCCTGCCATGCAGCAGGAAATACTGTGGCTGGAACCCCATGAAGGGGAGCTGACGGCCATGAAGAAGGGGGGGGAGGTCAGGAGACCAGCTCCCCCCGCAACAATTTCGCTGCAGGAGAACGGGTGGCCAGAGCCCCACGGAGGGGAGCTGCAGGCCATGAAGAAGGGGGGGTCAGGAGATCAGCTCCCCCCGCAGCAATTTCGCTGCAGGAGAATGGGTGGCCGGAGCCCCACGGAGGGGAACTGCCAGCCATGAAGAAGGGGGGGGCAGGTCTGGAGACCACCCCCAAAATTTCCTTGGCCGGAGGAGCCGGCCTGTGCGTGGTCCACCGGGACGCTACAGTTGTTGGGGTACAGTTGTGGCCACCCCCGGAGACACCTTGCTTCCCCTGTTCCTGGGCCGGGACTGCTAGCCGGGACTTTGGGGACTAAGGGGGGAGGTGGCCGAAAAGGCCATGTGTGCTGCGCACACATGGGAAATGTCGTTTTAAGACCTTGAAATATACCTTTGCTTCTATGCCTGATCCCACATTTTCCACAATTCTTTTCAACGTCCCATTCCTGCCTATTGGCTGAGCGTCGCAGAACAAACAGGGGTGGCACATTCAAATTCCAAACTACACAGACAGACACGGAGCATTTCGCTTATTTGTTTTTCAGTTACTAACTGTCTCTGTTGAACCGAATACTGTTTTGTTTTTAGCCGTATTTTTATTTTCATCGGCAGACACGCTCTGGATGCAAGTACAGTGCTGACATGTCATTTCCTAAAATTATATTAAGCGAGGTTTCGGGTATATATATAAAGAAAAAAGGGAGTGCATATTTTAGCACTAGTACAACAAGACCATGTACGGAATTAAAATGAATGGACTATAGAATAGTCGTTATTTTTTTTATTTTTTTTTTTAACAATTTAATTGGTTTAAAAGCAAACAAGATTATCCATAAACTAATGTTAACAGAAAATAAATATAAAAAGAGAAGTTCGACAAAAGCTGCCGGGAAGCACTGTCGCTGCTGATTGCTTGTTTCTACACGCATTGAAAAGGGAGTCTCGTCTTCCAGAATATCACTTACAATGTGTGCCATCAAAAATAAAAATAAAGTTTATAAAGAAGATGATTTCAGCAATCTAAAACAGCACACGAACAATTAAGAACATAAGAACATAAGAAAGTTTACAAACGAGAGGAGGCCATTCAGCCCATCTTGCTCGTTTGGTTGTTAGTAGCTTGATCACAGAATCTCATCAAGCAGCTTCTTGAAGGATCCCAGGGTGTCAGCTTCAACAACATTACTGGGGAGTTGGTTCCAGACCCTCACAATTCTCTGTGTAAAAAAGTGCATCCTATTTTCTGTTCTGAATGCCCCTTTATCTAATCTCCATTTATGACCCCTGGTCCTTTTTTCTTTTTTCAAGTCAAAAAGTCCCCCGGTTGACATTGTCTATACCTTTTAGGATTTTGAATGTTTGAATCAGATCGCCGCAGTAGTCTTCTTTGTTCAAGACTGAATAGATTCAATTCTTTTAGCCTGTCTGCATACGACATGCCTTTTAAACCTGGGATAATTCTGGTTGCTCTTCTTTGCACTCTTTCTAGAGCAGCAATATCCTTTTGTAACGAGGTGACCAGAACTGAACACAATATTCTAGGTGAGGTCTTACTAATGCATTGTAGAGTTTTAACATTACTTCCCTTGATTTAAATTCAACACTTCTCACAATATATCCGAGCATATTGTTAGCCTTTTATAGCTTCCCCACATTGTCTAGATGAAGACATTTCTGAGTTAACATAAACTCCTAGGTCTTTTTCATAGTTCCCTTCTTCAATTTCAGTATCTCCCATATGATATTTATAATGCACATTTTTATTGCCCGCATGCAATACTTTACACTTTTCTCTATTAAATTTCATTTTCCATGTGTCTGCCCAATTCTGAATGCTGTCTAGATCATTTTGAATGACCTTTGCTGCTTCAACAGTGTTTGCCACTCCTCCTATTTTTGTGTCGTCTGCAAATTTAACGAGTTTGCTTACCCCATTACTCCCCCCTCCCGGGAAAAATAATCCGCATTTTGGTGATCTTTCCATGTAAGGCTACAATGCCAAATACCACCGAGTTATCCGGGCATTGCTATCCTTCATAGTGCTTAACCATCTGAGTGGGGCGTGGTCCGTGACTAGATCAAATGAATGTCCCAGTAAGTAATATCTGAGGGAGTGAGTCGCCCATTTAATGGCCAAGCACTCCTTCTCTACAACTGAGTAATTGCGCTCCCTAGGAAGCATTTTTTTGCTAATGTAAAGAATGGGGTGCTCCACCCCGTTAACCCTCTGGGACAAGACCGCCCCCCCAAACCAACCTCTGACGTCAGTATGGAGGAGGAATCTCTTGCTAAAGTCTGGTAATATTAGCGCAGGAGCCTGGCACAGTTTTTTGCTTGATGGTCTCAAACGCTCCCTGACACTCTTCTGACCACTTGACTACATTTGGCGACTTTTCTTAGTGAGGTTCACCAGAGGATCGACCACGGTGGCATACTCGGGGATAAAGCGGCGGTAATAACCGCCAATCCTAACAGTGACCTCACCTGGGATTTAGTTTTGGGACACTGGCCCACCAAAGCCTGGACTTTGGTGGCTACGGGTTTCACCTGTCCGTTTCCCATGATAAATCCTAAGTACTGAGTTTCAGATTTCGCAAACGCACATTTTTTTAGGTTGGCTGTCAGCCGGGCAGCCCTTAGAGACTGAAGGACGGCTGTAAGTCGAATTACATGCTCTCTCCAGGTGGAGCTATATATCACCACATCGTCAATATAAGCTGCTGCATACTCACGATGGGGATGTAACACCTCGTCCATCAGTCTCTGAAAGGCGGCGGGCGCACCATGTAGCCCAAACGGCATGGTTTTAAAATGGAACAGACCATCCGGAGTTGAAAATGCCGTTTTTTCACATGAATCGCGGGTTAAAGCGATCTGCCAATATCCCTT
Organism: Huso huso; assembly: GCA_036884735.1. Lineage (NCBI taxonomy): Eukaryota > Metazoa > Chordata > Actinopteri > Acipenseriformes > Acipenseridae > Huso > Huso huso. Next base: position 24,670,198 of record CM072672.1, on the reverse strand, counting down.
CGTCAGGTCCAAAGTTGAGATAAACCTGGCCGTCCCCAGTCGGTCGAGGAGTTCGTCGATCCGAGGCATGGGGTAGGCGTCGAACTTGGCGATAGCATTGACCTTTCGAAAATCGACACAGAAGCGATTAGTGCCGTCCTTCTTGGCCACTATAACAATAGGACTGCACCACTCGCTTCTGGAAGGCTCAATGACCCCAAGTTCAAGCATCGCCCTCATCTTATTCTGGACGGCGGAGTAATAACAGCATATTCGGTAAGGTTAGTCCTGCCGGGCACGTCAGAAAACACATCCTCAAATTTCCCAATCAACTTACGCAATTCTACTTGCTGATCCGGAAGTAACTGTTTCCCCATTGAAATCTGGCTGGGGCTAGGGGTCTCTATACAGGGTCCTAAGTCATCCTCCATCTCGCCTGGGGCTATGAATAAGACCTCCCTTGCCTTCCAGGGTTTTAACAAATTGACATGATAGATTTCTGTTTTATTTTGGCGATCGGGCTGTCTAATTTCATAATTCACTAATCCTATGGCCTGTATCACCTCATATGGCCCCTGCCATTTAGCACACAGTTTCGATTCCAATGATGGAAGAAGCAGCATTACTTTATCTCCTGGCTGAAAGGTTCGAATTCGTGCATTGGTATTGTAATGCCGCTGTTGCCGACGTCACGGCCTGATCCAGGGTAGTGGGGTTGTGCTGGCGAATCCAGGCTTGCGTGTCAGCCCCGACCACATGGCAGAACTGCTCCATAACAATGGCTTCCCCCATCTGGACCTGGGGTTCAGCCATTGTGCCATGTGGTCGCACAACCGCTGCGCCACCACCCTGGGCCGGGTGTTCGGTGGCCGCCGAAACTCCCGGAACCTGACCCGGTGGGTCTCCCCATGATGTTAAGACGGCGGAGGATAGCCTGTTTCACCAGGTCATACTGGGCAGCGTCTCTCTCTCACACGCACTGTACCTTGCCAGAAGGAACAGAACCCCGGGCCACGCTCCCTTTTGTACGCCCCGTCCCGTCCCCATTGGTCAGCGAGGGCAACCGCCGTCAGCCAATGCATGATTGCCACCGCGCTTCCCGACCAGGTCTGTGACGTTGCGCACCGCGGCTCCGCCTGCTCCTCCTCCCCAGCGTCCTCACCGGTCGGAAGGGAGATCTAAAACAAGAATTCACTCTCTCTTTGTCACAATGCAGTACACGTATGCTTTTCCCCCCATGCATCAATGTATATTAGGCTCGCCCCCTTCCTAAAGAATAGTGTGCATGAGCTTGTGCTGACATAGGCTGCGTCTCAAACCATTCCCTTGCACCCTACACCCTTCGACAAGTGTACACTTCGCGTGACGTTTTACTGACGTCACAGAGTGTGCACTTGGGTGAGCGATGGAGTAGGGTGTAGGGTGGAGCTAAAAAACTTTAAATGGGACTCACTTCAGCATCATCATTCAGCACCTTTACCTTTGACTGAGCAAGAAGCTATGCAATCTTTTGTTGTCAGATTGTAGTTTGAAGAATGGCTGTAGCATGAGCACTATTCCTGTTCCAAAGAACTGCGGCAAGGATTTCAGCAAGAAGGAGACGTCTTCACCGTGCTATTGCACTACTGAGAACATTTTACATGTATATGGATATTTTTAAACTTTGAGAATTTGAAAACCTTTGATATTGGTTAATAAAATAAAACCTTTGCCACATCTTACAAACTTCATAATGTAGCCTAATATTTATGTTTTTTTTGTGTATTAAGATATTATTATTATTATTATTATTATTATTATTATTATTATTATTATTATTATTTATTATTATTATTTATTTCTTAGCAGACGCCCTTATCCAGGGCGTCTTACAGTCGTAAACAAGTATTAATACAATTAAGAGCAAGATAAAATACAATGACTTCGGTTCTAGCAAGTACAAGTATATGACAAAATACGATTCAATAACGGAGCAGATAACAGTGTCAGTGATAGTTGCATCAGGATATAATTAAATACAAACTACTACAGATTAAATAACACTTGTGACAGATTACAGTACTCTAAAGTACAGGATTAAATGCAGTAAAATAGGGAGCAGATAAGAGCAAAAGCACATTTAAGGAAGAGTGATAAAGTGTCCAGAGGGAAAAGAGGAGTTCTACAGGTGCTGTCTGAAGAGGTGAGTCTTGAGGAGGCGCCGGAAAGTGGTCAGGGACTGGGCAGTCCTGACATCTGTAGGAAGGTCATTCCACCACTGCAGGGCGAGGGTGGAGAAGGAGCGGGCTCTGGAGGCAGGGGAGCGTAGAGGAGGTACAGACAGTCTTCTTGTGCAGGAGGAGCGGAGAGGTCGAGTGGGGGTGTAGGGAGAGATGAGGGTCTGGAGGTAGCTGGGTGCAGTCTGGTCAAGGCATCTGTAGGCGAGTACAAGAGTTTGAACTGGATGCGAACGGTGATCGGGAGCCAGTGGAGTGAGCGGAGCAGTGGAGTTGCGTGGGAGAAGCGAGGCAGAGAGAACACCAAGCGAGCAGCGGAGTTCTGGATGAGCTGGAGCGGACGGGTGGTGGACGCAGGGAGGTCAGCCAGGAGGGAGTTGCAGTAGTCTAGGCGGGAGAGTACCAGGGCCTGGACCAGGAGCTGGGTGGCATAGTTGGTGAGGAAGGGTTGGATTCTTCGTATGTTGCTCAGGAAGAAACGGCAAGTGCGTGCCAGAGTGGAGAAGTGCTGGAAAGAAGAGAGGCAGGGGTCCAGGGTGACTCAGAGGTTCTTAGCAGAGGAGGAGGGAGAGAGTGTGGTAGATTCCAAAGGAATGGCGATAGAGAGATCAGAGGAGGGGGAGGAGGAGGAGGGAAAGAAAAGGAGGTCAGATTTAGAAAGGTCGAGTTTGAGGTGATGCGAGTGCATCCAGGAGATAGCAGACAGACAGGTAGATATACAGGAGGGGATGGTGGAATCAGAGGTGGGGAAGGAGAGGAAAATCTGAGCATCATCAGCATAGAAATGGTATGAGAAACCACAGGATGCGATGAGGGGGCCCAGGGAGCGGGTGTAGAGAGAAAACAGGAGAGGACCCAAGACTGACACTTGGGGGACTCCTGTTGAGAGAGGGCGAGGTGTGGAGGTTGCTCCACGCCAGGTTACCTGGTAAGTGCGGTTGGAGAGGTAGGAGGAGAACCAGGCAAGAGCAGTGCCAGAGATTCCCAGGTCAGCGAGAGAGGATAGTAGAATAGAGTGATCGACAGTGTCAAAGGCAGCAGGGAGGTCCAGGGGAATTAGGACAGAGGAGAGAGAGGCAGCTCGGGCAGAGTTTAGTGAGTTAGTGACAGAGAGGAGGGCGGTTTCAGTGGAGTGAGCAGAGTGGAAGCCAGATTGGAGAGGGTCGAGCAGAGAGTGGTTGGACAGGAAAGCAGAGAACTGGAAGTGTACTGCCCGCTCGAGGGTTTTGGAGAGGAAGGGTAGGAGGGAGACAGGACGGTAGCTCTGGAGGGAGGTGGGGTCGAGGGTAGGTTTTTTGAGGAGGGGAGTGATAGAGGCTTGTTTGACGGCAGAGGGAAAGAGACCAGAAAGGAGAGAGGTGTTGAGAAGGGAGAAGATGAAGGGAAGTAGAGCAGGAGCAGCAGCTTGAAAGAGGTGAATGGGGATGGGGTCCAGGGCACACGTGGTGGGTTTGTGACCCTGGAGCAGGGAGGAGAGGTCAGAGTCTGAGAGGGGAAAGAAGGTGGAGAAGGAGGGTGAGTTAGTAGGGGATGCAGTGGGTGTAGGGGTTGGAGCGGGAGGGGTTGGAGCGGGGGGGGGGGGGGGGAGAGGTGTTAAAGAGTTTGTGGATATCTGAGACTTTAGAAGAGAAGAAAGAGGCAAAGTCATCAGAGGAGATAGAGGAGGGAGGAGGAGGGGGAGGGTTTAGGAGGGAGGAGAAGGTAGATAATGTTTACGTGGGTTGTTAGTGGAGGCTTGGATTATAGATTGGAAAATAAGAACATTTAGCAGGGAGATAGTAGAGGAGAAGGAGGAGAGGAGAGAGCGGTAGAGGTCTAGGGCAGCAGGGAGTTTGGTTCTCTTTCATTTCTTTTTAGCAGATTGCAGTGTGGTTCTTGCTGAGCAGAGCGCAGAGGAGAGCCAGGGTTGGGGAGGGGAGGGGCGAGCAGGTCGGGAGGTGAGGGGACAGAGGGAGTCGAAGGAGGAGGTGAGGGAGGAGAAAGAGGGTGAAGGTAGCAGAGTCTACAGAGAGTTGGGAGAAGGAGTCGATAGGAGGGAGGTGAGAGAGAGCAGTGGAGGCAAGGACAGAGGGGGACAGAGAGCGGAGGCTACGGCGAGAGGTGACAGTGGGGGTAGGAGGAGTAGGGAGAGAGGGGAGAGACAGAGAAAAAGAGATGAAATAGTGATCAGAGAGGTCCAGGGGGTGACAGAGAGGGTGGAGGGGCAGCAGGCCCTGGAGAAGGTGAGGTCCAGTTGATGGCCAGCTTTGTGGGTAGGGGAGGATGGAGAGAGACAGAAGTCAAAGGAGGAAGGAGAGGAGGAACCGCAGAGTGGCTGGGGTTGGAGAGATGGATACTGAAGTCACCTAAAAGGACAGTTGGGGTAGACAGAGAGGGGAGGGAGGAGAGCAGATAGTCGAGTTCATCGAGAAAGTGAGCGAGAGGTCCAGGGGGCCGGTACAGTACAATTAGCAGGAGTTGACAGGGAGAGGTTAGTTGGACAGCATGAAATTCAAAGGTGTTAACAGAGTGAGGAGAGGTTGGAGGGGACAGAAAAGAGTAAGGAGGGAGAGAGGAGAAGACCCGTCCCACCTCCCTGTCCAGTGAGACGCGGGGTATGGGACAGGACGTAGAGAGAGGACAGGGCGGCAGGAGTTACAGTGTTATCAGGGGACAGCCAGGTTTCAGTGAGAGCAAGGAAATCGAGAGAGAGGTGGGAGGCAAAGGCAGAGATGAAATCAGCTTTGTTAGCAGAAGAGTGACAGTTCCAGAGTGCACCAGAGAGAGTGCGAGGGGGGAGAGGGTGAGAGAAGGGGAGAGGCAGAGGGGTGAGGTTAGAGGGGTTGGTGGAGCAGCGGCGGAGAGAGGGCAGAGGACGAGAGTGAGAGGACAGAACAGGGATGTGAGAGACAGTCATAGCAGGACAGGTGAGACAAATAGGCACAGTTGGAGTGGGAGTGGGAACAGTGGGGGTGGGAGGAGGGTACAGACCTGACTAGTAGATGGTGTCTTCCAGGTTCGGATCTATTCCAACAGCGTCTCGGTGCAGGCCTCCCCTTGCTGGACTCCCGACTCTTTTGTGAGGCTCTTGAATCCCACAGCTAGACTCCCGGCTCTTTTGTTTTGAGGCTCTTGACTCCCACAGCTAGACTCCCGGCTCTTTTGTTGTGAGGCTCTTCTGTTTCCTGCCGCTTCGTGCTGGCGCACAAATAGCCTGCCTGACTAATATAACAACTGGGTGGAAAAAAAAACTAAACTGTGTGGAAACCAATCAAATAGCAAATCAACCTCTATTCAATTTAACCACTCACCTGGTACTAATCACACACTACCTCACCTAATTGAAACACCACCTTACAATGTTACTTAATGTAGTTAATTTAAAATTACTTGAAGCAGAAACACTTATCTATCTGCCATACAATGGAAATGATAAAAGTGTGCAGGCTATATAAAAGTTTTAAATGTCACTCCCAGCCCAGCTTCGCGGCGTTTCTTTTCCCATTGAAGAGGACATCGTTTGCCGCACGCAGCTGGATCAGTTTTGGGGTCTCTTCCTCTGTCCCTGTATTTCGTAAAAAAAAAATAATTTTGAAATATATTGCTCACTTATATCATCTGCTAGATTTGTAGCTACCTATCTAGTTCATTAATTAATTGATAGATAATTAATTCCAGCAATTGATAGTACTGAAAAGATTTTTCGCTTTACTTTCTAATCATATATTTAAATCATGATCATAAATTTAAAAAGATTAATTTTATTAGCTAAGCGACTCAATACAGCATATATCTTGCAAATAATTTGCTTGTTAAATAACTTAAATATCTACAATTTCCTAGCTAACTACAGTTACATTACATTTATGTGCAGCCGTGTCTGCCATATTTGCAAACTTGTCTCCGCCTTTAACGCAAAGAGTTCTGGGACTTCAGCACAAAAACACTTCCGCAGAAGTCAACTGTTTTGTACACTCAGTCAAAGGGTACAGTGAAGGGCACATAAAACACACTTCACTCGTTCCCTAAGGAATTGGGACATAGTACTTCTGCCCCTCAAGTAAGGGTGCGGTTTGGGACGCAGCCATAGAAGTTACACATAGGGTGCTTTCAAGACACTTTTTTGCCGGCTAGATTGCAGACGGGAGTCTGCGCATAACGTCACGGTCTGTGCAGACGGAGTGTGGACAGCTTTGGTAGATGAACAACAGTTCTGAGCAGAACCAAAATGGAGGTGGTGTTGAGAGAAATTCTATTCGCAGAAGAAATGGATGTAATTGAAGTTTCCTTTGTGCTCCACCACCTTCATAATTTACAGCATGATCAGAAAAGGTATAGTAGAAACAGTCCCTGCTATAAGAAGATAATATAAACGTATGTTTTGTGATGTGAGACAAATTAATGAGTATTATAATGGGCAGAATTCCCCCCCCCCTCTCACAAAGGGGTTGTTAGACAGTACTGTATTTTGATCTGGGACAAAAATAGTTCAAATACTAGCACATATGGTCACATATCTCACTTCAACTACCTGTTATTAAAGCTGATTTATTCTCCTTAATTCAAAGTAGGTTATTCCCTGTCCCTGATAGCCTTTCATCAATAACCAATTACACCTGCTGAAAATAACAGAGCGGTTTTAGGTTTATTTCAACCATTTAGCATTATTTTATTTTTTTACATGTTTAAACCTTTAGAATAAATATCTGAATATTTGAACAGTATAATAACTGTGTGGAAAAAGAGTCAAATCATTTTAATTTGTATTACAAATCAAAGATCACTAGTTGTCCCAGGTCTAATCACAGTTCATAATTTTAATGTCAATCATAGTTTCATACCTGACAGTAAGTTTTACTTTGCAAAATGTAATCTAAATCAAACCTATGAAGTGTAAGCTCCAGTTGAATGTATATTTCTACAGTATAAGATAATCAATATAATAAGTGAAATATCTATGTTATGATTCCAGGGATGTGGCTAAAATTACAGACTACGTCACAGAAGTGGTGCCTCATTACACTCTGACTGACTTCCAGAGTCACTTTCAACTTGCACCTGGCCAAGTTGAGGTGGGCAGTATATTTTAAATATGTACTATTCGTACAATACATATGCTGGTAACTATGATTATATATTTAACCAAATAGTAACACTATTTTACAAATCTGTTATGTTGAATTCCATTACAGATGCTGATAAGAGAACTACAACCATACTACTGTGACCCAAAAGGTAGAAAATGGCCATTCCACAATACAGTGCTTGCCTCCCTTTGGACATTGTCAAACCAGGAGTCCTACAGAGGAGTGGCAGATAGATTCAACACCAGCAAGTCACTAATTTGTACACATCTTCATGTGGTGTGTTTTCTAATATCAAACCACCTCTCATGGAAGATCTCGTGGCCCACACATCTTGCTGTCCATGATATTGAACAAGGCTTTCTAAGAGCTGGTTTCCCGAAAACCCTGTGTGCAGTAGATGGATGCCACATTCCCATTGAAAAGCCACAAGGAATTGAAATTCCAGAGACATATTTCAACAAAAAACACTTCTACTCTGTGAACCTGTGGCGGAGTGTCCCGCCCCTATGTATTTATTTATTATTATTTGTATTATTGTTTGCGGTGCAGATAACAGCGCCGCATATTTCTTATTATTTATAATTTAAAAACCCGTGAGGATGCGTGGCTGATCAGCTACTGATTATTTAACTAGCTGACAGTCACGCATCCTTACCAAACGCGTGCAGACTGTGGCCGAGGGGTAATAAGATAATTAACAGCTAGTTAACCCCTCGGCCAGAGTATAAGAACCTGCAGCTGTCCGTGCTGCGGGGTGGGGTGTACAGAGAGGAGGTACGGGGAGATAGAGAGGAGACTTTAAAATAACAATTGCTAAAACGTGCTGGATTAGCCAGCACGACATTTACTTGTTTCTGTTTATTCGTTTGGCCCTCGTGCCCTTTGGTTTCTGTTTTGTTGTTTTGTTTAAATCTTTTGTTTTGTTTATTTGATTTATTAAACACGCTGAGTGCCGTAGCATTCAGTTTCACCCGCCCATCCATTGTTGTGGTTCTGTTACTTCCTGGTCCGTGACGTCACCACACCTCACCACTGCAAGCCATCCTGCCACAGAACCTCACTGCTTTTTGCAACAACACTGCCCGTTTCATTCATATAAATGTTGGTTACCCTGGAAGCTGGTATGATGCTCGTGTGTTTCACATGACAGAGGTGGCTAGATTACTGCTGGAAAAGCCTCAGTCCCTTCTACCTGGGGATCTGCACATCACTGGTGATGCAGCATATCCGCTCTCACAGTTCCTCATGACCCCATTCCGTGACAATGGCCATTTAACAGTAGAACAGAAGAGGTACAACCAGAGACACTCTTCAGCAAGGATGGTGATCGAAAGAGCTTTTGGGCTGTTAAAGACCAGGTTTCGCAGATTGAAAGGGTTACACATGAACAATCTCCATCAGCTCAGCTTAGCCGTTACAGCATGCTGCATTCTACACAATATCTGCTTGGAGACAGAGTGTGAACTACAGATAGATGAAGCTTTAGGTGACAATGTAGCCAATGATGTCAACCAACCACACAATCCACCAAATGATAACCATGGAGTTAATAAGAGAAATGGAATTGCTGCATCATTGTACATTGAATAGGCTGGTTGTAAAAGAAAGAAAACCTATAAAGTGGGGTGTATTTTATTCAGTTAATTTATGATTTGGTAGAGCAATTTATGTATTTATTTTTGCAGTCCACTTATTGTCTCATATACTGCTTCTTTTTCCGTGGCTTAGTTCTCTTCAAACATATGGTATCATCTATGAATAAAAATTAAATTCAACCACTGCAATGGTAATTCTTTTGTGTCCCCTTTCTTGCATTAAACTTTCCAATGATGTGCCTATTTACACACCTAAAAGAAACATAATTTACAGTTCAGTCACAATGAAATTATGTTTTACCAAAGTCTGGCTTAGTTATTTGCAAAAAGACAATACATTACAATTCAAAGTGTTTATTTAAAAACAATGAAAATCACGATCGTTTCTCAAGCAGTACAATTATGTGGTCCTGTTTGGCAGAGATGCTCTGCAATGCGGAAGACATCTGTTTTAAACAGGCCAACATTTCAGTATCTCTGTTCCTTTCTTTTGTCCCACAACCTTTTTCTCCTCTTTTCCTGCTTTTCCTCTCTAGCAGTGACTCTAACAGCTGTACATCTTTCAGCATGATTCTCATACTTTTGTAGGAATGAGTGTGAAGCATCAGTGGCTTGAGTCTCTCTACGTTTATGTGCATGTGCTTGTGATTTAGAAGTGGATGGAGTGACACTGGGTGGAGGGCTGGTGAGGCATGGAGTGTCAAGTGTTTGAGTTTGGGACAGAATGGGAGTAGAGTCTGTGCAGAGTGCTGGGAGAGGCGATATGTGAGGTGTTACTGTTGGGGATGAATGTGCAGCTGCGGGAAATAGGGGTGTGCATGAAATGGAGCCAGTTGGTGGTGGTGCTCCCACAGTTTTGGAGAGTAGACTGTCAATAGCCTGTAAAACAACAAAACACATTCTCAAACAAGGACTCCTTGAAAATGCAAGTCATATACTGGACGTATTCAAGATGTAGAAAGTACTGCATCACACAATAGTTGTGAAAATGGTCTTTAATGCCAAAAAGTCAGCACTTATACTAGTAGAAGCATGCAATTTAATGACATTTAACTACCTCAAAGTACTCCCAGGTAATTCTGCCTTGGCCAGTCTCTCTGCTCCGGTCCTTGGCTCTCTTGTAGGTGACAAGAAGGTTGTTCCATTTTTTTCGGATCCTCTCAGGAGGGAAATTATATCCGTGACCAAGGAACTTTTTGTAGAGTGTTTGAAAGAAATGTCCTTTGTTTGTATTGAACATTTCCCAGTGGAGTCTTGTCATGTTGATCAATAAGAAGGTAGTCTTACTGTCAAAATCTTAAACAAAGGAACGCTGTTTACACAAAGGCATGGTAAACTCTGAAGCTTTTTTGGAATAACAGTTACAGCTTACATTTCTCCATATTATAAGACTTGAAACAATACAGTGCTGACATTTCCCCATTACCTTGAAATATTGGAGCCTGACTATTGATTGACTGGGAACTGCATTCAGAGTCATCATTTCCTAAAGAATGTACAAGCAGAGGAAACATATTGCATCAATAATCTGTTACCTGCACATTCAGTACAAGAAAGACAAAATAAAAACATTACCGTGCAATACAGATGCCATTTGAGGGTTGGAACTGCATGTTTGCTAAAAGGAGGAAAACAAAAAACATGCTTCTGTAAAATGTAGTTCCCTATATATGCTTGTGACGGAAATATAATGAGTTCTGGTCGTAAATCTCCCTCTCGACCTGTGAGGATACAAAGTAGCGAAAGGGAAAGGCTTTGGACAGGTTGTCCTGACAGTTCATTCCCTGGGTCGGGAAGTCAATCAGCCTGGAAAAAGACGAGACTCCAGTGCGAGAATGTATTGACCTGGAAGGTAAACGAGGTAGCAGCTGCAGGCAATAGAGTCAGCTGTAATCGTTTACCAAGGGGTCATGCATAATCGCATAAAAGGGGCTGGAGAATTGTAAATCTTTTCCTTCGCTTGGGTTTTGACGTGGAAACTGGAAGGACCGGGAGATTGCCCAAAATAATTAAAAGAAAATAATTTGTGAGTGTTTTGTTTGTTTGTCTGTTTAGTAATTGTCTGTGTTTGTTATCACCAGACGGCTAAACACAAATCGGAGCTGTCGCCAAGGGCCAGCACGAAACCGATCACCACTGCACTACCGTCCACGAATAAACATTGTTATCAGCACCTGTTTCACTAAAAGCACATATTATATAGTACTTCACCACAAGCACTGAGAGTACTCACTTTGGAACAGTGATCGTGTGTGTCTAATTGTGTGTGTTTTGTACCGTGTTTTTTCATTTGCGGGACTGCAACCCTTTGTTTCATCACTGCGCAATACACATTGTTGTGTATTGCCAGCTCTTTATTATTTACTGGCAGGTCATCAGACCATTGGATTATAAACCATTAAAACATTTTCACCCGTACTTTGTTGTCTGTGTGATTCTTGGAATTACGGTATCTGCACTGCACCTGCTATACACCTGCTACCACTTACCACTTTGCCACACGTGGTGTCAGACACGGGATGGATCACAACGCGCTAGCGGAGCTGCTGGAGGCACTGGAGAGCAGACGGGATGCAGAGGAGAGAAGGAGAGAGGAGCGCTACACCGCGCTCATTGAACGGGTAGGGCTGGCATTGTCCACAGTGCCAGCCCCTACCGCAGCACCAGCGATGTCGGCACCGAAGGCTCGGGCAATGAAGATGTCGGTGGAGGACGACCCGGAGGCGTACTTGGTGGCGTTTGAAAGGATGGCTACCACCGCGTCATGGCCGCGGGAGTTCTGGGCAAGCCAGCTGGGACCCTGCCTGATCGGGGAGGCTCAGGCAGCCTACCAGGCCATGAGCGACCTCAACGCCGCCAGCTACGACCTGGTCAAACAGGCCATTCTCCGCCGCCTCAACATAACGGCAGAGACCCACCGGGTTCGGTTTAGGGAGTACCGAAGATCCCCGGAGACTCGCCCCAGGGTGGTTGCAGAGCGGTTATGTGATCACATGGTGCACTGGTTGACCCCCGGGAAGAAAACCAACGTGCAAATGGGGGAAGCAATAGTGGTGGAGCAGTTCTGCCATGTGGTCGGCGCCGATACCCAGGCTTGGATACGGCGCCACAACCCCGACACCCTGGAGGGCGCTGCGAAACTGGCCGAGGACTACGAGGACTCCCTAGTTTCTGCCCGGACCAGGATACTGTCAGCTCCTGCCCTTCGGAACAGCCGACCCTCACCTCTCTCTTCTCCAACACCACCACCATCAGTCCCGGGACCCAGACTTCCGAGACCGCCGACCCCAATGGGCCACCTTGCCTCCCCTCCATGGAGACCAAGGTTGGCCCCTAGCTGGGGTAGAGGTGCTGCCCCTGCCCCGTTGCCATACCAGTAGCGGGATAGACACTTAACCACTGTTTCCTCTGTCCCCCCGATTTGTTTTAGGTGCAACCAACAGGGACATCTGGCCAGGTCATGCCCGCTGCCATGGAGTGTGACGTGGCCGCATGTAATTGGGCACCTGAGATAGGTAAGCGTGGGGAAAACGGTCGGGAGGGGCCTTGTATGATCGATGTGGTTTTAGGCAATGTGAAAACCCACGCATTAGTGGACACGGGATGTGAGCAAACCTTGATTAGAACAGCTCTCTTGGGCGGTGTGTCGTGGCAGCCACGAGGTCAGGTGGCCATCTCCTGTATCCATGGAGACACGGCGGCATACCCCACACTAAAAGTATATCTATCGGTAGGACCGATAAAACGTCACCTGGTAGTAGGGGTGGCGGAAAGGTTGCCACACCCAGTTATTCTGGGCCGAGACTGGCCAAAATTTAAAGAACTAATGCAAATAATGGCAGTCTCGGCCGCACACGTAAACGTGGCAGAAGAAAAGAAAAGGGAACGGATTGGTGATGTGTTTCCTTTTCAAGCTGAAATGTTTTCTCCTATTTTCCGTCCTAGAAAAACAAATAAGGAGAGACGGACCGCAAAATGGGAGGGAGCATCCCTGAGACAAGGCTGGGGTCTGGTGGGAGAGTGCTTGAATGGTAACAAACGCCAGTCAAAAGGAGTCGGAACGCAGTGTGACCGAGAGGGCGAGGTTACTGGGCCATCCAGGGCAGATGTTACTCCGGCCCCTCTCAATATACCGGACATGTGGCACTCAAGCGCGGACATAGTGTGGGGCCAACATAATGACCCGTCACTAGTGCACGCTTGGGGGCAGGTCCGGTCTATTGAAGGTAAGGATGTTGATGGCGCTGTGGCGCTAGTATATCCACACTTCAGTATCAAGGGGCGATTACTATATAGGGTAAATCTAACCGCGGGCACAGGACAGCCTGTAACACAATTATTGGTTCCCCCGTCTTGTCGGACCGAGGTCATGAGGCTGGCGCATGATATCCCTTTTGCGGGGCACCTCGGAGCTGACAAGACAAGGGAGCGGATATTGGCTCGATTCTATTTGGTAGGTCTTCATACTGATGTGTCGAAATATGTAGCCACATGCCCAGACTGCCAGCGAGTAGCGCCCGGGTCGAAAAGCGCCCGCCCCTTTGGTTCCACTGCCGATTATTTCCACTCCTTTTGAACGCATTGCAATGGACATAGTGGGCCCTCTGCTACCTTCTGACTCTGGGTATACGCATATATTAGTAGTGGTAGATTATGCAACGCGATACCCAGAGGCAGTTCCATTGAGGTCCACTAGTGCTGCTGCAATAGCCACCGAGTTAGTACAGATTATGGCGAGAGTAGGGATCCCCAAAGAGATCTTGACTGATCATGGAACCAATTTTCTGTCTAACACGTTACAGCAGGTATATAAAATATTAAAAAATACGTCCCATCAGGACGCCTGTTTATCATCCACAGACGGACGGTTTGGTGGAACGTTTAATCAGACCTTGAAGTCGATGCTGAGACGGTTTGTAACGCAAGAGCAAAAACATTGGGCATCGCCCTTCCCTACCTCCTTTTGCAGTGAGAGGTGCCGCAGAGTTCGACAGGGTTCTCCCCTTCGAGCTCTTGTATGGCCGACAGCCTCGCGGCATCCTCGATCTGTTGAGAGAGGGGGGAAGAGCACAAAGGCTCCTCCAAAATGTAGTGAAGCATGTGCTCCTACTAAGAGATCGCCTAGATTTGGTCCGTCGTTTGGCCCAGGACAACCTCAGATCGGCTCAGCACCGACAACAGCAGCATTACAACAAAAAAATGCACTAATTCGAACCTTTTCACCAGGAGACAAGGTAATGCTGCTGCTTCCCTCCTCAGAATCCAAGTTATGTGCTAAATGGCAGGGGCCATATGAAGTGATTCGGGCTATAGGAAAGGTGAATTATGAAATTAGACAGCCCGATCGCCATAATGAACGTGAAATTTATCATGTCAATTTATTAAAGCCCTGGCAGGCAAGGGAGGTCTTGTTTATAGCCCCAGGCAACATAGAGGATGATTTAGGCCCCTGTCCAGAGACTCCTAGCACAAAAATCATTCAGATGGGGGAACAATTGGTTCCAGACCAGCAACGGGAGCTGCGTAAGCTTATTGAGGAATTCAGCGATGTTTTTTCTGACTTGCCCGGCAGAACTAATTTGGTTGAATATGACATTATCTCTCCACCAGGTGTCATCGTGCGGGAGAGACCTTACCGGATCCCTGAAAGTCGACGGCCGTGGCGTTCGCAAAGAGGTATGGGACATGCTCGAACTTGGGGTGATTGAACCTTCCAGGAGCGAGTGGTGCAGTCCTATTGTCATAGTGGCTAAGAAAGACGGCACCAACCGCTTCTGCGTGGATTTCAGGAAGGTAAACGCTATTGCCAAGTTCGATGCGTATCCTATGCCTCGGGTCGACGAACTTTTAGACAGACTGGGTAAGGCGAGGTTTATCTCCACTTTGGACCTGACGAAGGGATACTGGCAGATCCCTTTAACCCACAGTTCTAGAGAGAAAACCGCATTTTCAACACCAGAGGGGCTGTTTCACTTTAAAACCATGCCGTTTGGGCTACATGGTGCGCCCGCTGCCTTTCAGAGACTGATGGATCAGGTTTTACGCCCACATCATGAATATGCAGCAGCGTATATTGATGATGTGGTCATTTACAGCTCCACCTGGCGAGAGCATTTGGCTAGGATTGCAGCCGTCCTTCAGTCTCTAAGGGTAGCCCGGCTGACAGCTAACTTGAGAAAATGTGCGTTTGCCAAGACAGAGACTCAATATTTGGGATTTTTAATGGGGAATGGAAGGGTGAGACCTGTAGTCACTAAAATCCAGGCTTTGGTTGATGCAGCGATCCCCAAAACCAAGACTCAGGTGAGGTCACTGCTGGGATTAGCCGGTTATTACCGCCGCTTTATCCCCGAGTATGCCACAGTGGTTAACCCTTTAGTTGACCTCACCAAAAAGAGTGCTCCAAATTTAATTAAGTGGTCAGCTGAGTGTCAGGGGGCGTTTGATACTATTAAGCGTAGACTTTGCCAGGCCCCCACTTATCACCCCAGATTTCACCAAAAGATTCATCCTCCACACCGACGCCTCGGATGTGGGTTTGGGTGCAGTCTTGTCTCAAAAGGTAGATGGAGTAGAACACCCGATACTGTACATCAGTAAAAAAAAAAAATGCTACCTCGAACGCAACTATCCGTGGTCGAAAAGGAGTGTTTGGCCATTAAATGGGCTACTCACTCTTTACGATACTACCTGCTGGGACACTCATTTGATCTTGTCACAGACCACGCCCCACTCAGGTGGTTAAGTACAATGAAGGACAGCAATGCCCGGATAACTCTGTGGTATCTGGCGTTGCAGCCCTTCATGTACCATATGGTACACCGTGCAGGGAAAGACCATCAAAATGCGGATTATTTTTCCCGGGAGGGGGGAGTAATGGGAAAGATAGATTCAGCCGAGTGTTCCTTCGGCTCCACTCTGAGCGGTGGGATATGTGACGGAAATATAATGAGTTCTGGTCGTAAATCTCCCTCTCGACCTGTGAGGATACAAAGTAGCGAAAGGGAAAGGCTTTGGACAGGTTGTCCTGACAGTTCATTCCCTGGGTCGGGAAGTCAATCAGCCTGGAAAAAGACAAGACTCCAGTGCGAGAATGTATTGACCTGAAAGGTAAACGAGGTAGCAGCTGCAGGCAATAGAGTCAGCTGTAATCGTTTACCAAGGGGTCATGCATAATCGCATAAAAGGGGCTGGAGAATTGTAAATCTTTTCCTTCGCTTGGGTTTTGACGTGGAAACTGGAAGGACCGGGAGATTGCCCAAAATAATTAAAAGAAAATAATTCGAGAGTGTTTCGTTTGTTTGTCTGTTTAGTAATTGTCTGTGTTTGTTATCACCAGACGGCTAAACACAAATCCGGAGCTGTCGCCAAGGGCCAGCACGAAACCGGATCACCACTGCACTACCGTCACGAATAAACATTATTATCAGCACCTGTTTCACTAAAAGCACATATTATATAGTACTTCACCACAAGCACTGAGAGCACTCACTTTGGAACAGTGATCGTGTGTGTCTAATTGTGTGTGTTTTGTACCGTGTTTTTTCATTTGCGGGACTGCAACCCTTTGTTTCATCATCACTGCGCATACACATTGTTGTGTATTGCCAGCTCTTTATTATTTACTGGCAGGTCATCAGACCATTGGATTATAAACCATTAAAACATTTTCACCCGTACTTTGTTGTCTGTGTGATTCTTGGAATTACGGTATCTGCACTGCACCTGCTATACACCTGCTACCACTTACCACTTTGCCACAATGCTACATCAAAACTACACACATTTAGTATTACCTTCCAAAACTGGAGACATGCTCTGAGATTTTGTGGCTAATGCAGTCTCCCCACCCTCTACAAAAAAGCAAAATAAAATTATGCAGTGATACAAAGTACCGCTAATTCTTCATTATGTTGAATATCCCATTGCCTTCTCCTCAAAGGTTCATCTCCAGATTTCCCAAGTTAAATGTAAGGCATGGTGTATGATGGGAAAGCAAAACATGCAATTGAGGAATACTTTACACTGTTTGGCCAATCCCCCTTTTGGTACATTTGAAATTCAGGATAAAATAGAATGCCATCATATAAAAGAATTAACCATCTAAAAAGCATTCATAAAAAGTGCTGCCTTAACAAAATAGCAAACCTTTTACTTGTCCAGTTGTAATGCCCTTCAATGCCTCAGCAAACAACCAGTTAGCATAGCCAGGATCTAATAGACAGTTAAGAGAACAAGTGATAGTCATTAACTGAACCAATAGCAGACAACATACAATAAGTGCTTGTAAGCTGTCTGAGGATTTTCAAATTAAACATTACACTTGCTGCAAATAATGCAGTACTACTTAAATGTAGCAAACAAGACTTTATGTACATTTAGAGTAATATATCATTTATAAGAAGGTATACTTGGGGTCAGAAAAGTATGATTTAGTACACTGTTAGTAATGTTTCAGATTATACCAAACCATACTATTTTTGACCCCAAGTATACTATTTTTTTTTTTACATTTCCAACTATGCACAGAGCACTGTTACAAACAAAAAAAGAGCTGCATTTCCAAAAGTGTAGCCATGGAAAGCATGTTGAAGTTATCCAATATTATTAATATTTCTCACCAGATTGGATCCTTTCCTTTATAGCAGATGAAACACTGAAATGCATGATAGTGGTGCCATCAGTCAGCTGAATTTCAGTAGTCTCCATTGTTGAGTTTGTAGTGACATTCAGCACATGCTTTATATAGACCACTTCACCATGACACACAGCTGAGGTGTTTTAATCAGATCATATCAGATTAGGTAGCTTCACAACCATTTCATTGTTCTCTTTTATTAGTAGAAGTGTTTTTTTCCTGCTCATTGTTGGGACACTTAAGGACACTCACACATTGGTAAAATGAATTAAAACTGTGTTATTGTGTACATTTTGATATTTACAATTGATTTTACACAGGTTTCCAAATGTGTACTTTGACAAAAATACACATGTAAAACATATTTGTGTGTCAGGCTTACAACTTACAAATGCACATAATACGTGGAAATTAAGTTATAATGTATACCTACACAACTAAAACATGCACACATATATATTATTTTATTGTTGAACTGTGTCAAACTTTATTTCTGTTTTACTTTGCCTATCTAGCATGTAATTCATAAGATAACACCATGTAACAATTTTTTTTTTTTTTTGGTTCCTGGGTAGTAAGTGTTATTTCCTAATTGCGTATGCCTCAAAAGTATAGAAAATGGCTATTATTCCCCACAAACTTTGCTTTTGTGACCAGGACAGTGATATTTTGAAATTTACCTATTTTCCAGAACATTCCAGATAGATTCAGTGCTGAGTAAACTTGGAGTAACTTCTAGAACTTTCTAGAACTTTCCAGTAATATAAATAGTAGTATAAATACAGGGGCCTTAAGCCCACCAGTTCAGTTTAGTTCCAGCTGCCTAAGTGGATACATATCTGCATTTTTCTGAGATGGCATCAAGAGGCTGCAAGCATCCGGCAGACGCATTTTGCTATGTCTGCGGCCAATTTATCATGACAAGAGCGAAAAAGTACTCCGGAAGCATCTGCTAAGATGTGTGAGGCCTACAAGGCATATTTCGGCATGCCTGTCGGGGATCAAGACAAACCCTGGGCACCTCATTTCACCCAAGAGCACTGCAAAAAAAAACTCTGGAAGGTAAGATGGACAATTGTTGCTCGGAATTTTATGTTATAAAATTTGTTAAAATTTTTAAATTTGTAAAAGTTTTTAATTTTAAAATGTTTTATTTATAAGCCCAAATGATATACACCTTTGTGTCAGAGACCCCATCCCATTTAATTTGAGACATATTATTTAAAAAAAGTTTCCTTGTCACTCCAGTAGTAAGCTGCTTCCTTCTGACGAGACATCATGCTCAACCCAAACACACACAACCGCTCATGCGCAGGGCTGCTCTCTGATTTTTAGTACACATGCGCACTGCCAAAATAATATTGTAATCCGATCACCGCGTTTACAAGGCATCGAGATTGGATTTGAAAAATAATTTGAATCAGATAACCCACGTCCACAAATCCGATCTGGCTACCCAAATCTGATTGCAGAGTTTACATGGCAGGATTTCCGAATCTGATTACTATGTAACAGGATTTGATGTGCCATGTAAACACACTGGCTGCGTTCACGTACGCATATTTTCCTAATGCAGCGCAGATTCTGTGCAGATTTTGTGCAAAACCTGGCCAAGTTCGCCATCTGCATGAACGCATCCGGATAAGACGTCACCACGTCACGTATCTCCCGAGCGCAGATTCTGCACAGATCGCGCATCTCCTGACAGGTACTGCGCTGGAGCAGCCGCGGCTCAAAACAATAGACGAGCGTTGGCTGACAAAGAAGTGTGTAGGCAACCAGATACAATCCTCACTCCATGTGCTACTGCCACCTAGTCAGGTGGTGTGAAACGCCTTCGAGTCATGTCATTAATTACACCATGTAACAATTTTTTTTTTTTTTTGTTCCTGGGTAGTAAGTGTTATTTCCTAATTGCTTATGCCTCAAAAGTATAGAAAATGGCTATTATTCCCCACAAACTTGGCTTTTGTGACCAGGACAGTGATATTTTGAAATTTACCTATTTTCCAGAACATTCCAGATAGATTCAGTGCTGAGTAAACGTGGAGTAACTTCTAGAACTTTCCAGTAATATAAATAGTAGTATAAATACAGGGGCCTTAAGCCCACCAGTTCAGTTTAGTTCCAGCTGCCTAAGTGGATACATATCTGCACTTTTCTGAGATGGCATCAAGGTTATAGGAGACTTCAAAATGGTGGCATTCCCGATGGGTCTCCAAGGCGGTTTTACCAAGTTTCCCTGCTATCTTTGCCTTTGGGACAGCAGGGACACCAAGGCGCACTACCACAGGCGGGACTGGCCACAGCGGACCGAGTTCTCTGTGGGGAGGAACAACGTCAAGTGGGAGCCACTGGTGGACCCCCGGAAGGTGCTGATGCCACCACTGCACATCAAATTGGGCCTTATGAAACAATTTGTCAGAGCTCTAGATAAGGAGTCGGCAGCCTTCAAGTACCTTCAAGACTTCTTCCCTAAGCTGTCTGAGGCAAAGGTCAAAGCCGGTGTCTTCGTCGGACCACAGATAAAGAAGATCCTGGAGTGCAATGAATTCCCCAGAAGCTCACTAGTAAGGAGAAAGCGGCTTGGAACAGCTTTGTCGCAGTGGTTCGGGGCTTCCTGGGCAATCACAAGGCCGAAAACTATGTGGAGCTGGTTGAGACTCTGGTGAAGAACTACGGCACAATGGGCTGTAGGATGTCCCTCAAAGTCCATATCCTTGATGCTCATCTTGATAAATTCAAGGAGAACATGGGAGGCGTATCGGAGGAGCAAGGCGGCGCTTCCACCAGGATATACTGGACTTTGAACGCCGCTACCAAGGACAGTATAACGAGAACATGATGGGAGACTACATTTGGGGGCTGATTCGTGAAAGTGATTTACAGTATAATCGTAAATCTCGAAAAACTACTCACTTCTAAATCTTTTGTAGTCATTTTTGTATTACTTTAGTATAAATACATGTTAATTTGGATTCATATGTTGTTTTTTTCTGACTTTATGTGAACGAAAAGACACAAATTCGCCCGTTTTTTCATTGGAAATAGGTAAATTTCAAAATATCACTGTCCTGGTCACAAAAGCAAAGTTTGTGGGGAATAATAGCCATTTTCTATACTTTTGAGGCATAAGCAATTAGGAAATAACACTTACTAGCCAGGAACAAAAATTGTGTTACATAGTGTTATCTTATGAATGATTTGTAATACAAATTAAAATGATTTGACTCTTTTTCCACACAGTTATTATACTTTTCAAATATTCAAATATTTATTCTAAAGGTTTAAACATGTAAAAAAAATAAAATATTGCTAAACGGTTGAAATGAACCTAAAACCACTCTGTTATTTTCAGCAGGTGTAATTGGTTATTGATGAAAGGCTATCAGGGACAGGGAATAACCCACTTTGAATTAAGGAGAATACATCAGCTTTAATAACAGGTAGTTGAAGTGAGATATGTGACCATATGTGCAAGTATTTGAACTATTTTTGTCCCAGATCAAAATACAGTACTGTCTAACAACCCCTTTGTGAGAGGGCGGGGGGAATCCTGCCCGTTATAATACTCATTAATTTGTCTCACATCACAAAACATACGTTTATATTATCTCTTTATAGCAGGTACTGTTTCTACTACACCTTTTCTGATCATGCTGTAAATTATGAATCTGGTGGAGCACAAAGGGAACTTCAATTACATCCACTTCTTCTGTGATTAGAATTTCTCTCAACACCACCTCCATTTTGGTTCTGCTCAGAACTGTTGTTCATCTACCAAAGCTGTCCACACTCCGTCTGCACAGACTGTGACGTTACGCGCAGACTTTTGCTGTTGTGGTTGAGTTTTGTTTAATGTTACATGTTATATTATGTGAATGACTTGTTATGTATTTCAGTTGTTTGAAAGTGTCTGGGGCTATTTTGATGTTTTGTTTTTATTGGAGCATTTACTGTGAACTACGTAGCCTTTTAGGTGGATGTTGCTCCTCCTATAGGCTGAGAATCTTGAATTCAGGTAGGATTGCTGTTTCTAATTGTTTGATTTGAAAATAAATCTTTGATTTATTTTATTTACCGCTAAACTGAGACTTGAGAATTGTGTGATAAATGGTATAAACTGAAATTGATCCTTGTTTGTCTGTTACAGGAAATCCTGTGCTACAAAGGTTAGTACAGATTCTGTGAAATCTCAGGAGTTGAGTTTTTACAAGGCCTTCAAATGTATGTTTTTGGCGGTAACTTGTTTGGTGTAAAAGTGCATGTGTGTCTGTTTCCTTAAATACTATGTAGCTAGGGTTAGCAAGTTTAAGCTTGAAGCCAAGAGTTGGCGGTAGGGTTAGGGATGGAGCTAGGGTTAGGGTTAGGGTAAGGGATGGAGCTAGGGTTAGGGGTATGTTTAGGGTTGGAGCTCGGCTTAGGGTTGGAGGTAGGGTTAGACAGGTTTAAGGTTAGGGTGGGTGCTAGAGTTATGGTTGGAAATGCAGTTAGGTTTAGGGTTGGAGCTAGGATTCAGTTTGGAGCTAGGGTTAGGGTGAGGATTAGGTTTGGAGCTAAGTTTAGGGTTAAGGTTGGAGGTTGATTTATAGGTTGGAGTTAGGGTGAGGATTATTGAAGGTAGAGTAGGGTTGGAGCTAGGGTTAGCATTACAGATAGAGCTAGGTTTAAGGTTAGAGCTAAGGTTAGGGTATGGATTAGGGTTCAAGCTAGGGTTAGGGTATGGATTAGGGTTCAAGCTAGGGTTAGGGTTGGAGTTGGGGTCACGGTTCGACATTAACTATGGCCTGGGGCCGGTAGAGATCGTAGTTTGGCCTGTAGTTATGAAGCACCACAGGTGCGACTGGGCCGGCTACATTTAACTAGTATAATATATATAGTACACATGGATTTCATTTCATGAATCCAGGAAAATTGGCCAGTGTGCTAAAAAGCTGAAAACTAATTTACAAACCATTTTATAACTACAAACTAATCCTAACTTTCCATATTTATTGTACAGTCAGAATTTGAGACTACATACCAAAGTGTTGTGTTGGTACTCATTCCCACGACATGGCAAATATTTTACAAATTCGGTTTTCTACAACTAAGCAACCAATAATCCAAAAGGAAATCGCTGAAATCAATAAATCATAAAGAAAGTAATTATGAAAAAATGAAGATGAACATTTAGAGTGGAGGCTTCATCTGGCTGAATTATGACAGTGAAAAAAAAAAGTAATGTTCTGCCTTGTTTGGCGTCAGTTTCCCAGACTTGCAGATAAAACAGCAGCTTTATTTGTTGTGAATTCAACATTTTGTTTACATCATATCCAGTCTCACAGTAAGCGATTTAACCTTTTGATTTGGGATCTGATGTGTTCATGTCAAAAATGCCATTCACAATCTTTCCAGGACTCGTTGGTATCACTCAGCAAGATTGGCGCTGACTTGGGAGAGGATACACAAGCAACAACGCCCTGAGAAGGATAGTTATTTTGTATTATGAACATTGTTTATTATTAGGATTAGGGATGGAAATTTTGAATAGTTTCCTATTTGAATACACAGGCTGCAACATTTTTGTGTATTCGATTACCTGAACTCTGGTCCCTTACGCTCCCAAGAGTAAAAGGCAAGTGCGTGTGTGCAAGCAGACAACATAACAGTGTAAGCCGGTAAAGTTTAGCCGGGTTCACAAAGTGTGCAAGCAATGTCCAAGATGAGATTTCTTCATTCAATACCCTATTTCCTTAGGCACACGTTTTTCCTTTTGTTTACTGAATTAAAATACAGAACTAAATGAGCAGCAACATCACAGCGCGTATTTCTTCCAATTAAAGCAACAGTAGCATAATATTGCGCAAACCACCAATTTTTTTTTTTGCTGTAATGTATTCAGAATAAAATAACACCTATCATATAGCAACCTAAATATTCTACATCCGTTTAATTCTAACAAATAATATTTATAAAATAATCTTAATAGTATAAATATTGTAACCTGGCCAAAACAAATGAAAATACATTCCAACATTACAATAGCAGTGTTCGAGCTAGGCCGAACACTGACGATAGGCTAATCTTTTTTACTTGTTTGTTTACACTTGCGTTTTCATAATTAAACTCCCTTGCTTTTATTCTCCAGTCCAGTAGAATGCGCTCACACCCTCCCTGGTTACAGTCAGTTTCACAGTAAAGCCTGGACAACAACATCAGGCTTGTTAACAACATGGCCTGGCGCAAATATAACCTTGTATCCATCCCTGTTACACCCGACCATTACTTCTGGAAGAATAAGTAATCAGCTTCAAATATAATAGCTTGTTGAAATGTAGGCTATTATATTTGTTCTTAAAAATACTGTGAAATTCATCCGCTGTAAACTTATCTATTTGCTAGGCAAAATATCTGTCTGATATTTGGAGATATGGAGTGACCTAGCAAGTGAATGGGAGAAATGTATACTTCTGCGTACTGCAGTACAGTTTATAGACAAAGTGCAGTAGATTTGTGAAACGAAAACTGCATCATTGATTAAAAAAATAAAAAGTAGCCTATGGTAATGTTATAAAATATGTGAAATTTGTTTTTCCTATGACAAAGCTAAAATTCAGGGCCAAAATAATTCACTTAAGCACCAACTGTCTCTTGGCCATTTCTCCAGTAGGCCTATAACGGCATGAAAAAATATATATATAGTAGGGATGTCACGGTATACCGGTTTCACGGTAAACCGCGGTATAAACTGCCACGCTTTGGAAACCACAACCATTTTTCTATAACCATTTTAAAAATAACCGTGGTATATTTTTTGACGGTTACCATACTGTCAATTTGATACAGTGTATGTGATTTTATACAGCACTGTATATATGCCTACAATACATCTTGCATTGAGAAAACACCACTGGAATCAGAATGAAGGAAATTATTATGTAATACAGTTCACGTGCAGTCACGGTTTTGGTACGTAGCATTTTCAAAACCATATCATTATGTGCAGTATTAAAATAATTAAAAAAATATATAGCAAATCCACAAAACCAACAAAATATATATTGTATATTTGTCATTTTATTTTTAGTGTTCTGTGTATCATGGGCCATCGTTTTAACCTTGAAAAAAATTCAATACAGTACCTGAAGCAGATATACGCGTTTATCATATCAACAACATCAACGTGTGCTGTAAAAATAAAGCAAAAGGTGTTTGAAAACTGTCCAAAATATTTACTTTGGGGCTAAGAATGAAAACTGTCAAGAAAAGTGCAATTTTCTATATGGAAATTGTCAAATTTAAAAGGGTTAGCTGGAAGGTAAGAATTTACCAGTCAGGACAATGACATTTAAACACTACTATTAAACTGTACCTGTTGGTAATGTGGTTTCTTCTAATGCAGTGGTTTTAAAACTGGGAGAAAATTCTGAAATGGCTGACATCGCATTTTATTAAGTACCACTTGCCAATCTAGTGCAAACTTTTGTCATGTAATCAACATTTAATCACCAACACCAGACTAATTTACATATTAAATACGTACGTTTTAAATAAGCCCTGTTTAGATGTCATATAAACAGTTACGGTTTACTGCAGTCTGTCTTTAGGATAGAAAAAAATTACATATTTTAAAAAACTAAAAGCCTGGTCTTTAACTCATTGTATTTCCTGTGTGCTTTCGTGCCTGCAAATCGATATTTATTTTTTCAATGACCCGATTAAAGTTTATTGTAACTTAAGTACTATTGGTTCATTTCAAAATACAGAATGTATGGCAAATCAGAAACCGAATTCTTGCCATGCAGTCTAATTTGACAAGCCGTTACAGCTGGTGTGAGAGTAAGAGTTTTTAGCTTTTCAATCCAGTGAAAAAATATGGATTGTTGGCTCAATACTAGTACATTACTAGCAAAGGGCGATCAAGACGAAATACGGTCAGAGATTAAAAACAACAAAAATGTCTTGTGACTGAAGCTCTCTCCAATTTCCTTGCCATCATCAGTGATTTGTGTGGTAACAAGCAGGGACATCCATCAATGATACTTGGTTAAGCATTTTATTATTATTATTACTGTATTTAATTAGCATCAGTACTGTACGTTTTAGTCACCAAGAATTTAAAAATGCCAATAATACGTTTTCGTAATGAGGTCAGCTGTAGAGATGCGTGGATAGTGAACTTTTCTTTGCTGCCTTTTCTGTAATTTTATTATCAATAAAAATACATGATTGCCATTTGCTATCATGGAATAGTCCTACGGTATGTCATTTTTGAGTGAGGCTTAGCACGGAGGCCTCGTTGATTACAATAAAATGATGTTGATGTTTCCAACAACTAGAAACCTGTTTGGAGGGATTATTTTTATCCAAAAGTAAATAGAATATATTTTTTTCTGTTATAATACTGTAACTTTTATAATTGTATCCATTACACACTCCAAGGCTTGTACGTTTTGTTGTATCATGTTATTATACAGACCTTTTTTTCTGTTCATTTTATTATGACTAATCTCAGATGGGGATACATGGTGGATTACATTTTTTGGAAAGGGGTACACAGCTTAAAAAGATTGAAAACCCTGTTCTAATGTGATTTGGTACAATGAATATCCTCTACTCAGTGATACACCAGCATCACTGTGACACATTTCCCAATATTTTCCCCAAAAGTGACAGTGAGTATTGTAGAGACACCTTGGGGTTGTATCTACAGCTTTAGAGTTTTATTTTTTGTTCTTCAGAAACAAAAAGGTCAGTAAACTCTGTTGGCATATTTAAAACAAACAAAAATACAAAATGGTGGTTGGTTCTGAATCAAACATATTGACCCCCTGTAACAGGGAGAGATCTGGACTGGCCGTCTGACGTAGGCACGATGCTGCAGGAAGGGGGGCGGCAGTCCCGTGGGATCTGCCTGCCAGTCATGGCGGTGACACGGAGAGGTGGGGAAGAGGGTGTGTGCGCTTTCCCTCTCTCTGAGTAGCTGGGAGGCGGGTTTTAGTGGGATTGCTGATGCTATAAATTAATACTCTGCTGTGTCCTCAGATCTGCCCCTTTAGACCTGTACAACGAGCAAGCGGTTACGCTGCTCGGCCAGACCAGCTGACGGACGGGAGAAAAACTTCCACAGAGAATCTGAAGAGATAGAGAGAGAGTGGGGAATCCGTGGGCAGACCCCGATAGTGTGTTTTAAAAACCTAGCTGAGGAACAGCGGAGAGTAGGACGGAGACCCGAGTCGTACGGGTAACGGCAATTGGGGAAGTTCACGCTGCAAAGTGCAGCACCTGAAGAGATAGAGAGAGAGTGGGGAACATGTAAGCTTTTGGGAATTAAGACCATTAGGACCTTGGTGTTTCATCCTCAGACCGATGGTCTTGTGGAGCGCTTTAATAAGACCCTTAAGAACATGTTGCGCAGATTTATTAGTAGTGATGTGCGTTACTGGGACCAGCTGATTCCTCCCCTTCTCTTTGCGATCAGAGAGGTACCCCAGGCTTCCACAGGCTTTTCGCCATTCGAGCTGCTGTATGGGCGAAGACCCCGGGGTGTGCTGGATCTGGTCAGAGAGATGTGGGAGGAACAGCAGGATAATTCGACCAATACAGTCCTGTATGTGTTGGACCTGCGCAAACGTCTCGAGTCTGTTGGAAAATGGGCGCATGACAATTTGCTGCAGGCTCAGCACAGACAGGAGACACAGTACAACCGAGGAGCCCAGTTACGCACATTTCAGCCGGGGGATAAAGTACTTCTATTATTACCCAGTTCTGAGTCGAAACTTCTGGCTAAGTGGCAAGGACCTTTTGAGGTTACACGCCGGATTGGGACGGTGGATTATGAGATCTGCCAGCCGGAGCGATGAAGAGAAAACACATTTATCATGTAAACCTCTTGAAGCCCTGGTTGCAACAGGAGGAGTTGGTAGTGGCGTAGGCAGATGACGTCACAGACCTGGGACCGGATCTTTCTGTGTTGGCGAAAACAGGGTTGGTACAGATTGCAGGCAATCTGACACCAACACAGAAATGTCAGGCTCGCATCCCGGGGCAGACTCGAGTAGCCCATCATCACATTGAAGTTGAGCCGGGGACGCCAGTTCGCCAGAGGCCATACCATATACCTGAATGTAAAAGACAGGTAATAAAAACGGAGATTGATGAGATGCTGAGACTGGGGGTAATAGAAGAGTCCCAAAGTGACTGGAACAGTCCTATTGTTTTAGTGGATAAGCCAGACGGGTCAACTCGGTTTTGCATTGACTTCAGACAAGTTAATGGGTGTGTGCACTTTCCCCCTCTCTGAGTGGCTGGGAGGCGGGTTTTGGTGGGATTGCTGCTCGGCCAGACCAGCTGACGGACGGGAGAAAAACTTCCACAGAGAATCTGAAGAGATAGAGAGAGAGTGGGGAATCTGTGGGCAGACCCCGATAGTGTGTTTTAAAAACCTAGCTGAGGAACAGCGGAGAGTAGGACGGAGACCCGAGTCGTACGGGTAGCGGCGACTGGGGAAGTTCACGCTGCAAAGTGCAGCACCTTTATTTTGTAGTTTTGATTATTGTGTTTTATTTTCCCTTTTTCTTTTTGCCTTTCGTTTTCATTATTTTTGAACACCTGCGAGTGCACCTGAACTGGACTGTGTACCCTGACGTGGTATTCCCGTAGGTTCTGGATACCATAGTTGGTAGCCAGACCATGGACCACAGCGCCCTCTGCGGGCTAAAACAAATCAGTGCAAATCATAAGATTAAACGAAATAAAACCGAGCACCTGTGCGGTGTTTCAATTACAACTTCTGTCTCCTGTGTCAGTGAATACCCACACCCTTCCACGCCCCCTCACTGAAGAAAATGTACCCCTAAAATTTTGAGAGGGGGCCACATTGACCCTCAGTCTGTAATTCCTGGAACAAACACTGCAATAGTTTAACATTACTAATTACAACTAGCCAACAAGTACTGACATCAGATGACTCTAAGTCAGGTTACTTTGTTTATTCAATAACCTGTAAATAATTCAAAACAAGGATACCTGGTTGTACTTTTAATGGTCAGTGCAAATGTTGATGTTACTCCATCCATTCACAGAAAGTCAACAGTAGATGTTTTACATTGTCTTTTATATTCATCATAATGTTAAGTTACCTTTCTAATTTCAGTGTTACCCAAGTCCGGATTACTTCTTTAGCACTTGCTATATACATTATTTCAGTTCACACATTCAAAGTTCACCGGTGCCATGCTCCCGGAAGCTCTTTCATGACTGGCTAGCAACAGGTGCAGAAGCTGCTGTGTACAGTCATTCAAGCTGAGATCTGTTAACATTAGCTAAAAACAAGGCAATCAAATTGGCAACAATTTCAAACAGAATACGATTATTGTAGAATGTTGCTATTAAAAGCATTGCACAATTAATTAGGGTCCTTACGTTTAATATGCAAATAACAACAGGTTTAAGACTGTCATAACACTTGTTAAGTGTCAGCATTAAAAAAGTAAGATGTGTTTGCTTTTACTAGTAACTAATGTATAAGGCTTTTTTTGTGTACTTGAATATGTAATATGCTATTCGAATAGTTTTCGTGTAATCATGTATTCAACTACACTGACCCATCCCTAATTAGGATTATTATAATTCAGTTTTAGCGTTGGTGTTATCATATGGTAACAGCTCGGTTGCGGGTTTACTTGTGAAAAAATGAGTATCATTTGTACACATACATTTTCAAATCTTAATAGTATTTTCATTTTCTAACAAGCACACAAATGTGTGCATGTTAAATGGTTGAAGTAACATAAATTGAAAGGCTTTGTTTAGCCACTTTCTTTTGAGACGTGGGATCTATTTGGTTACACAGTTAGAAACATACTGAAAATAAAAACCATCATGAAAAAATATATAAATATACTGGGCCAAATAAAATTGCAGTAGTAAAAAATCTAAACGTAGAGCCTTAGAGATGGAGCTAGGGTTAGGGTTGGATCTAGGTTTGGAGCTGGGGTTAGGGTTGGAGCTAGGGTTAGGGTTGGATCTAGGTTTGGAGCTAGGGTTAGGTTTGGAGCAAGGGTTAGGTTTGGAGCTAGGGTTAGGGTTGGTGCTAGGGGTAAGGTTGGAGCTAGGGTTAGGTTTAGAGCTAGGGTTAGGGTTGGAGCTAGGGTTAGGTTTGGAGCTAGGGTTAGGTTTGGAGCTAGGGTTAGGGTTGGAGCTAGGGTTAGGGTTGGATCTAGGGTTAGGTTTGGAGCTAGGGTTAGGTTTGGAGCTAGGGTTAGGGTTGGAGCTAGGGTTAGGGTTGGAGCTAGGGTTAGGGTTGGATCTAGGTTTGGAGCTAGGGTTAGGTTTGGAGCTAGGGTTAGGTTTGGAGCTAGGGTTAGGGTTGGAGCTAGGGTTAGGGTTGGATCTAGGGTTTGGAGCTAGGGTTAGGGTTGGAGTTAGGGTTAGGTTTGGAGCTAGGGTTAGGGTTGGAGCTAGGGTTAGGGTTGGAGCTAGGGTTAGGGTGAGGATTAAGTTTGGAGCTAGAGTTAGCCTGAGTGATGGAGCTATTTTTAGGTTTGGAGCTGGGGTTACTGTTGGAGCTAAGGTTAATTCCAGTACTAGACAGTTCAACCCGCTCTGTGATATGTTGTGTTCCGTTACCAAACAACCGCTGCTAAATTTAAGCAATCCCAACATAAACGGATAGCTGTTCTTCTGAGGCTGTTTCTCATTCCTAATTCCTTTGGCTTTGAGAATATTGTGTAAGGGTGTGTATTAATTGTTGATACACAATAAGTGGGTTCAAAAGGCTTTAAACGGTATGAAGCTGTGCAGAGAAACAATAGTATTATATAAGATTTACCACTGTTGTGACTCCATGTACCCCTATGCTACATTGGCTTTTAAAACCCACATGGTAACATTGTATTGTGAGTGTGCATACCTGCCAACTTTTTAAAATACAAAATCAGGATCTTTTTTTGGGGGGCGGGGGGTGGATTACCGATTTACTTTTTATAAGCAGATCAGTGGAATGCTATAGCATCTGACAATAACAAGCATTATACTGTATAAGAATTCTTACATACAGTAATGAATTATGATATATTCATACCTTTTACGTTGTTTCCACTGGGCTTCCACTCGAAACAAGAGTAGTCAGATCCCACGTTCACTTTGGTTGCCAAATGTCCCTTCTGCACCGCATTACTAAGCTCGCTGCGAGCCTCAGTCCTGTTTTTCCTTGTGACGGAGAACACTCTCACAATCTGCATTGCTGTGCGGCAATACAAGGAGTTGCTTCATTACTCCATAATAGGTAGATTTTACTTGAGGTTTTTACAGTACAAGTCCGCTTTTCCAACGTAAGTTTTGACAGGCATCACTACACAATGCTACATCATGCGTGGGAGGGGAAGGTGATGCAGTGCATGAGCCCCATTAAGTAAGACATATATTGTCTTGTTTTAGAAAATTAACTTAAGGTAATAATGCATTACAATTGGCAATCTAAATTATTAGGAGTTCAAGATCTACATCGGGAGTCTCCTGACGAAATCGGCAGGTATGAGTATGCAGTTGGTCAGAAAAGATATCATAGACTCTATCATTGCAAAAGTGCAGATTGAAAAATGGGAGCCTTTCTTTTTTGGCATTCCAGTGTTTTTACTTGCGGTGACATATTCATTGTTCTTGAATCATCAGCTTTACATTCCACTGTCAGGATGTGCGTGGTGAAGTGCAGAAAGGGAATGTCCACACAAAGTTAAGTAAAAAAACGTGCTTTATTATTTTAAAAAGCCATCGGTCAAAAATAAGTCACCCCTGCTACCAACAATGGTATGAGCGGGAAAGAAAAAGACAACAGTCTCCAAACAAAAAGTATTTTAAAAAGCCATTGGTGAAAATAAGTCACCTCTGCTACCAACAATGGTATCGGGGGAAAGAAAAAGACAACAGTCTCCAAACAAAAAATACAATAATTAATCCACCTTGATCCCTCCGTGCACGAAACCTGTGTTCTCAACACCAGGTTATGGTGTGGTGCTGTGCTATGCTGTGCAGGGGATAGTGTCCTGGGTCCTGTTGCTGGCTGTATAGCTGCAGCTCCCTTGTCAATCCTCTGCAACGAAAACAAAACAAACACAGAGCGCTCCACCCATCATCAGTCAGCAACGTAAGGTCAATGCTCACACGGTTGAACCCCTTTTGTGCTGCTAAACCACCCCATAATCAACCCGGCACCCCTCCTTATCCAATCGCTGCACGGCTCCCAGCTGATCACAATGGATTTGTATAGCAGCACTGCAGCCACGTACTCTCCCCAAGATGTCTGACTTCCTGTTTTGCCGCAACACAGATTTTGGCCATCTTGGAAACGTCTTTCCTGGTCGGGAGGCAGACTTACAGCTTGGATTCCTTCTCTCTCCATCACACACACACACAACCGAGCAGCGAGACACAAAACATTTCCAGAGCTGCTGACTCGCTCTTTTAAAACCAGGAAAACTCCCTGCAATGGAATAGTGTTTCCCACGTCCCCTTTTCCCCATAACGCAAAGCTACATTCTTCACCAAATCCTAAACCATAACCAAAAATCAGCCTAAGGAGGTAACTGCATTGTGCTTGTCAACCTTCAGTCGGTGGCAGGTACCAATACTATTCAAGTCAGGTAACTTAAACCTACCTCTTATTGCAGTCTGCACAATAAGAGGTCTTTGAGTTAACTCCTCTCCAACTTACACCTCCAGTTTTACCTCTCCAGGTGGGTTGGCGGTTGATCTGCCTTCCAGTACAGGCTGAGAGATGTCAATAAAAGGTGAGTTTAAGCACCAAAACCAAGCCTGTTAATGTTGTGTGACATGCATATGTTGTCTGTTTTATTATGTAATAAAATGTTGTTGCTGCCACCCATTTAGTAATTGTAGTTAAACCAAGGAGTAGCCACAAGGGTGGCAATGGGGGAGGTGGTAGTTTGCAAGTTAAGCAAATATATCCGTCTATTTACAGGCCAATTGGAGAGTGATGGAGTCGAAAAACAATTGAAAAATGATAAGCTACTCTCAAACCTGTATGCACATATTGAAGAGGCTTTTACTCACTTATGTATAATCAGTCATACACTGATTCACTGCATTCAAAAAAGGATAGAATTTCAGCAGCTGTAACACCAGTGCCATCTAGTGGCTCTATATTTTATACAAAATACAACTAATAATAATGTATAATATAAAATAACTTGGTCGCAATTGCTATTTAAGCTCAGCCTGGGTAAGGGAAAAGTATCCTAGATACGTGACTGAAATGTTCAGCAAATTTCTTACGATAATTGAACACCAGACCTTTGTAGCCCTTATCCTACATAAACAGCTTGGAGGCTAATCTTGTGCTCCTAGAGACTTGTGTGCCTGTTAATATCAGGTACACGGGACATTTTTTATACTGTATAGTTAACTGATTGTCACAAAGACGGCCGGAGTGGGTGGCGTCAGACCAGATACAGGAAATAAACAGACAGAGATTTGGGGTTTGGTGAGCATTTAATAACAGAACAGAAAATAAAAGGTTTGAAACAACAAAACACAGCACACGGCACTTGAGGCCAAAATAAATAGACGAACAAAACGGACTAGACAGTGCACAGACAGACGAACAAAACACGGTGAGCAGATAACACTTATATTTACGCTTTTTCACTTTTAGTTACTCCTTCTCTCTCTCCCGTTCTCCACTCACCGAACACCCAACCCCGACTGAATGAAAATGTGCATCTATATATACACTGTTTTGCTGGGATTCAATTACTAATTAATTATTCACTTGAATCCCAGCACGTGAATTAATTCTGTGCAACCCCGTGCTCACATATTACATTTAACCAGCACGTGAAGTGATTTGTGCCCTCCTCGTGCCTAAATATAAATCTACATTTTTAAATACACGTGAAACACAGACCCGTTTATATCCCGTGTACCAATCTCTATACACCAACATTAACACACGCACGCAACATACAACACGTAACACACAATTGCACACAGGGGCGGGGCACATTGCCACACTGATACAAATCTAACATTTTATTTAATATTTTTTTTCTAAACAAAGTATAAAAACAAGTTATTATCATTGTGATAATTTGATTTTGTTTCAACTATTTATCAGTGACATGGCTAATTGGAAATTCCCAACAGGTCTCGTTGATTAGCGAGAAGCTAATCTTACTAATTTAATATCATGAAACCTATTAAGAAGCTGATATTGATGTACCAGGATGGTATATTTTCATTGGGGAAACAGGGACTGACCTACTGGAGTAGAGGCTGGCATTATTCTGAAGGGGTTTCATTAAGAAGATTTTGAAAACATTTTCACAACGCAAGTTTATTTATTTATTTTTTAAACAATTTTGGGACAGATCAAAGCCAGGTTGTTCAAAGAAACAATTTGAAAGGAAGTAAAACCGTGCTTGCACAGTGTTGAAAAACAGGGTTTTTTTTTGTTTTTTTAATCAAATGAAGATGAAATAGGGTGGCACAACTATGGCAATGCAAGAGTTCTGGAGGGTGACAGTACCACTAACCCAAAGGGGAAATGTTCTTCTCACTGTTGTCTCTTTCACTTCTCTGAGAAATGCTTGAGAATCTTCTTTTCTTCTCATTCGAATCTGATACCAATCTCCAAAAACCACTACTGGAGAAAAAAAGGGGAACAAAATGAGACACAATTCAAAAATAGAAATACATTTGAAACAAATGAGACACCAAATAGAAATACTGACGACACAATTCTAAAATACTACCCGCATTAGGAAATTCTGAACATATAATCCACAATATGCAGAAAATGGTGAGACTCAAGAAACTCCCGATAATGTAGAATGCCAATTGTAATGCATTATTATTTTAGGTTTGTAAAACAAGCTCCCCCACACCCCTGCCCATTCGCTCTACAGGGGAAACAGTAAAAAAAAAGGTATATATATATATATATATATATATATATATATATATATATATATATATATATATATACAGCACACCCTCGCTATAACAAACCTGTTGGGGTCCAAGCCTTTTGTTCGCTATATCGAGGGGTTTGTCATAGTAAAAGGACAATCAAAATGAAGGATAAACTGTTGGAGTAAGTTAATGAGAGGAGTGTGAATGAAAGCAGAATTACATGTACCTGTTTGTTTCACGTATGCAGTATTCTGCCTTTGTTTTATCCTATTCCTTAAGAATTAAAAAGCAGTACAAAAAGCAAAAATTCCAACCCGGCCTAAACACCCTACCCTAAAAGTATATTTATCGGTAGGACCGATAAAACGTCACCTGGTAGTGGTGGCGGAAAGGTTGCCACACCCAGTTATTCTGTTCCGAGACTGGCCAAAATTCAAAGAATTGATGCAAATAATGGCAGTCTCAGCCGCACACGTAAACGTGGCAGAAAAAAAAGGAATGAATTGGTGATGTGTTTGCTTTTCACACTGAAATGTTTTCTCCTATTTTCCGTCCTACAAAAATGAATTAGGAGAGACGGACCGCAAAATGGGAGGGAGCATTAATGAGACAAGGCTGGGGTTTGGTGGGAGAGCGCTCCGATGGTAACAAACACAGGTCAAAGGGAGTCGGAACGCAGTGTGACAGAGAGGGCGAGGTTACTGGGCCATCCAGGGCAGATGCTACTCCCGCCCATCTCATTATACCGGACATGTGATACTCAAGCGCGGACATAGTGTGGGGCCAACATAATGACCCGTCACTAGTGCACGCTTAGGGGCAGGTCCGGTCTATTAAAGGTAAGGATGTTGATGGCGCTGGGGCGCTAGTATTTCCGCACTTCAGTATCAAGGGGCAATTACTGTATAGGGTAAATCTAGCCGCGGGCACAGGACAGCCTATAACACAATTATTGGTTCCCCATTTTGTCGTCCCGAGGTCATAAGGCTGGTGCGTGATACCCCTTTTGCGGGGCACCTCGGTGCTGACAAAACAAGGGAATGGATATTGGTTCGATTCTATTTGGTAGGACTTCATACTGATGTGTCGAAATATGTAGCCACATACCCAGACTGCCAGCGAGTAGTGCCGGGTCGAGTGCGCCCCGTCCCTTTGGTTCCACTGCCGATTTTATTTCCACCCCCTTTGAATGCATTGCAATGGACATAGTGGGCCCTTTGCTACCTTCTGATTCTGTGTATATGCATATATAGGGCAGCAGTGTGGAGTAGTGGTTAGGGCGCTGGACTCTTGACCGGAGGGTCGTGGGTTCAATCCCAGGTGGGGGACACTGCTGATGTACCCTTGAGCAAGGTACTTTACCTAGATTGCTCCAGTAAAAACCCAACTGTATAAATGGGTAACTGTATGTAAAAATAATGTGATATCTTGTAACAATTGTAAGTCCCCCTGGATAAGGGCGTCTGCTAAGAAATACAAAAAAAAATTATAATAATGTATTAGTGGTGGTAGATAATGCAACGCGATACCCAGAGGCAGTTCCATTGAGGTCCACTAGTGCTGCTGCAATAACCACGAGTTATTGCAG
The DNA here is from genome assembly GCA_036884735.1 of Huso huso. Taxonomy (NCBI): domain Eukaryota; kingdom Metazoa; phylum Chordata; class Actinopteri; order Acipenseriformes; family Acipenseridae; genus Huso; species Huso huso. The sequence continues at coordinate 24,634,202 of CM072672.1, read as the reverse complement.
ATTATGGCTAGAGTAGGGATCCCCAAGGAGATTTTAACTGATCATTGAACCAACTTTTTGTATAAAACATTACAGCAAGTGTATAAAATATGAAAAATACATCCCATCAGGACATCTGTTTATCATCCACAGACGGATTGTTTGGTGGAACGATTTAATCAGACCTTAAAGCAGATGCTGAGACGTTGTGTAACTCAAGAGCAAAAACATTGGGCATCGCTTCTTCCCTACCTCCTTTTTGCAGTGAGAGAGGTGCCGAAGAGTTCGTCAGGGTTCTCCCCCTTTGAGCTCTTGTACAGCCGACAGCCTCGTGGCATCCTCGTTCTGTTGAGAGAGGGGTAGGAGGAGCACAAAGGCTCGTCCAAAAATGTAGTGAAGCATGTGCTCCTACTAAGAGATCGCCTAGATTTGGTTGGTTGTTTGGCCCAGGACAACCTCAAATCGGCTCAGCACCGGGAACAGCAGCATTACAATAAAAATACACTAATTCAAACCTTTCGACCTGGAGACAAGGTAATGCTGCTGTTCATTCCCTCCTCAGAATCGAAATGATGTGCTAAATGGCAGGAGTCATATGAAGTGATTCGAGTTATAGGAAAGGTGAATTATGAAATTAGACAGCCCGATTGCCGTAATGAACGTGAAATCTATCATGTAAATTTATTAAAGCCCTGGCAGGCAAGGGAGGCCTTATTTATAGCCCCAGGCGATGTAGCGGATGATTTAGGCCCCTGTCCAGAGAACCCTAGCACTAAAATCATTGATGGGGGAACAATTGGATCCAGATCAGCAATGGGAGCTGCGTAAGCTTATTGAGGAGTTCAGCGATGTTTTTTCTGACTTGCCCAGCAGGACTAACTTGGTTGAATATGACATTATCTCTCCCTCAGGTGTCACAGTACAAGAGAGACCTTACCGGATCCCAGAAAGTCGAGAAAGTGGTGTTCACAAAGAGGTATGGAACATGCTTGAACTTGGGGTGATTGAGCCTTCCAGGAGCGAGTGGTGCAGTCCAATTGTCATAGTGGCCAAGAAAGACGGCACCAACCGCTTCTGTGTGGACTTCCGGAAGGTAAACGCTATTTCCAGGTTCGATGCGTACCCTATGCCTCGGGTCGACAAACTTGTAGATAGATTGGGAAAGGCAAAGTTTATCTCTTCTCTGGACCTGACAAAGGGATACTAGCAGATCCCCTTAACCCGCAGTTCTAGAGAGAAAACCACATTTTCAACCCCTGAAGGGCTGTTTCATTTCAAAACCATGCCGTTTGGGCTAGATGGTGAGCCCGCTGCCTTTCAGAGACTGATGGACCAGGTTTTATGCCCACATCATGAATATGCAGCAGTGTATATTGATGATGTGGTTATTTACAGCTCCACCTGGTGAGAGCATTTTGGTAGCGTTACAGCCATCCTTCAGTCTCTAAGGGTAGCCCGGCTGACCGCTAACTTGGGAAAATGCGCGTTTGCCAAAACAGAGACTCAATATTTGGGATTTTTAATGGGGAATGGAAGGGTGAAACCCGTTGTCACCAAAATCCAGGCTTTGGGAGACGTGGCGATCCCCAAAACCAAGACTCAGGTGAGGTCGCTACTGGGATTAGCCGGTTATATCCGCTGCGTTATCCCTGAGTATGCCACAGGGGTTAACCCTTTAGTCAACCTCGCCAAAAAGAGTGCACCAAATATAATTAAGTGGTCAGTAGAGTGTCAGGGGGCGTTTGATACTACTAAGCGAAGACTCTGCCAGGCCCCCACTCTCATCACACCTGATTTCACCAAGCGATTCATCCTCCACACCGATGTGTCGGAGGTGGATTTGGTGCGGTCTTGTCCCAAAAGGTTGACGGAGTAGAACACCCGATACTGTATCTGAGTAAAAAGATGCTCCCTCAGGAAAAGAAGTGTTTGGTCATTAAATGGGCTACTCACTCTTTACGATACTACCTGCTGGGACATTCATTTGATCTTGTCACAGACCATGCCCCACTCAAGTGGTTAAGCAATGCCCGGATAACTCGGTGGTATCTGGCATTACAGCCCTTCATGTACCACATGGTACACCATGCGGGGAAAGACCACCAATATGCAGATTCTTTTTCCCGGGAGGGGGGAGTAATGGGAAAGATAGGTTCAGCCGAGTGTTCCTTGGACAACACTGCAATTTGTTTACACTAAAGTACTATATTTTCTCCACAAGCACTAGAGCACGCACTGTGGACGGGTGTTTGTGTTTGTGTATGTGTTATGTGTGGGTGAAATAAAACGAGACTGTTGTTATTTCGGGGCCAACCCGTGGATTACAGTTAAGCAATACACGCCGCTGTATTGCTTCTCATTGACATTGTTATTATTTACTGTTGTTAGCCATCAGGCATTTGGATTACAAAATACAACTATTAAACAACATCGAACCTGGATTATAATTGTCTGTTTATTGACCACCTGCACCTGCACACTGTTAACCACTTTGCCACAGTCGTCTATATATACCAATAATTATGAGACATCTGAGGGGATAACATCATATTCACACCTATAAATTCAAGATAATTTTTGCTCTTGAACTCAATTACATTACATGTAAAACTATCCTTAACATATATTAATACTCCCCTACCTCTCCCTTGATTTCTATCTTTCCTAAAAACATTGTACCCTGATACCAAAAAAAGCACCTAAAGGAAAATTTGTGTGTAACCACGTCTCCGTCAGACATAGGAAATCTACGTTTCAATCTGTCAATAGGTTTTTTCACTTGATCACACTTCGGAGATATTTATATAATATTTAAATGTCCACCAAATATTCCTTTCGGTATTAGTTTTGGATCCCAAAGTACTTTAGCATGATTAACCGTTTTAAAGAGTAGGAATTTGCGTTGTTTTAGTATTGCCTGATTCCTACATTCCCCAAGCAGTTTGTTTCCCATTTTTGTTATGTCCTTTACAGTCTTATTGCTTATTGCTTTATGTTCGGCATCCGTGATGTAATTCAATGTTTTAAAATCCATAGAATTAGTCTCGGTAACTCCGTAATAATAATAATATAATATCTTTATTTTTATATAGCGCCTTTCATAGTGGACCACCATCACAAAGTGCTTTACAGGGGTAGGCTGTGAACTGTGCATTATATGCAGTCACTTACAATAGGACATTGATTTAACATCTCATCCGCAGGATGGAGCACAAAGAGGTGTGACTTGCTTCAGGGTCACACACTGAGTCAGTCAGTGGCAGCGGTGGGATTTAAACCAATGACCTTCTGGTTACAAGCCCTAGACTTTAACCACTGGACCACACTGTCTCATAATATAGCTACTTGAGACTGGTTTAAAACAGAGTAAAAATTAGCACCTGCTTGCCTTGAATTCCTCATCAGGTCTTCTCCTTTCCGTGTTCAAATCCTGACGTTGTATTGTACTTTGCTGTTCCACTTTCCTTTCATCGGACAACTCGAGAGTCGAATCCATTCCCAACAGTATCTCACCACTCGCCTCTGCGTCTTCTGCATAGCCTAATTTAGCACTGTCTCGCTCTTTCTCTTGTGTCACCGCTCCAGCAATTAACTGCGAATTGTGCCCATCAGTCAAGCCAGTAACGGTGTCAATTGGCCCGGGATTCAGCTGAACATCTCCCGCTAACAGCAAGTAACAAAGAATTCCCAAACCTCTGTTTTCCATTTCAGCCGGCTTTCCCATTTCCACCTCCAAATAACTTTCTTGGTTCAAAAGTCGGTGGCATGTCCCGTACATTGCTCAATACCGACCTGTATACATTAAAATGTCCCGGTGGTACAGCATAGATTTGCAGCCTGGAGTGTCCGATCTCGCTTGTGTGAAAGGTATAATCATGACAACAGCTTCATAGAGATAATGCAAACACAGCCGTTATATACATAATTATAGTAATCCAATTTAGTATTTGCTGGAACCCATTTAATTTCTTTGTAAAGTACACAGAAAAAAAGTGTGGGTGTAGCGGCTAAAGTTCTCTTAGATTTTTGTAAGAACGGAGCAGCAGCTGCCACACTGCTCTGTCCGCTCCGTCTGTCCCCCGCCATTCTGTTAGGATCAGGATGACCAAGAACTTAACAAATCGAACACAAGCAATAAGAGCTGATGGAAATATTTCACCTTTTTTATCTCTGTGCAAAGGGGTTCCTCAGGGTTCAGTACTTGGACCAATACTATTTACTTTGTATATAAATGATTTGGGATGTAACTTGGGTACTACAAATTCAAGCATACATCTATATGCGGATGACAGTATTCTGTATACAACTGGATATTCCACACAGGCTGTTCAGAGAGAACTGCAGAGTGCATTTGATATTGTGCAAAACAACTAATCAGAGATAGATTACTGATAAATGCTACTAAGGCCTAGACCAAATCCAATCTTTGACCAACCCGCTAATCACAAACTATAAACCTGTACCCAATGGTGGCTTTATTTTTGTCGGAGGCTTCTTTCTTCGGGATGGGGTAACAGCCGGAACTAGCCGGAACGGCCCGGAACGGTACTTTAATGAATTCAAATGCTTTAAAAAACAGCATAGAAAGTTACACACACGAGAGGAGAATATTTTAACAATCACAAGCGATTAGTAACGCGCTGTCATTAACCCGTTCCGGGCCAGAACCCTCTTTTTATCACCAAAAACCTCCCAGAACACTGGGTTCCGAAGCTTCAAAGAGAACGAAAATTATACACACAATACAACTAAGTGAGGCCCTCATAACACTATTGAGAAAACCCACCGAACCGACCTTTAACTGCCCATTCCGTGCAATAAACAGCTGTATAGACAAAACCGCCCGGAACACGAGGTTCCGAAGCTGCACAGAGTATGAAAATGATACACACAGTACAACTAAGTGGCAACAACATAACACTGCTGAAAAAACCCACCGAACCGACCTTTAACTGCCCGTTCCGTGCAATATACAGGTGTATAGACAAAATCGCCCGGAACACCGGGTTCCGATGCTGCACAGAGTATGAAAATTATACACACCATACAACTAAGTGAGGCCCTCATAACACTATTGAGAAAACCCACCGAACCGACCTTTAACTGCCCATTCACGTATATATAGCTGCAACAGTAAAACAACATTTATTTTTTGCACAATTTTTTGTTCTTCTTACTTACAATGATAAAAAAAGTATTTAAATGTATTTAACATATTCATATATGTACATAGGCTATATTTGATACAAAATGGATACAATGCAATTCAGTGCAAAGGCAAGCAAACACACTATCTTACAATTAGGTAGTTTACAACATGTAAGGAAAAACGAGCAAACAAAGCAAAACAGTTTAGATTTAAATATTATGCAGGGTGACTTCAAATACAGAAACCTTGATGCATTCTCCATTTTCTTCTTCAAAAAAATTAATTCATTTTTACATTGTGTGTCATATGCATAAATAAATAAATAAAATAAACAGAATAAACAATCTAACATGTTTGTGTTTAATTTGGGAACCTCCTGTCTGAATACGAGAGAAATGAAACAATGTATTCTTGCTCTAAATGAGTTGCTGCTATATTAAACTATGAACAGTGTAATGCCTGAGAAAGCACGACTGAACCCTTGAAACAATGTATCGAATTGAAGTATGTGGCTGAAACGCTGTAACTAACAGATAGCACTAGTTTGTGCAATATGAGAATTGAAACGAAATTGTGTTTTAAATAAATTTGACTATTTTACATCCCTGGCATTTTTATTGTGTGTTTGTGTTGTACTTGGTCAAGACCTTATCCTCTGGCCCAAATGAAAGAACCTGGTGCTAACAACCTCAAATCTTTAACTTAATCTGAAGGTACACTCTAAAAAGTAAAGGTTCTAGTAAGAACCTTTTAGGGTTCCTAGGGTTGATACTGTGGAGGAACCTTTTAAGGTGCTTCGAAGAACCTTTTTACTGGGGTTCTCTGAGGAACCTTACAAACAAGGAGCTTTTAAGAACCTTAAGGTTCTACTTGGAACCTTTTATGTTTATTTACAAACTCACATGCATTATATATATATATATATATATATATATATATATATATATATATATATATATATATATATATATATATACAGTGCCTTGCAAAAGTATTCAGACCCCTGACCAATTCTCTCATATTACTGAATTACAAATGGTACTTTGAAGTTTTGTTCTGTTTGATATTTTATTTTAAAACACTGAAACTCAAAATCAATTATTGTAAGGTGACATTGGTTTTATGTTGGGAAATATTTTTAAGAAAAATAAATAAAAAACTGAAATATCTTGCTTGCATAAGTATTCAACCTCCACACATTAATATTTGGTAGAGCCACCTTTCGCTGCAATAACAGCTTTAAGTCTTTTGGGGTAAGTATGTACCAGCTTTGCACACAGTGTCGGAGTGATTTTGGCCCATTCTTTTTGGCAGATTTGCTCCAGGTTGTTCAGGTTGGTTGGACGATGCTTGTGGACCGCAATTTTCAAATAGTGCCACAGATTCTCAATGGGATTGAGATCAGGACTTTGACTGGGCCACTGTAGGACATTCACCTTTTTGTTCTTCAGCCACTCCAATGTTGCTTTGGCCTTGTGCTTGGGATCATTGTCCTTCTGAAAGGTGAATTTCCTCCCAAGCTTCAGTTTTTTAGCAGACTAAAGCAGGTTCTCTTGCAGTATTTCCCTGTATTTTTCTCCATCCATTCTTCCTTCAATTTTAACAAGATGCCCAGTCCCTGCTGATGAGAAGCATCCCCACAGCATGATGCTGCCACCACCATACTTCACAGTAGGGATGGTGTGTCTTGAGGCATGGGCAGTGTTAGGTTTGCGCCACACATAGTGCTTTGAGTTTTGGCCAAAAAGCTCTATCTTGGTCTCATCTGACCACAAAACCTTTTCCCACATCGTAGCTGGGTCACTCTCATGCTTTCTGGCAAACTCCAGACGTGCTTTCAGATGGTACTTTTTGAGTAACGGCTTCTTTCTTGCCACCCTCCCATACAGGCCAGTGTTATGCAGAGCTCTTGATATGGTTGACTGGTGCACCATTACTCCACTCCCAGCCACTGAATTCTCTCACAAGTTTCCTTCTTGTTTGAGCGCTGAGTTTTGAGGGACGGCCTTTTCTTGGCAGTGCCTGGGTGGTGTGATGCAGCTTCCACTTCCTGATTATTGATCCAACTGTGCTCACTGGGATATCCAAACACTTGGATATTATTTTGTACCATTTCCCTAATCTATGCATTTGTATTACTTTATCTCTAACTTCTGTAGAATGCTCTTTGGTCTTCATTTTCCTTCAGATTCACAGCCTGACCAATGATCCTTCAACAATGGGGATTTTATCCAGAAAATGTGACAGCAACTTTAATGGTTCAGAGGTGGAGGCCAATGGTAAGGTAATTGTGTCCTCGTTAGGGCAATTTATTTCATCGGTGTAAACTGGGAGCTTCCACAGCACAGGAGTTGAATACTTATGCAAGCAAGATATTTCAGTTTCTTATTTATTTCTCTTAAAAATATTTCCCAACATAAAACCAATGTCACCTTACAATAATTGATTTTGAGTTTCAGTGTTTTAAAATAAAATATCAAACAGAACGAAATTTCAATGTACCATTTGTAATTCAGAAATATGAGAGAATTGGTCAGGTGTCTGAATCCTTTTGCAAGGCACTGTATATATATATATATATATATATATGCGTGTCTGCATAATTTGTCTGGTTAAATAACATGCATGCACACACTAGGAATGACTGGTTTGCAATATCAATAAAAACAAAGAAATACTTTTTATAGAAACCATTTATTACAGGTAGACCAATAAAATAAATAAATACAGTATAGGAGTTATACTTCTAATTATAACGCATAAATAAATGCATACAAATAAAACAGTCTGTATATGTTTTGTCACTCTTAGAATAACAAATACACAAGTAAGTGAAAGGCTGACAAGCTTTCTTAACAGGTAGATATATAAATATATTAATTATAACTAATCATAATATATTATCTATAATGTAATTAATTTAATTACAAACAAAACAAACACAAACCTAACTTTAGTCACAAGTATTTTATAAAACAAGTATTATAAAAAATATTAACACACTTATTTTTATTTATTTATTTATTGCATTTATATAGTGCTTTTTATACAAAAGTATCGCAAAGCACTGTATAGTACATAGCAGGAAAAAAAAGAACAAATCACAATCCGTTTGTATAGCAGGTCACACATATAATTGCTACACTCAGCCCATTTAAATACAGATTTCAACAGTATACACAATACAAAAGCACCAATTTTAAAGTTACATTAAAACCCACTAAGATAAGAGAGCCATTTTATAAAAGTGTGTTTTTAGTCTTGACTTGAAAACTGTAATGGACCCAGCTTTCCTGATAAACGAAGGCTGAGCATTCCATAATTTAGGAGCTCTACAAGAAAAAGCCCTTCCTCCCGTGTTGTTTTGTTGACCCTATAACCAGCAGCCCCGCATCCTGTGATTTCAGAGTGCGGTTTGGAAGATATGGTGTCAGTAACTCCTGCAAATAATGAGGTTCTAATCCATTCAGGGCCTTGTAAGTTAACAGCAAAATCACCATTTAAAAAAGTGCATTACAATAATAAATTCTAGATGAAACAAAGGCATGTATTATTCTCTTGGCGTCAGATACGGAAATAATTAGAACATAAGAAAGTTTACAAAAGAGAGGAGGCCATTCAACCCATCTTGCTCGTTTGTTTGTTAGTAGCTTATTGATCCCAGAATCTCATCATGCAGCTTCTTAAAGGATCCCAGGATGTCAGCTTCAACAACATTACAGGGGGATTGGTCTAAGTTTGGCTATATTTCTCAAATGGTAAAAATATACTTTAGTAACTTCCCTAGTATGAGTCTAAAATGATAGATCAGACTCAAAGATTACCTTCAGACTCTTAATTTCTAGTTTCAATTTTGATGAGAGACTGCAAGGGTCGAGCACATGTAATCCCACATTTCCTTTTAGTTGGTTCTGTGAGCTCACTAGCATAACCTCTGTTTTATCTAAATTCAACATTAGGAGATTCTGTGACATCCAATGCTTGATGTCTGTAAGGCAAGTAGCAAATAACACCCAGGCAGAAGAATTTCCTTGCTTTAGGGACAGATATAGCTGGTTATCATCAGCATAGCTGTATACAACTGTAAGTTGCCCTGGGTAAAGGCGTCTGCTAATAAATAAATAAATAAATAAATAAATAAATAAATAAATAATAATAATAATGGCTAATCCCTGGGTCTGTGATAGCACAACCAACACCCTTATTGCTTTCCTGACCTGGCGCCTGACAAAATAAAGTTTACTATTCCCACTATACTAGGTGGAGTTTTCTGATCTTTTTGAGTACCCAAAATACATTTCTCAATTTAATATTAGGCTGTTTTTTCTCTGTGGGTTTTTGATATTGTACACAAAATACAAGGTAAAAAGAAGCCCATATCTCTGGGTGAGGGCCTCAGGTTATTATTATTATTATTATTATTATTATTATTATTATTATTTGTTTATTTAGCAGACACTTTTATCCAAGGCTTACAGAGACTAGGGTGTGTGAACTATGCATCAGCTGCAGAGTCACTTACAATTACATCTCACCCGAAAGACAGAGCACAAGGAGATTAAATTATTTGCTCTGGGTCACACACAGTGTGAGTTGGGATTTGAACCGGGAACCAACAGGTATGAAGCCTTTGTCTTTAACCACTGGTCCACCTTACCCAAGCGTCATCGAATACCTAGCTAATTCACCTTTTTAACTCTCGACTCTCGCTCTAATGTCATTAGACGAGTGCATGACAACTCGTCCAATAATTATACTGTAGCCTATAAAATTCTGTGCACAGAGGGAGCACATTTACTAATGAAACAGGAGGAGGGGGGAGGAGGTGTTTTGGGCAGGGGTGTGTTGGAGGCTATTGTTGGTTGTTCGGCGAGGGAGGGAGGGAGCAATTATTGAATGGCTGGATATTATGAGCATGGGTGGGGTTATCTGGGGGGTTTATTATTGGGCTTTGTAGTGGCTGCCGGGGTATACAAATAACTTTTATTTGCTCCAAATTCCCGTTACCTTATTAATTTAATAAACATTGGCTTGAGATGTGTTGTAAAAGAAATCTGACAGGCTCTGCCTCATTCGGACCCACAGGGGTTGTATCTTACATTAAAGGCTAATGAAACCCCAATCTCATCATGCCCAACAGATACCACGTTAAAAATGAGATACAGTTTAACAATCTGACCCTACATCTCACTCGTTTTACATTGCAATCTTAATATCATACATTTACTACTGCCGCTTTTGCATCTCACTCTAAAAACAACATCAACAACACTAGCTTGTTAAAGTGAACAAACAACAATGTATATGTGGTTACACAGTCAACATCTTAAAAGTACACACACACATTTTTCTTATATTATGACTAAAATATGTATATCTAGTAATATGGATGAATTCTCTCTCTATTAGTGATGCATGGACCAAGAAGAAGCGCATGGGAACCCAGGAGCAAGCTGATGTTCTCTAACCCCTATATTATCATCATGCAGTCTACAACAACATCCAGTGTACCACAAACTTACCAACACAAGCTTGAATGGTTGTCAACGCAAAGCACATTCAGCAGTTTACAGAAGTCATGACATTTTGGAGAAATGAGTTGAGAGTTCTCAGCATACTACATGGACTATTAAACGGATTATTATAAAGTACAAATACAGAATCTTACACGTGGTTTCAAACAGCACCAGATAAACGGTTCCACATCTAAGACATAGAACCGTTTTTGCTAAATTTTATTTTCCTGAGAGTATAACACATAGCTGAAATTTGATTCTAGTGCTTAATCACAAAAAACAATATCTGGTCAATAACATGATATTCTCTGTCGTCACTGAATTTGTAGGCAAATGTTGTGTTCCGATCCAGTACAGTATTAAAGTACTAATCAGTGACCCTTTGCAGGTGTTGGCTGAAAAGTGTAGTTTGTATAGACAGTAAAAATCAGCGAACATCTCCGGCTGAATACCCATTCTTGAATTTGCAGTAGATCTACTCATATTAACCCATTTCATGCAGGGAATGGGCAATTAAAGGTCGGACAATTTTTGTAAGTATGTTACTCACTGTATTATGTGTCTTTTTTTTCATCTCCTGCGCAGCTTCTGGACAGCTTTATTAATCAAGCTGTTTGTTGCACACAATGGGAAATGAAAGGTCGGTTCGGTGGGTTTTCTCAATAGTGTTATGAGGTCCCCACTTAGTTGTACTGTGTGTATCATTTTCATACTCTGTGCAGCTTCGGAACCTCGTGTTCCGGGCGGTTTTGTCTATACAGCTGTTTATTGCACAGAACGGGCAGTTAAAGGTCGGTTCGGTGGGTTTTTTCAGCAGTTTTATGTTATTCCCACTTAGTTGTATTATGTGTATAATTTTCGTCGTCTTTGCACCTTCGGAACACAGTGTTCCGGCAGCTTTTTGGTGAGAAAAAGAGGGTTCTGGCCCGGAACAGGTTAATGACAGCGCGTTATTAATCGGTTCTGATTGCTAAAATATTCTCCTCACGTGTGTGCAACTTTCTATGGTGTTTTTTTAAAGCAATTTAATTCATTAAAATACCGTTCCGGGCCGTTCCGTCTCGTTCCGGTGTTACGACGAATTCAGTGCCCCCTAGGATTCATGTGTCCCCGGTGGATGTGCGCATGCGCTTGCAACAAACCTTGATATCTGCCAACGGGAGCGTGTGATTCCTCGCTCACGACGCAAAGCGCGTAACCTGTCATTGCAATCGATTAGATAGAGCAGCGCCTGCTGCAAAGTGAACGTGCGGTCTGCTGCAAACGGGAGCGAGTTTATTGCTTCTGGACGGAAAATGTTTGTGTAAGCTTGTGATTTCGGCGATTCTACATCCAGAATAGATTGTTTTAAATACAGTAACAACAACAACAACAACAACTATATTGTGTTTCTTCAAATGTGTATAAATGAGCTAGCTACTTACTCTTACTAGGACGGAAGTATTGTATGTACTCTTACTATATTGTGATTATCGAACTGTACATGCATATATTTTAGTTAAAGTTGCTCTGAAGTTATTGTATATTTTATCTGCTCTTACTGCATTGTGAAATATGTATATTTTGTGACAACTGTAAGTCGCCCTGAGTAAGGGCGTCTGCTAAGAAAATTAATAAGAAAAAGAAGAACAACAACAACAGCAAAACGCAACGGTAATTAAATGAAGTCTTGTGACGAATTGTACTGTATGTTTCACAGAGCACAATAAACACATTGAAACACTCTCGTTTATATTTATTTATTATTATTACTACACAAGTAATCTACCACGTGTAAATTAATCCAATTATTTTATAATTCAGTTAAATGCAGTACAATCTTCTAAATGTTTATGTACTTATTTATTTGTAAATAATTTAATTCCTGACAGCTTTTCACAACTGTCACACACACACACACAGAGAGAGAGAGAGATAAACCAATAACAGAAATGTTGAACTTGAAAGGAGATTATAATAATTTTTTTATTTGCCATCTGAATGCATACTCAACAACTTTTGTCACTCTGCTGTGCATTTGCTCTCAGTAAACAAGGGGCACCATTTCCTCCAGGGGCACCGTTTTTTGCAGTCACTGAAATATTTGGTGTCCCCTCTGTAAATCAAGCAGGAGCTCGCTCGCGTCTAGTGTGGATCGGCCTTTATAACGTCATCTGTTTTTTTTTTTTATTTTACAAAAAAGTGACCTACTAAACGCCAAACTAAACCAGTTTGACACCACTGGTCTAGGCCTTAGACTCGTTATTTTGTTCTAACAGGAAGAAAATTACTAATCAGACCTGGGCTACTACTCTGTATGGTGAATCACTTAAAGTTTCCTCCTATAAATATTTAGGTATATGGATCGATGAGCATCTTCCATTTAATTATCACATTTATAAACTGCTTTCAAAATTAGGACCTAAACTAGGTTTCCTTTTTAGGAATAAGAAGTTGTTTTTTTTTCTCAGGCTAGCAAATTAAATTTAGTGACTGTTACTATTCTACCTGTTTTGGACTATGGTGATTTTATCTATCAGTTTGCTTCCAACAGTCTTTGCAAAAATTGGATGTAATATATAATTCATGCTGCCGTTTTGTTTTAGAGTGTCCTTTTTTGACACCTCATTGCCAGATGAATAAAAAAACAAGGATGGTTCTCATTGACAAATCGAAGGCTTTATCACTGGTATTCGTTTTCAAAAAGGTCAATACTGGCTATAGTTCGCGATTCTGGTAGTTTGGTAGTCCCAAGGATACGGACACGATTAGGAGAATTGGCTTTTTCTTATCGACTCCCAAAAACCTGGAACACTTTTTCACTGGTTTAAGAATGGAATTTGATAACCTCTCGTGTTTTGGTTATAAAGAGCGTATTGGGGATTTGCTTAAAACTCCTTGCCATTGCTTTTCTTTTAGTCCACATTGAAAAGAAAATAACCCCCTGCTGTATTACTGCTCCTTTGTTTATTTGTTGTTACTGTCTAAGGCTGGACCACACAAATATTAATTGTGTTGTTTTATGTATAATTGTGTCTGTGTGTGACAAGACCCCCTTGTAAATGAGGCCTCAGCCTCAATGGGTTAATTTCCTGTATAAATAAATAAATACAAAATCCCGAATTGAAGCTGAACTTTTATTCAAAATCTTCAAAGTGCACCAAATCTTAATAAAAAGCGCACACTGTGTAACTATGCCTCAGAAACAAAAATCATTTTATGTTGCAACAAAGCTGGAAACTATATTGGTCACTTGCAAAAAGGAGTAACGCGGGCATTCTCTGTTGTGAATATAGGTTGTCAAAAAGCACTCTGTCTTTCGGCTTGTTCAGCAACCGTGCGGCAAAGCATAATTGATTTAAAAAAAATAAAAATTAAAAAAAACTTGAGGATCTGATGATTCCACTATGTAACACAATTTTTGTTCCTGGGTAGTAAGTGTTATTTCCTAATTGCTTATGCCTCAAAAGTATAGAAAATGGCTGTTATTCCCCACAAACTTTGCTTTTGTGACCAGGACAGTGATATTTTGAAATTTACCTATTTCCAATGAGAAAATGGGCGAATTTGTGTCTTTTCGTTCACATAAAGTCAGAAAAAAACAACATATGAATCCAAATTAACATGTATTTATACTAAAGTAATACAAAAATAACTACAAAAGATTTAGAAGTGAGTAGTTTTTCGAGATTTACGATTATACTGTAAATCACTTTCACGAATCAGCCCCCAAATGTAGTCTCCCATCATGTTCTCGTTATACTGTCCTTGGTAGTGGCGTTCAAAGTCCAGTATATCCTGGTGGAAGCGCCGCCTTGCTCCTCCCGAGTACGCCTCCCATGTTCTCCTTGAATTTATCAAGATGAGCATCAAGGATATGGACTTTGAGGGACATCCTGCAGCCCATTGTGCCATAGTTCTTCACCAGAGTCTCAACCAGCTCCACATAGTTTTCGGCCTTGTGATTGCCCAGGAAGCCCTGAACCACTGCGACAAAGCTGTTCCAAGCCGCTTTCTCCTTACTAGTGAGCTTCTTGGGAATTCATTGCACCCAGGATCTTCTTTATCTGTGGTCCGGCGAAGACACCGGCTTTGACCTTTGCCTCAGACAGCTTAGGGAAGAAGTCTTGAAGGTACTTGAAGGCTGCCGACTCCTTATCTAGAGCTCTGACAAATTGTTTCATAAGGCCCAATTTGATGTGCAGTGGTGGCATCAGCACCTTCCGGGGTCCACCAGTGGCTCCCACTTGACGTTGTTCCTCCCACAGAGAACTCAGTCCGCTGTGGCCAGTCCCGCCTGTGGCAGTGCGCTTGGTGTCCCTGCTGTCCCAAAGGCAAAGACAGCAGGGAAACTTGGTAAAACCGCCTTGGAGACCCATCAGGAATGCCACCATTTTGAAGTCTCCTATGACCTTGATGCCATCTCAGAAAATGCAGATATGTATCCACTTAGGCAGCTGGAACTAAACTGAACTGGTGGGCTTAAGGCCCCTGTATTTATACTACTATTTATATTACTGGAAAGTTCTAGAAAGTTCTAGAAGTTACTCCAAGTTTACTCAGCACTGAATCTATCTGGAATGTTCTGGAAAATAGGTAAATTTCAAAATATCACTGTCCTGGTCACAAAAGCAAAGTTTGTGGGGAATAATAGCCATTTTCTATACTTTTGAGGCATAAGCAATTAGGAAATAACACTTACTACCCAGGAACAAAAAAAAAAAAAAAAAAAAAATTGTTACACGGTGTTCTTGCGTGTTGGATTAAGACAAGTTGACTTCATTGCGGGGGTGGCATCCTGTGCGTACAGACCGGGATGTTGACAATGTGCACGGGGGTAGGGGTCAGGGCTGGTAGGTGACGCAATAAAAAAAAAGCATGAAGTCATAAGCCCGATATCTGCTCTTGCAATGGAGCTCGGGTCTTTTGTACAGTGGTATCGGCGGTGCATCGAGGTTCTCCACATTGGTGACAGAGTGGGATGCAGGTAGCCTGGCACGCACTTGAAGCTGTAGCCTGGTGAGCATGTTGAGTGCGGACTTGAGGCTGGCAGTGGAAAGTGTAACGTGCACGGGGGTAGGGGTCAAGGCTGGTAGGTGATGCAATCTAAACATGAAGATATAAGCCCGATATATGATCCTGCGGTGCTAAGCATGAGGTCCCGGGTTTGTGTCTGATCTCCGTCTATCATGCAAGTTTTTTTTTTTTTTTTTTTTAACTCGAGACATTTACACGAGAAAAATGTCTTGTGTAAAATGGTTTTTTGGGTTTCCATTCGCTCAGTAAACCGGGCTTTTCACCTGACGTCATGCAAATGAATGGGAAAGGTGTGGGTTGATATGTAAATTAACTATGCGTAAAGTACTCGTGCTGTTTTTGAAGATTACTAGTGACATTTTGTGAAAATGTGGTTTGCATGTGCAGAGAACTGGTATACGAGTGAATCTAAGCTGCTGTAATTTAGCAAAATACCCTGTGCCTGCTTGGTTAATAATGTGCTTTACTGCTCTTGACCAAATTGTTTTTCAATTTGAGCAGGCTCGTGCTGTCAGAGATGCTCTCCTTTCTTTTAAGTTGTGTTGGATTTACTGCTGTGTTAAATATTAATGATGCAAACAAATAAAACACAATCAATACGTTAATTTGCAATTTTATTTGGTCAGTTCTGAGGGGGCATCAACAACTTGGATGTTGTTGCGCTGTGTTGGGCGATCGAGCTGGCTTATGACATCCAGTTCACAAACGTGGAGGGCAGACACGCGTTGTCTTTGGACATAGCTGTGATCAAAAAAAGGACGGGAATTAATTCAGTTAAGCAGCTGACTTGCTCTTCATGTTTAACTTTAGTGTAGTTTTTACAGCAAGGGTATTCTCAAACAGCTGCTTTAATACTATAACAAATGCATAATGCAGTTTGTGGTAAGTGGTTTTATACAGAACTGTAAATCCCACAAAATATATACAACATGACAGACCAGACACAGTAAAAAAAACAATAATAAAAAAGGCTGTCCGCATTAGCATTAAGTTGAACTACTCCACTGCTAACCATAAAATCGCCCATCAGCCACTACTTTCTGCTGTCTTGGAATCCACAGTAACAACTGACCTAATCTCTTGCAATATTTATAGTTAAGGATAAACAGGCTCATTAACATTTACACGTGAAATAAGGGTCTCCATGCGAAACTGGGTGTGGTTTTCCCGTGTGTTTTGTCAGTTACACGAGTAAATGAGATTTACCCTATCCCTCTCTCTGGCCGTTTTTATCTGCCACAAACCTGATTTACCCGAGTAATTCTCCCAAACGTGCACGTGCATCGCCATTTCACTTGTAAATTGACCCGCATGGAAACCCCATGTATGAGAAGCCCCCGCTTGCTTGAACCGAGGTTTGCCACAATATTATCTTTTTTGTTTTTTTTATTTGGGATCCAGGTTTGTTTTCATGAAGTGCGTTATACTATAGCGAGGGTGTACTGTATCTTAATTCAGCACCAGCACCCCCAAGACCCCACCACCGCTGCCCGCTCGCTCTACAGGGGAAACGGTAAAAAAATATATGAATACATCACGATTGCCACCTCTAAAGAAAACTCCGGATTTTTTTTCATTTTCAAAAGTTGGCAGGTATGAAACATAAAAAGCTGCAGGAAACAGTTTATTATTATATAGATATAATCTGGTTCCTGCTTCTTGTCACGTAATACCAGTGTAAGAATCTCAAGACAGATAGCATTACAATTCTGCCCTCATTTAGTAATAATAACAATCATTATGTAGGAATTCAGTCAGCCTGTTTAAAATACTCAAATTAAGCAAAACATCCTTTGAAACCCAGTGAATCTCACAGGACTGTTCTGTATGAATGCAAATGTACAAGTACATGAAATTGAGTTGCTTAGACTACCGTACCTTAATGATTCCAGTAACTTTGCTACAATAATTGTTGTCTAATAAGTCTAATTAACGAATCTCATAGAGATAATTACAGTAGTAAGAAAGATGTACTTAGGGGGGAAAAAAGGATTATTGATGCAGGTGTTGGGCGGTTTAAGGATTAAAAACGCAATATAATACTGCTATTTGCCTAGGTGTTTACTGGTTAACAGTTGTTATTCATTATAAAAACTCAAAAGCTGATTGGTTAAAATGTATATCCCTATCATCTTTGCAATTGCAATAATACCCTCCTGGAACAGGGACAGCGTCCTGTCACTCACTTCTCGGGTTCATGAGTGCCTGCAGGAGAGAGCCAGGCACTGCCTGAGCTGTGCTGCAGCTGATTGGCTGGCTGCAGAAGGAGCGTCTCGCTATAAAAGGGAAATGCAGACACACCCTTGGGGCTGATGAGCCACAGCATGACCATACTTTCTATGGAAGGAAACAAAAACCTCGCTAGCTGTGAGCAAGTGTCACTGGCCGCTGTGTGTGGAACCAGAGTCGTGGTTGAGACTAAAAAGATTAGCATTTAGTTTAGGGGGTTTTAAATCCCACTCGTTTATTCAGGGGTGTGTCAGTCAGTGGACCCTCCCTGTACAATCGGAGCAGTGCTAAGCGATCTCAATGGCAACAAATCAAATTTTAGCTGATTTTTCCCCACTGCTTGTTTTGTTGCTTTGCATTTTCTTTACTCAGTGTATAGCCCAATCTTTCATTGTTGGTAGTGTCACTTGGTCTCTTTTTTTCTATTGTAAAAAAAATCCTTGGTGCCAACTCTGCATTTCAATGCCCACTTCCTTGACTCCATGTCTGTCATAAGAACATAAGAAAGTTAACAAACGAGAGGAGGCCATTTGGCCCATCTTGCTCGTTTGGTTGTTAGTAGCTTATTGATTCCAGAATCTCATCAAGCAGCTTCTTGAAGGATCCCAGGGTGTCAGCTTCAATAACATTACTGGGGAGTTGGTTCCAGACCCTCACAATTCTCTGTGTAAAAAAGTGCCTCCTATTTTCTGTTCTGAATGCCCATTTATCTAATCTCCATTTGTGACCCCTGGTCCTTGTTTCTTTTTTTCAGGTCGAAAAAGTCCCCAGGGTCGACATTGTCAGTACATTGTCAATACCTTTTAGAACACCCCAGATCACACATTCCCCTTGGAAATTACCAGTGATATGGTATGGCAAATAACAACATTACATTACTGCCACAACAATAAGTATCTACTGTACCATAACTAAATATGGGTAAGCTTTAAATGCATACCAGTATACTGAATATATACAGTAGGTGCTTACATTGACAATATGATATATGTTTGTAAAACTACTGTTGTATTATTCTCCAAATCCAGTTATATTTATAGGGCACGTGAATTAAAACCCCAGTATCACCCTGTTGAGGTAGACTTGATTCACTTGGTAACCATTCCCTAAGCGTTTCTAAAATTGGTTATAGAAGAGCCATACTTCATGAAAATAATGTTTTCTCCAGGAAAAAAAAACTGTTAAAAGGGAACCTGTTATGTCGACCTTGATGTTCTGTTGGTTAAGTGTTTTGACCAACAATACAATTTCTCAAACATAAAATACTGACTGATAAAATATCAATATCCGATTACTGGCATTTTATTGACACATTGAACGTGTAACAAAGGCACAGTGCAAATGTGTATCATCTAGGAAAATGAGTCCATATCAAAACAGTTAGACAGGTTCACAGGTTTTCTTGTGTTTACAGGCCTTGTTAACAGTTAATATGACTATACTGTACAGTGAATCACAATATTTATCTGTCACGTAACTTACTTGTGCTCTGTTTGTTGTTTTACCTTAGCTACGATTCAAAAGCCAAAGCCCTGACTTAATCATAAATGCAGAAAACTGAATTATTATAACTGAAAATCATCTTCTTTCTCTGCATTCATTATTTCCCTATGTTTCTGTTAAAAACTGCCACCACTGCAGTGACCTTTTAAGGGTGTTGATGAAGGCGTTGCCTTGGAGCTCCTGCTGATGCTCTAGGCTTGAGAGTGGAAGCTGGGCCTTGGACTCATTCTAAGTCATCGAAGCACAATAACTATGTTGGGTATTTACAGGTTTCATGCTGATTTCTTCAGCCTGGAACAAGCAAGTTCAAGTCTACCTTGTATCAGGTATGCATGCAGACTCTAAAGTGTACAACAATTTACCTTAAAGCCTAAGCAAACCTATTTCTGCCCTTTTCCACCAATCACAGTTTTATTTTCAGGAATGGTATCTTTATTGTGCTGATCTTCTCTGGGTTCGGTGAGTCAATCCCACAGCGCCCTCAAACATGCCCTGGAAGGACCTTAAGGGCTATTAAGGGGGTAGGGAGCAGTTCAGCCCACCTTAGCTGTTTTTCATTTAATTTTATTTATTTATTTATTTATTTACTGAGGTCCCCAGTGCCACTTTGCAAATCTTGACACATTCTTAAAGCTAAGGGTTCCATTTATGCAAGCAGAGGCACAAAGGCACCTTACCAAACATTGTCATTTCTTTCTATAGAAATGTAAATTCTAAAATTCAGTCACTTAGCGAAGTACAAAACACTGAAGAAATAATGACACTGTATTGTTCTGTCAACAGTAATAAAATATAAAGTACCAAAAATTCAAAACAAAAAAATATATAATAATAATAATTGCTTAATCGTTGACAAATAAATTAAGTGTTGAAGTTTTAAGTCTGGAGAAACGCAGAGCCCTGTATCAAATAAAACTCACCTGTCGGCACTGATTCCTGACCAAGGATAGTGATTTAAAGACAGCAGAACAATCCCAGTTCAGTAGAAAAATAAAGTGTAGGATTACGTACAAAACAGCAGGCCGCAGCAGTAAGACGTGTGTGCTGTTGAAAACCCTGTTCACTGTGAGTTACAACACTGAACTCCATGCTACAGCGGTACCTGAGAGATTCATTTTCAACATTTACTTTGGACAACAAAATAACATTATAAAAGGCAATTCATATTTTTATTTATTTATTATTATTATTTTATGATGGCTGGCAATTGTAGATTACTTACAATGCATCTGATAAAAAATATTTCTGAATATGTAAATTGATTTGTTGCATAAACTGAAAAACAGAACTCCTGATAACCAATAACACATATTGGATCTGGTTCTTTATTTTGGCTCTTGGTATTAAATACATGTACTATTTCATATCTAGTGCATTACTAACCATCACTGGAATATGTGTTATTATTTTAACACCAATAATCTTTTATACATAATTAATAGAAAGTTAATTGTATGTGCTGTTATAATTAAAGGTTATTTGCAGTATATAAAAATAATTCAAAGCACTTCATTTGAATTTAAAAAATGATATATATATATATATATATATATATATATATATATATATATATATATATACACACATATATATATATATATATATATATATATATATATATATATATATATATATATATATATATATATATATATATATATATATATATATATATATACACATATATATAATCTCCACCCACATACACACTTCTAAATTGTATAATACAGCAGTTCTATAATACAAATAGTTCTAGTCTATTTTTTTTTTCAAAACCATTCAAATGTAGGAACATGTATTCTATCTGAATGACTTATTAGACTACAGTGTCAAAAGTCAGCACCACACACAATTTCTCTTAAATGTATACAGAAAAATCTAAAATGAAACAATGCGTTGAGCTTTTATACTAAGAAATGAAATAAAATTAACAAAAGTTTTGGGGGTGCAATTTCAGATATGTTTTCTAATAAACATAAATACAGGAAGTCTGAATCGCTGATTGGCTTTTTATTTCAATGAACTAGGAAGAAACCGGCTTGGAAGCTATCAGAACTTGTAGGGGCATGCAGTGACATTGTAGCCACCATTACCTTGAGGTATTTTTTGTGGCCTAACAGCTCTGCACCCAATGTACCAATGATTCATGCATTTAAAAGTACATCAGTTTCACCCAAAGCATGACTCAAACATCCCTCCTCACACAATAATATAGGAGTACAGTCGAAAGAACCACCAGGGGACTTACTGGCTAGCTGCAGTAAACACCACTTAGGCAGTCATTTGGGCATTGTGCTTGAGCAATCATGTAAAATCCATGGGTTTCTTTACAAGCCAGCAGTTTTGAGAATGCCCAGCACCTCCTGCTTTTCTAAAGACAGTTGATATTGAATAAGCCAGCACTTCCTGATGTCTAGGATCCTTTGCTATCCAGCAGCAAATAAGGTCCCGAGTCCCGGTACTGCATTCATGCCTTGACCTCCTTGTGAAAAGAAATACAACTTTCCTCAGTACTACGATTGGGCTCAATGCTGCAGCTCAGCGCTGTGGAGTTGTTGCTGGAAGTCCTTCCTCTGTTTCTCCCACAGCTGATCATGTTCCGGAAGGTGTTGCGCATCTCTTGGTCCTTGTAGGAGTAAATGATGGGATTGATGATGGAATTCAACATGGCCAGCTGCAGGAACCACTGCTTCACATCCAGCAGCCTACAGCTGGAGCAGTGTAGACCGTCAAGCAAAAGGACAACCAGCCCAGGAGTCCAGCAGATTACAAAAACACCTAGAAGAGACATCATCATAAAATTACTCATGAATAATAGGGTGTAAAATCTGCCAGATTCCACATTCTAATAAGATATAGTATAGGGCTGTCAGTTAAGCCTCCAAATTGCAATCGATTAACTGGACACACAAAATCGAATCGTTCGAATAAGTATTGATGATTGTACCGCCCACATGCATTTTTGCTCCATTCCTCTACCCCCGATGTGATTATTTTAATATCACTGCAGTTCAGTAAAAGCTTGTGCACAACAATTGAATGCGAGGGGTAATTACGCCTTGGAAGCGTCAGGAGAAGAAAAAAATAATAATATCATTCGCAACAAGCTTAAAGCAAGTTTAACATACTACAGGGGTGTTACTAAAATATTTTTTCAAAACAGATTACAATACTTTGGAATGTAATCTATATAAACTAGACAAGACTTTATGAAAAACATATTTTTTTATTCGGTGACAGCTGCAGCATCACGCATTGCACCTTGTTAATACTGTACCACCTAACCTTCATTCACTAACTGATTTGCTTTCCACAACATGCATACATCATTTTTTTATTTTTTTTATTTTAACGTTATTGAATATTGTTAAATTTTCATTATATAACAGTTCATTTTGAAACTCCAAAGAAGCACAAACTATATACAGTCAGTTTTCTTCAATGTGCACAATTTATTTACAGGTGGTTTGCCAGGAATACAAGCCTGTCATCCTGCTCTGGGTTCAAGGTGGCGCGCTTTTTTGTTTGTTTACATCGAATACACAGAGGGCCGTACTTACAAAGCATTTTCAAAACTGATTTGCTGGTAGGATGGGACTAGTTAACACGAGCAGGAAAAGAAGAGCACGTCCACTGCTTGTCTGGCAGAAATACTGTAAATAGCAAGGCAGGGCGTTTGGTGTAGTTTCGTTGATAAACTTAAATAATGTTATTAACTATACATGTTAACAAAAATGTAACTATTGAATCGATTTATATCGATGTATATAATGAGGAATGGAAAATTTTCGATTTAATTGTAGCAGCCCTAATATAGTACAATCTCTTATCAGCACAAAGACATTGTTTGTACAAATGGGCATTGGGATAAAGTGGAGTTTGGAAAATGTTAGGGGACTCATTAAACTGAATGAAATGCATGCTGACAGCAGCAGTAGAAACCAACTTCCCTATCATAATTCTGTGAGGTGTAAAACATTTCTAGCAGTTTCTGTATTTCTTATTCAAAGGGTTATCTGATTCTTTGATGAAAGTAACAAAAATAAAACAGCATTTTTATTACGGCACAGACTACAATCAGTACTCTGCACATATCATTAATGTGAACAGGTTCTGCTACCAACTGGTTTGTATTAGCCTGAGTCTACTGTATTACTCCTACTGCTACATACAGCAGGGATGGAAATAAGACTCCTATTACATAGCAGTTTCACCCACTATAGGTTTTAAAATGAGCCTGATTAACACCAGTGTATAGGGAACAAGTGCAGGTGTGTCATATTAAACTCCTAGTAAAACCAGGAATGGATCAAACTGCTATGCAAAGTGAACCTTATTTCCATCCCTGTACAGTAGCTCATGTTTTGTAGTTATTTCATAGTTACATTTTCTAGCTGTGAAGATGACTTCAAAATGGCCACAGATTCATAATTAATTTGTATATATTGGCATTCAAAGAAATGTGTGACCAATGTAAGGTGTAACCGTGACCCACTTTACAGTGCAATAACAGCAAAGTGTCCTCAAACGCTACAGTATAAACTTGGGATCTTAGAATCTAAAGCCTGTGTTTTTTACATATTTTCCATGTTAAAAGGAAACAAAAAACAACAAAGAATACTACTATATTATAACCTCCAGTACTCGGCATCAGCCCCTAACAGGACATTTAAAACACCCACAGCACAAAACACCACAAAGAAAGAATGGAGTGCAAGACACAACCATCATTGTTTAATGTGAATAAAACCTCATAAAGTTTACAAAGGGCAGCTTCTTGAAAACACACTTATTCATAAAACAACATGCTACGGTTAATAATTCTGTACACTGTCTGCATTCAACCAAAGGGCATCTTGTCACTTTCTAGCTACACATTTTTTACCTGACAGTATAGCTAGCAGACACTCCTCCAAAGTATCAGACTGGTCTGTTGTGTTGCTCTTGGAACAGCTTGCCTTCTGCACATGGTACCTGTTCTTGTGTCTCACACAATCCAGTATATTTTCACACAAATAATTTACTGTAAATGGTGTTTTTGTCAATTTGGAATTCTAGGAGGCAGAGACAAGATTACAAGAACATGAAAAATGAAATGAATCATCAGTTTAAGTTTTTAGTTTATTTTTCTGTGTTATTTAATTTGAAGTTAACTGACTGTGGGCCCCAAAGACATTTTCTAATAAACATTCCCCGAGGTTAAACGATGCTTTGAAAATGTCTTAAAATTTGGTGAAGAAGGTCTTGTGTTTTAAAGAAACAACATATCAGATGACTACTGGTGTGTCTATCAATGCTTTTTATAAAGGGACTTGGAGAGCAAATAGATGTGTTTTCACAAGCCAGTAGTGCAGGGCTGGCATTCTGTATGGATGGCATCTTTGAGTTTCTTTAAATGTACAGAACTTCAAAACACAGAATCAAAATTCTAAGGTAAGAAAGTCAAACTGACAGATGTTTGGGCTAATGCTTTCTTTGGTGCATTGAGAGTAAAAAGTACTTTGAAGAAAGCACAAGCTGAAACATTTTTCTACTTAAAGGTAGTTTCACTCACAGGCACACAAGCTTCCTCCTTCTTGAAGTCTTCTAACTTCTGCTAAATAATTTTACTACCAAGTTTCATCACAGTTGAATAAGCTGTTTTAGCGATACATGGGAAACTGAAAGACATATGTACCTACAAATCTGATATTTACTGTATACCATGTATTCATAAGGTTATACATTTAAAATAATTTAAAAAATGTAAACCTACAAACCTGCTATATTTGAACCAAACATCCCTCGAGGGCACCTACAGCCATATCTATACATCCCAGGGATGGCAATAAGACTCCCATTGCATAGCAGTTTGATCCATTCCTGGTTTTACTAAGAGTTTATTAAGTCACACCTGTGCTTGTTAGCTCTACACTGGGGGTAATCAGGCTCATTTTAAAACCTGGAATGGTTGAAACTGCTATGCAATAGGAGTCTTATTACAATCCCTGCAATCAATTTGAAAGCTGCATGTTTCAAGTCTGTCAGGTATTCAGACACAATATCATAGCTGTCTGTGGAAACAAATTGAGACCAAGTGCTCAGTTCAGGTATTGCAGTGGTATCAATAACAGCAGGGGCGTTCATGTAACAGCATGCCCAGTTTTCTGTGCCTCCAAGCTGCTTTTTACTTTACCATGCCAATAACAACCAAAGAGTTTATTTCAGACTTTGCAAGCATTCACACCATGCCTATTAACATATAAGCAATGGTAGAATGACTGCTGAAAAAGTCATTTCAATGTCTGTATGCAATGTTTATGCTGTATTTGCATTAATAGCCATTATGTACTGCAGTGTATCCGCACCGTACAGTGCGTCTATTACAGAGAACCCACCACTGAGCGTCCATCACCGCGTGACCCAGTACAGCGCAACCCCATCACCGCGGGACACCTTTACAGCGACAGACCATCACCGCGAGCCCCGTTACAACGCATCACAGTACACAACTTTGTAGCTATACTTGCTGCCTGCCCGAGATGCATTCAGGGTCTTAAGTTATTGTGAAGTAGCTGCATGGTTTGTTTCAAGTTATTGTTCTTTTTTTTTTTCTTTTTTACACATTACCTTAACAAGTTGCTCTTCTTCATTAAATACGTATTTTCTATGTAGAGCTTCGATAAAGGACACTTCAGAAGCAATTCATGTTCAAAGCACTTTTTAAATTCTCAGATATCCGCAAACTCTTTAACACCTCTCCCTCCCCCGCACCCCCTCCTGCTCTAACCCCTACACTCACTACATCCCCTACTAACTCGCCCTCCTTCTCCACCTTCTTGCCCCTCTCAGACTCTGACCTCTCCTCCCTGCTCCAGGGTCACAAACCCACCACGTGTGCCTTGGACCCCCCCCACTCACCTCTTTCAAGCTGCTGCTCCTGCTCTACTCCCCTTCATCTCCTCCCTCCTCAACACCTCTCTACTTTCTGGTATCTTTCCTCTGCCTTCAAAAAAGCCTCCATCCCTCCCTCCTCAAAAACCTACCCTCGACCCCACCTCCCTCCAGAGCTACCGTCCTGTCTCCCTCCTACCCTTCCTCTCCAAAACCCTCGAGCGGACTGTACACCGCCAGCTCTCTGCTTTCCTGTCCAACCACTCTCTGCTTGACCCTCTCCAATCTGGCTTCCGCCTGCTCACTCCACTGAAACCGCCCTCCTGTCTGTCACCAACTCACTAAAGTGTGCCCGAGCTGCCTCTCTCTCCTCTGTCCTAATTCTCCTCGACCTCTCTGCTGCCTTTGACACTGTTGATCACTCTATTCTACTATCATCTCTCGCTGACCTGGGGATCTCTGGCACTGCTCTGGCCTGGTTCTCCTCCTACCTCTCCAACCGCACTTACCAGGTAACCTGGTGTGGAGCAACCTCCACACCTCACCCTCTCTTAACTGGAGTCCCCCAAGGGTCAGTCTTGGGTCCTCTCCTATTCTCTCTCTACACCCGCTCCCTGGGCCCCCTCATCGCATCCTATGGTTTCTCATACCATTTCTATGCTGATGATACTCAGATTTTCCTCTCCTTCCCCACCTCTGACTCCACCATCTCCTCCCGTATCTCTACCTGTCTGTCTGCTATTTCCTCCTGGATGCACTCGCATCACCTCAAACTCAGCCTCTCTAAATCTGACCTCCTTTTCTTTCCCTCCTCCTCCTTCCCCTCCTCTGATCTGTCTATCTCCATTCCTCTGGAATCTACCACACTCTATCCCTCCTCCTCAGCTAAGAACCTCAGTGTCATCCTGGACCCCTCCCTCTCTTATTCTCTTTTATTCTCCACTCTGGCACGCACTTGCCGATTCTTCCTGAGCAACATCCGACCCTTCCTCACCAACTACATCACCCAGCTCCTGGTCCAGGCCCTGGTACTCTCCCGCCTAGACTACTGCAACTCCCTCCTGGCTGGCCTCCCTGCGTCCGCCACCCGTCCGCTCCAGCTCATCCAGAACTCTGCTGCCCGCCTGGTGTTCTCTCTGCCTCGCCTCGCACACACTACTCCACTACTCCGCTCACTCCACTGGCTCCCGATCACCGCTCGCATCCAGTTCAAGACTCTTGTACTAGCCTACAGATGCCTTGACCAGACTGCACCCAGCTACCTCCAGACCCTCATCTCCCCTACACCCCCACTGACCTTTCCGCTCCGCCTGCACTAGAAGACTGGCTCTACCTCCGCTCACGCCCCTGCCTCCAGAGCCCGCT
This sequence comes from Huso huso, assembly GCA_036884735.1. Lineage (NCBI taxonomy): Eukaryota > Metazoa > Chordata > Actinopteri > Acipenseriformes > Acipenseridae > Huso > Huso huso. Next base: position 24,606,572 of record CM072672.1, on the reverse strand, counting down.
CCTTCTCCACCCTTGCTCCGCAGTGGTGGAATGACCTTCCTACAGATGTCAGGACTGCCCAGTCCCTGACCACATTCCGTGCCTCCTTAAGACTCAGCTCTTCAAACAGCACCTGTAGAACTCCTCTGTTTGTATCCTGGGACACTATCACCCTTCATTTAAATGTGCTTTATTTTGCTCTTATCTGCCCCCTATTTTACTGCATTTAATCCTGTACTTCAGAATACTGTAATCTGCCAAGTGTTTAACCTGTAGTATTTTGTATTTAATCATATCCTGATGTAACTATCACTATTATCTGCTGTATTATTGAATTGTGGTTTGTCACACTTGTACTTTGCTTGAACAAAAGTTATTGTATTTCTTGCTCTTATTTCTTGCTCTAAGTTTTATTGTATTACTTGTATTGTAACACTTGAAATGTATTTGCTTACGATTGTAAGTCGCCCTGGATAAGGGTGTCTGCTAAGAAATAAATAATAAATAATAATAATAATAAATTATTATGTGGCATACAGTACCAAAATAAAGTCAAAACAAAGTGAAACAACATTCTGCTTCCCTCTCTAACAAAACTAGTTCCATTGTCACACTAATATCTGCTCGGTTGGAAAATAAAACTTAAAAAATGCATTATTAATAACAATAATAATAATAATAATAATAATCCAGGGAGAATATTTCAGCATAAACACAGATATAACATTGCTGGCCTTTAATGGCTTATTGTATTCAGTAGCAGTGAGGCTGTGTGGTCCAGTGGTTAAAGAAAAGGGCTTGTAACCAGGAGGTCCCCGGTTCAAATCCCACCTCAGCCACTGACTCATTGTGTGACCCTAAGCAAGTCACTTAACCTCCTTGTGCTCCGTCTTTCGGATGAGACGTAATTGTAAGTGACTCTGCAGTTGATGCATAGTTCACACACCCTCGTCTTTGTAAGTCGCCTTGGATAAAGGTGTCTGCTAAATAAACAAATAATAATACTAATAATAATAGTCTACATTCGTAAAACTTGAATGGAACAATTTTGAAAAAAATAAATAAAGAAAGAAAAGAAATCCTGCATAACCGACTGTCAAAACTTCTAGGGTAAGCTAAAGTTAGCAGTAAAATAGAAATCTTTGGAGATATGTACATATCTTTTTTAACATTGTTTTCGTTATTCGTTTGTTCAATGCCTAATCTTAATTTACCATAGCATATCGTAAAGTACACCCGCCATGTACGGGCAATAAGTGAGGGTGGCTTTATAGTGAGGGTCCAAACACACACACACACACACACACACACAACCTTCTATGTTTGCAATAAATTAAAACGTTCTAATTTGTTAGTTATACAATTACAGTATATCCAGGCCATTTTAATAACACATTATTGTTTTTATTTAAAAACTACAGTACTAGTTCTTAACACAACAGTGTGTACACTAGTGACGTTTTATCATGTTTTTCCGTCTGTCTGAAACATACATGGTTACTTTTGAAGAACAATTTATACTAAAATAATAATATAATAATAATAAAAAACACTCATTTAGTTTCAAATGACCCAAACAACAATTCAATAAAAACAAAAACAGACAGAAAAAAAACACTGTCATGTGAACTTTACTGTTTGTGGCACGACTGTAAACCTGCTGAAACCCGTTTCCCAACTGGGGACCTCCTGGTTACAAGCCCTTTTCTTTAACCACTGGACCACACAGCCTCATTGCTACTGAATACAATAAGCCATTAAAGGCCAGCAATGTTATATCTGTGTTTATGCTGAAATATTCTACCTGGATTATTATTATTATTATTATTATTATTATTATTAATTAATTAATTTATTTAATTTTATTTTCCAACCGAGCAGATATTAGTGTGACACTGGAACTAGTTTTGTTAGAGAGGGAAGCAGAATGTCGTTTCACTTTGTTTTGACTTTATTTATTTATTTTGGTACTGTATGCCAAATAATAATTTAAAAAGTGCTTTGAACATGAATTGCTTCTGAAGTGTCCTTTATCGAAGCTCTGCACAGAAAATACGTATTTAATGAAGAACAGCAACTTGTTAAGGTAATGTGTAAAAAAAATAAAAATAATAATAAATAATAACAATAACTTGAAACAAACCATGCAGCTACTTCACAATAACTTAAGACCCTGAATGCATCTCGGGCAGGCAGCAAGTATAGCTACAAAGTTGTGGCGGTGATGCGCTGTAACGGTCTGTCGCTGTAAAGGTGTCCCGCAGTGGTGGGTTTGCGCTGTACTGGGTCCCGCGGTGGTGGGGTTGTGCTGTACTGTACTGGGTCCCGCGATGGTGGGGTTGCGCTGTACTGGGTCATGCGGTGGTGGGGTTACGCTGTACTGGGTCACGGGGTGGTGGGGTTGCGCTGTACTGGGTCACGCGGTGGTGGGGTTGCGCTGTATTGGTTCCTGCGGTGGAGGGGTCGCGCTGTACTGGGTCCCGCGCTGGTGGGGTCGCGCTGTACTGGGTCCCGCGCTGGTGGGGTCGCGCTGTACTGGGTCCCGCGCTGGTGGGGTCGCGCTGTACTGGGTCCCGCGCTGGTGGGGTCGCGCTGTACTGGGTCCCGCGGTGGTGGGGTCGCCTGTGGAGGTCCCGCTGCTGGGGTCGCGCTGTACTGGGTCCCATTGTGGTGGGGTCAAAGGTACTAGGGTCCCGCTGGTGGGGTCGCTGTTCTGGGTCCCGCGGTGGTGGGGTCAGCGTTATACTGGGTCCCACGGTGGGGGGTCGCTGTACTGGGTCCCTGGTGGGGGTCGCTGTACTGGGTCCCGCGCTGGTGGGGGGGCTCGCTGTACTGGGTCCCGCTGGTGGGGTCGCTGTACTGGGTCCCGCTGGGGGGTCGCTGTACTGGGTCCCATTGGTGGGTAGAGGGTCGCTGTACTGGTCCCGTGGTGGGTCAAGCTGTACTGGGTCCCGCTGGTGGGATCGCGTTGTACTGGGTCCCAAGGTGGGGGGCCACGCTGTACTAGGTCCCGCACTGGGGGGGTCAGCGCTGTTCTGGGTCCCATGGGTGGTGGGGTCGCGTTGTACTGGGTCCCTTGGTGGTGGGGTCAGCTGGGGGTCCCCGCTGGTGGGGTCGCGCTGTACTGGGTCCCGCGCTGGTGGGGTCGCGCTGTACTGGGTCCCGCGGTGGTGGGGTCGCGCTGTACTGGGTCCCGCGGTGGCGGGGTTGCGCTGTACTGGGTCCCGCAGTGGTGGGGTTGTGCTGTACTGGGTCCCTCGGTGATGGGGTTGCGCTGGGTCCCGCGGTGGTGGGGCTGCACTGTATTGGGTGGCGCGGTGGTGGGGTTGTGCTTTACTGGGTCACGCGGTGGTGGGTTCGCTGTATTAGACGCGCGGTCATGTCCTGTTACCGTACTGCAGGTGTATTGAATGTTCTGGTTAGATGTGTTCCTCTTTCACCTGGGAATGTTGCTGGAGGGGAAAAAATGGGTTTGTCTTCGTGGACATGCTAAGTTAGGATTAGGCTGTTATGTGACTGAGGTGATTTGGGAACCAACTGCAACAAAAACAGCTGTAAGGCTAGTAATAACTCCAAAAGATCCTATGGTGTTCCTTCAATAACCACACAAAAACACCAACTCCTCAGTTCATTGCAAAATGCTTTTGACAAGCTTATCGCAGGAATATTTGAAGCATGTGTTTATGGAAGCTCAAGAGGCTGATTACTTTTTGTAGTCGTGGTGGTTTGATGACTTGCACCTGCATGTCTGACGTATAAAAGCCAATTTAAAAGTGAAACTAAATCGCATCTAATGTAAGTGGAACTCTCGATGCAGTAAAAACACTGTTGGACCTTTGGTAATTAAACTTTGTGAGCTATTTTTATTTGTATGTTCCCCCATGGCTTCATCCTGACATTCTCCAATGTAAACCCTAACATGAGTTACACGAAAGTTGTACATGTAACTTGGAATTGTTCAGTAAGATCATTTGAGTTAACAGAAAGCTATTTGTCCCATAAATCCCAGCAGAAATGTATCCAGTGTCAAGTTTTTAGCGATTTATTGCAGGTACTGTATGCAATAAACTGTACTGTATATTATCCTTAACTAGCAATCAAAGTTAGCTGGAGTTCTCCTGTCGGAGGGCCTCAGAGCTTTGCCCCATGGCAGCATATTGAATTTAATTCACTTGTTTAAATAATAATGCAAAACAGAAAAACACACCATAAAATTATGATAACTACAGAAATGAGTCTCTATAACCAAACAGTTATAACTACTTTATATGATAACACATGGATGTGTTATTAAGTCAGTGGTTATTAATGGCAAGAACATAACTAAACGGTGAAGGAAAATCAGCTTAAAGTAACAGGCTTTGCATAACCTCTATATTGCATGACGAAAGGCAGATTTAGTTGCATCTGACAGTAACTGTAAACACATTATGTGCTGTCCACAACAAACTGACTGAAATATTTAAAGAAGATTTTTAGGGGTCCATTTGAGAAACCCATTACAATGGGAAAAACTGGAAAAGCTGCTGCCCGTCACAGTGACTGGAGAATAAATATGTGAAAAAGTTTTATAAAAAAAAAAAAAAACCCTTCACTTAGCACCTGTATTTTTTTTTAAATTAAGCAGAAAATGAAACAACGTAGTTTATAACAATTTATTTTCAAAAGTTTTTTAACATTCATATTTCACTTAATTTTTTAAATTAAAATATTTTACACAATACTTCTTACCGTAACTGTAAACTACAGGTATACAGCGTGAATTAAAGCATTTTGTCTGAAGATAGGAGGGTGTGCAAACTTACACAAGACCAACTGACATATCTAGAATAAAGAGCGCACATAAAAAACAATATACAAAAATACAAAAATAAACTTTATGCTTTCATTTCAACTAACACACGCATGCTTTAAGGCAGGAACTGCCAAATCACTCTGTGCCTTTAAAAGGCGTAGAGGCGCACTAGAGGCACACTCATTTGCTCGTGTTAGTGACAGTCAATGTTTCTAGCTGCCTGTCACAGACCTTTTGCTGCCAGTCAAACTGACAGACGGCTTCAGTCTCTGCCCATCAACTAGCTTTTGAAACCGTCTCTGACTGGTATTTGCCAGTTAACGGAAATGCTGAATACAGGATTCAACATGCTATTTCTTATCTGACGCCAGCCTGTGTAAACTGTGCCCTTGAGTGAAGTACTGTATAACAAAGATAACTGTGCTGCGGTTTATAATGTACCAGAATAGACAGCTCCTCCATAACATCCCTATCTGTTGGGCACGAAAGAAGTTTAATTTAACAAAGGCCTTCATTCTTCAAAATGTCTGCACCGCTCAAACACGTAAGATAAATAAACTCCAGGAAACTAATTAATGGAGCTCTGTTTTGGTAGAACCCCCTTTCAACTTCAACCAAAAAATGTTTAAAATACTAACGCAGTATTTAAAACTTACTACTTAGTTCCTTTTTTTATTTGACTTAAGAAGCACTGACACAAGCCCCAAATCTCTTCATAAGTTCTGTAGTTCAGCACATTATTGATTTTTATAAATACTATAATATGGAGTGGTTTCGGTTCAATGCATTAGAATACTGTAATGTGTAAAGTGCATGCCCTGCTAACAAAAAACAACACATGAGATCAAGGAGGCTGTGCAAGAGACCAAGTAAAAAGCAAGAATAAAGATTTCTTGCTTGCATAAACCTGCACAATCCTTGTGATTTTTAAAGTCCAGAGCTTAGCACAGTTATTGTGCATGTGCATCAACTTAATTTTACTGATACTGATTGTATTTATTAATGAAATAATCAGGTTAATGGCTCTACTGTTATACTCTCCTCACTAAAGTAAAAATCTACATTTACATGAAATGTCAAAAAATGAATTTAAGCCACCACAGTGGTACCATTATACCAATTGCTCAAGTTATTGTAGCTGCCCTTGAGCTACCATTGTTTCTTAGTGCAGTACCACTGCATTGCCATTGTAGTGCCACTGCATTAAGTGAACATCATTTGGTAACGTTTCATTCAAGCATAATGCCTACTGTGTCATCCTAGAGCAGTGGTTCTCAACCCTGGTCCTGGGGACCCACTGTCCTGCTGGTTTTTGTTCCAACTGAGCTCTCAATTACTTAATTGAAACCTTAACTGAACTAATAATTAGCTTAATTTGACTTTTTACAATTGTTTAGCTTACAAAAAGTTGGAGAATTCAAGTTCCTTATATAATTTTATGTTTAACTTGGAACCTCCAACTGTTTAAAATAATTAAAAAGCTCTGATTAGGCAAATTATAGTTAAATTAAGGGTTCAATTAAGTAATTCATCACCTTTGAGGTCTCCCTGGAGACTCTCCATAATATACCAAATCTGGCTGGGTGAAGACCTTCACAGTCCCTCATCTAGCTTCTCAGCCACTGTACAAAATGGTTGCTCCCTCTGGATAGGTTTAGAAGCTCATTCCTCATCAATGTACAAAGGGCATCATTTTTTGCTTTTTAAAAAGTTTTGAATTCAAACAGAACACTGTAATTTTCCAGATAATAAACACCGGGTTTGGCGTCTGACTGCAGGTATTTATGTTTTCCTTACCCGTGCAGCTGCTGATCTAAGCCAAGGTGGCTACAGTACTATCTTAAAAGACCTGAGCACGTTTCCATGAAAGCAGTCTGTGTTAAGAATGCATTTGCCTTTCAAAAACAAGGATTGGAAGAACACGGAGTCACGGTTGGAGCTTTTGAGTCTCCAGTGCTGACTACATAACACCTCTAAGAAATACTCTTTATTAAGCTCAATCATTTTATACAGCAGGGCATGCTGTTTAAATGCTGGCAGTGCCTAATACCTCATATTTCATTGCATGTTATCCAAGGCTTCCCAGAGTGGTGACATGTCTGCTGGTTTCAGCTCAAATGGCCCGCAGAATAAAAAAGACTTGTAAACCACTCCAGGTATTACACAGCAGGACATGAGATTGAATACATTGTTCTACAGCTGTGGCATTTAACTGGTGTGTGCTAACTAGTGGAAATTCAGACAGCCCTAGATATAGCTTCCTAATGGTAGACTTGTTTCATTTAGAGGTATTTATTGCACTGGTATTGAGTAATTATTTATAAAAAATGTCAATAAAAATAGTTATAGTTTAAGCATGAAGCACAAAAGTCAGGAAATTCTTTACAAAATAAGACAATTAAATTAACTTCAGGGGTGCAGCTTGAAGCCACAAAAGTCAGGAAATGCCATACCACAGGTTAGGCTTTAAGCATAGACACTAAGATGTGTTGGGCAGGGTAGTATTCAGTGATAAGGGGATCAGTGAAAATGGCAGAAGTAAGAAATGTAATTTTAAAACCTTTGTAAGGTTTTATATAAATTGTAGTGGTGCAATTGGCAACCTAATTTCGTATTTGATTATCGTGTAGGCATTTATCAACGATAATCAATTCATTGATGTTTTATTTTTCAAAATAAAGAAGAAACATTCATTTTTTTATGCAATATGTAATATGTAATTGAATCTTGGGAAACTTAAGGACAGATGTCAATAATCAATGCATCAATTAACTGTTGCACCACTAATAAATTATAATAATTTTATGTCCCACTTTAAATGGTAAAGAATTGAGAAATCATTGAAACTCTGTCTCTGAACATACTGTGACTCAGAGAGCAGTTATGACCTTAGGCAGATGACACTTGTTAATGCGTGAGTTGTTTCTAGTCAAAAAGCTGATTTTGAGCATATGCACAAACCACAATCAACCCAGCTAAACTGGTTCTAAAGCACAAACTTCTGCTAAAGGTGGCACAGTGTACTTTTGGTGCCACATCGCGGGGCATCTCCTGGCGCGCCTCCAGTAAAGAGGGGCCAACTCTGTTCACTGGTGAACGTAGGATATTTCCACTCCATCTGCCAGTGGGCAGTAATTTGCTAAGTATATTAATTATTGTAAAAAGGTATTTCGTTGCTTGAATATCACCTGTTGAGACCTGTAGGTTTACCCATATCTTTGTTGCTCAAGATTCCATCTGCCGAGACCTATTGCTTACAGTATTGTTATGATTGCGTCCTGTACTGTCTTTGGATTTGCTTTGTTCCTGAATAACACTCTTTTGATTGAAGTTACCTGAAGAAGACTGACTTATTATTTTTAAGAAGAAAAGAAGAGGCAGACTGCATTTGCTGTGCTTCAACCCAAACTAAAAACTTTGTGGAAACCCCGTTTAAGAAAGCTGCACAACAGTATTTGTCGTGCAAGGCCAAATTAGAACGTAGACAGACACTTTTAAATAAAAATGTTAGGCTTATTTGTATTTTTCAATGGAAACCCCTCCACTGAGAATAGGACATTGTTAATGGCCCCTTTATTATGTTTATTTACTCTGTAGTCTGCACTGGAACTTTATAATGTGACTTTTCAAGTTCTGACAATAATATACCCACAGCAACACACAACAGAAGTGTATGTGCCACATAAACACATAAACATAGCACCAACTAACTCACTAGCTGTTCAGATAACCTTGAACCTTCTTTTCAAACTGACACATGCACAGTAGCACAGTCATCAATTTTTCAATAGTGTTTCAGTGTTTATGAGTCATTTTAGTAGCCGCTGAAAAAGGACCCTAGTTAATAAGTGTGGCAAAAGAGGGGAAGAACCGACACTGATGCTCAGTAGGATTTGAGTCAGCTGCATTAGGGAGCTGCGCCCTGCTGCGTGAGAATGATCGATGCTGTAAGATTCTCAGGCAGCTAGTGGGCTACAATGAAGCCTGTTTGATAAAAAGGAACCTCTGACAATAGGGACTGTTCATTGTCAGGTACAGTCAACATGGAGAAGCTGAGCTGCTTTGAATACCTCCTTATGTACCACAAAGTTAAAGATGGACAGTCCAACACATTCATAGGACTTAGTCACAGTAATGTTACAGTCCTGGGTAGGGGAATATTGTACAGCCCTTGTATGGCAAACCTTTTTGTTAGGATTTTTAAAAAGTGTTTATATTTTGACTAGTTTTATGAAAGTCAGATCTGTATGAAACAATCATGATTATACAAACAATTGGACATAACCAATATGAAATTACATCCTCTGAAAATGTAAATAATACAGTGTAAAGTACAAATTTAAGCCCCCCCCCTTCATAAAAATGTAAATATACTTGGTCCATCTCACCTAGAACTGTCATCACCGTCTTTATGAGCTTGATAGGGGTTCTCTTGCGACTTATAGAGCCTTTGGTGTGAGGCGACAGGACGATAATTTTCTTCTTCACATACATATAGATCCTCATGTAAGCAACCACCATGATAAAAAAGACCAAAAGGTTGGAGACTGACCAGAAAACCAGGTAACTCCGACTATAAATGGGTGCCAGTGTCGAGCAGTCGTCAAGGCTACAGATGCAATTCCACCCCAAACTGGGCACAGCGGCCATGAAAATAGAAACTGCCCACACCATGATAATTAAGACAGTCACTCTGCGTTTTGTGAGGTTGCTGTGCACCGTCATTTTCATTACAGAGATGTAGCGTTCCAGCGCAATGACCAGCAGGTTTGCTAAGGAGGCTGAGAGGCTTGTGTCCAGTAGACCCTGCCGCAGAAACCAGCGGTGCACAGTGAGTGTTTTGGAGACAGGCCCCGTGTTGAACATAAGGTACACATAGGCTATTCCGGCAAAAAAGTCTGATGCCGCTAAATTAGCAAGTAGGTAATAGAAGGGAAAGTGGAATCGCTTGTTGGTGATCACTGCTGCTATGACCATTGCATTCGACAGGAAGATAAAGAAGCAGAATATCGAACCAAAAACCAGAATAATGATGAGTCTGGCCCCCGACCAATCATCTTCAGTCTTGCTGTTGCTGTGGTTGTAGAAGAATTCCATCTTCTTTTCATAGTGGCACACGTTCATGATGGCTGCCTGTTAGCTTTCCTGCGGAGCAAGATGATCTAGACAAAACAATAGTGTTATTGCTCAAACTGCACACAAAATAAATAAGAAAGAATGGCTACATGCAGACAACATTCGTTACACTGTATGCCTATTTATTCAAGGCATCAAATTGATGAGACTAAAGTTTGAATGAGCAATGAAAAATAATCAGTACTTCATCCAACACAATGTCTGTACGAGTAATACATAAAATGTTCTGAATAATGCATTCATATAACCAAATACAATGTCATAAAATATTCATATAAAACTAAATATTGTCGTCTTTGTGAAGAAAATGAAACCCTCTTTTTTGGCACTCTATAATGTTACATACACGATCAAATATGAAGTCAATATCAAAGAGTATCTGGTCTACACATACATCCGGAAACCAAAATAGCATATGCAATCCAAAAGCAATATTGTGATCAAGGTCACAGCCCACAGTGATTATTTAATCCTGCAAATATACTTTCTCATGAGGTATTGAAATTGTGTTTGCAGTGAACTCATCAAACATGATGGGTGTGTGCTTATTTAAGAAATGTATACAAATCTTGTTCAACATATAAAATCATAATAAGCATGGCATTATACATTTCTTGAATAGTTTTCCCTAAATTATCCTGATAACCTTTTAGACAATCTGGTATTTTAGTAGCTTAAATTAGGGATTTTACTGTAGTGTGGTAGTGCTGTAAATGGATGAGTAGGAGCAGAGCTGATGTGGGGGCCCCAGGCAAAGGCTAAGGCGTTGGACCCTCCTTTCTCCCTCCTCCCTCCTCCCTCCTGCACATTGGATGACTTCCACTGTTATTTTGCTTGGAAAAATCACTTTAAAATTTCAGAATGTGAACTAAAAGATCAGTAGGCCGAGTTATTGTTTTACGTATCTATTAAAAGATAATGATATCATTTTATATTAACAATTGTGATACAAATAAACAGTGTCATGAACTAGACAATGACACTTTAAGGTGATATATGTATAACTTATGATTTTTTGTATAAAATTAATGTTTTTCACTACTCTGTAGATATGACCTAAATTAGCCTAGTGGGGCCCCAGGCAGTTGCCCTGGTTGCTAGACCTTAAAACTGGCTCTGGCTGGGGGTGCCACTTACAAATAGACAGGAATGACATTGGAAATGACATGCTTTCTGTAATATGTAAAAGCTACAACTCCCTTTGCAAACCAGTTTCGGCCACAATGTTGCTCATTGCAAATCTGACAAACTTTGATGGGGTGGATAGTAGGTACTTGTACAGTACTTGGTTGACAAGTGCTTCTATATCCAAAGTGCAACTGATTTCAAATGTTTCACTGGAGTAGTCTTAAAAGTGATACCAGGCTTTGCCACATTCACCACGTCAGAGACAGTGATCATTGTGCAATAGTCGCAAAAGCCCCTCTAAATCAGGTTAAACTTGTCACATGAATTCAGTCCTATCCTGGCTACTGTATGGGGCACTACTCCTTATTGACTATGTCATGGGTGGTATTTCTGTTTATTTTTGGAATATTAAACACTAAATGTGTGGTTGGTATAGTTTCAGGACATACTGTTCAAAACATACATAAATGTACAAAATATGGCACATACATTCTGCATGCATGTTTGTTTTAAATGGCTTGGAGCACGATGTGTAATCATGTACAGCACACACATATGATTTGTATGCATTATTAAAAGTACATAGTATTTCTGAATACCCTTCAGGAAATGTAGTTAACAGCGTCTATTACATGTACATAATACGTATTTTTATTAAAATGAACCCCAACAGTTGATATATTAGCTGACAAAACCAATTATTGGTACTGATATTGGTATGGTGCACTATTGAATTTATATTGAATGGACAAGTTGTACTAGCTAAAAGGAGCCCACCAGTATACCACCGTAAAGCATAGTAAAATAACTACAGATAATACGTTTCAGCACGGTCAATCACAGAGAGGTACTGTATGGTAGACCACACTATGGTACACAATGTTAACATTAGTAAATGAATACAATACAATGAGATTGCCTAAACCATAAATGACAAAGGGGTTATGATTTCATATTAACAAAAAAACGAATTGAACGCAAAATGTAACGTGTTTACCTGCACCACCCTGTTGCATAGGCATTTCCATCGAAATACCGCTTTCATTTTTAAAAGTATTAACTCGTTTGTTCTAAACCCATTAATACAAAATAAAACACAAACAAAGTGACAGCAGTTTGTCGATTCATTGAGGTTAAAAAGTCCAATTAGATTATAAGATTTGAACAGCTTGGAAAGGCGTACTTGGTAAGCCTAAACATGCAATTTAACAGTCGTTATGCTGGCTTGGTTTTTCTTTAAAAAAAAATCTAAACAAGTATGTCAATAAAATCTACATTTATTATATTAAACTTTGAAAAAATATTGTCTATTTAAGTCAGTTTTTAACACAAACAAAAAGTCGTCCATACGTACCGACAGCCTAACTTCCTTTAAATGTATTGTGTCCGACTTCTGTTTATTTATAGCATCTATATAGCATGTTCAAAGGTTCCCTGATTCAGCTTTCTAACTCACAACTCTCCAATCTTCTGCCTGTCTCCTCCCTTGAACTTCGTACTCTTGGCTTTGTTCCATTTCTCTGTCAACTCTGTAAAGAAGGAGGCAGAGAATAACAATAATAACTTTGGCAAGACGAAGCAAGCGTGGGGGCTGACGTATGTCACGCTAACGATACTCTTTAAAACAGCCCATGTTGTATGCACTGCTGGTAGAGACCCCTCCCCTCAAAAAGAAACTCCGGATTACTGCAAGAAAACCTTAGAATTGCACGTAATAATAATACCTCTAGAAAAAATGTGTCGAGCGAAGTGAGAAGAATTTTTTTTTTTTTAGTATCAGTATTAGTATCAGGGTTCCTGTTTTTCTATTTGCAAACACGCACAATTGACTTATCAATATCTACTGAATTCCTGCAAGTAGCACTGAAATCCAAATAAATAAATAATACGAAGCACGTCATGTTAAATCATATTACAGTAGATTCTAGTTAATTACATAGCCCGCGTGCCTATAGTTTTATACAATCATAACATATACACTGCCACTGGTACATTTAATTGTATACCATTGTAAAGTCATTTTCTTATGAAAATGTACATTTGTTCCTCGTAATTGTATATTCTGGTTAAATGCATAACACTGGAATGTGCATGTGCATTTTCATAAGAAATGTGCTTCATATTTTTAAAAAGTTAACAGAAATATGCAATTATCAGGTATGCAATTAATTGTAAAATCATTGACACAACAAAGCAAGCTAGATAACAATACTGACAAGTTACCTCTCATCAGCAAAATAACATTCAAGTTGTTTTTGTTTTTTTCTATAAATGTCTTTTTGTTCTTCATTTTCCAGACCGTATTCACTGACTGGCACAACATCTGAATAGGTAATCTGAGAATACCTGAACGCCAATTAAAATATTGTTTTTTTTCTAAAACAAATTAGACAAATTCACGTTTTATTTGTACATTGAACTTGAGGTGACATTTAATAGTAAATGCCTCCGTCTCGCATGCGACTTTTGCACTACTCCCCCTTTATCAGTGCTGTCATATTGGCGGTTTTCCCGGAGTGCGGCGGGGCGGGGTATTTTGCACGTGACAACGTCACTCCCCGTCTTGTTTTCTGGAGCTCTGCAGGACAGTAAAATTACGAATCACACAAAGGCTAAGTTATTTTTTTTTTATTTGTCACCAATTTAAGAACGGTATCAGTACAATTACAAATGTTTTTGAATGTCTATCTGCCATCAGTTTTGGACAATTTAATGTTACACTACATTGTGAATGTCTTTTTCCTGGACCTACTGTATATGACCTTGTCAGATTAAAAAAACAAAAAAACAAAAAGCGGTTCTTGTACTGCTGTAAGTTGTGAGAAAAAAACAAGTGGTGTCTGGTGTAATAGTTAATAACATTACTTACTTTTTTGTTTGTTTGTTTTTGTTAAAGCAACTTTAAACCCGTGTTTATAAAATTAGGTTACTCACGTAACCCTGGTTCCATGAGAGAAGATGACCACCAACGACATTATGTATGGGATATGCCTGCCCATTGGGTAGGTATGGCTGAGCTCTCTATATCAGAGCAGCCGGTAGTCTGCTTCCTGGGATGACGCACTCGGTCCCACCCACCGAGGGATTAAAACCGTCATACTGAGGAAGCCATTTCTCTTTTTCCATCGAACCCGTGAGGACGACCGATGCGACCTCGCGGTTGGTGGTCATCTTCTCTTTCAGGGAACCAGGGTTACATGAGTAACCTAACGTTCCCTTTCAATTTGAAGATGACCACCAACGACATTATGTATGGGATGATGTATACCAGAGCCGTCGCGAAGGAGCAAGAACGGCAGCATATGAGGGATGCATCAGAACTGCTTAACCCCATGGTTAGCGGTGTGAGCTGACACCCTCAAGGACCCTTGTGCCTAACAAAGGCAGGGCAGGATCTACCACATTAAGGCGGTAGAACCTGGAGAAAGTATGCGGCATAGCCCAGCTAGCCGCAGTACAAATATCGGACAGTGAGGCCCCTCTGAAGAGGGCCCAAGATGTAGCCAACCCTCTAGTGGAGTGTGCGGCCATCCTCCCAGGTGGGGGCAAGCCAGCACTGTCATACGCAGTCAAGACTGTGTCAACAATCCAATGTGACAGACGCTGCTTTGAGAGAGGCTGTCCTAGGGTCTGTGTCCCGTGACAGACAAAGAGCTGGTCTGACTGACGCAGAGCTCTTGTCCTATCCACGTAGCATCTCAATGCCTGCAATAGGCAGAGGAAATTCAATCTCTCATCCTCCTCCGAAGAAAATGGGGGTGGATGGAAGGACTCCAGTTCCACAGCTTGATTAATGTGGAAGGCTGTGATCACGTTGGGGAGGAAAGCAGGGTTTGTACGCAGTGACACCTTGCTACCATTGTTCCTAATAAGATGTCCGACAGTGGTGGAGCGCTGGCTTCCGAGGCCACCTCGAAGCTAGGTTCCGCCTCGTCAAGGGGAACGAGCTCCCCTCCTACCTCCATGCCGGAGGAGGAGGCGGCTCTGTTCTAGGAGGGCACTATTGAGAGCGTATCCTCTTGTGCCGGCTAGGGTGCTTCTTCCCGTTCACCCTGATCTCCCCTGGGGGAGGGAGGGTACGGTACTTGGGGCAGAATTGGAGCAGGGGCTGTGGCAGGAGACAGGAGCTCCAGGACCTGGGCCATTTGTGCCTTGAGGTCCATAATGTCCCTGGCCTGTTTAGACCGCTTCACCTTTCTCACCTGAGGGGATGGGGAGCGGCTACGGGAGGCCTGTGCGCCGGGGATGTCCAGCAGGGGGTCCTGGGACAGTTCATGGAGGAGGGGCTCTGGAGCTCCAAGAGCCGACGACGGTCCAGCCATTGAGGACGCGGAACTTGCCCTTGCGGTCCTCTCCAACCTGTTCTCCTTCGCCCGGGGCTGAAAAGCCACGCAGATACTGCTGGCCACCTCTCTCTTGAGGGCCAATGTGGCATGCTGGACTCCCAGGCAACACGCACAGAGGGTGTGCTTGTCCTCCTGAGGGATGTTAGCCCTGCAGGACATACAGGCGTGGAACCCGGTCTTACTCGACATATGTTGGCGTGTTGTGCACCGACTGAACACAGCATGCACCGAACACTGTTATATATATACCACCGTGCGATCAATCAACGATTGCACCGCGTGCACCATGCGTGCTGCGCACCGCGTACCGTGCGGCGCCATGCGCCTGTGCACTAGCGCTGTATCACCGGGCACCGTATGCACCGTGTGCACCATGCACCTCGGACACCATGCGCACCGAGTACCGTGTGCAGCATATGCACCGTGTGTACCTTGTGTACCGAGTACCGTGTGCATCAAGCAACGATTGCACCGCGTGCACCATGCGTGCTGCGCACCTTGCACACCGAGTACCGCGACCACCACATGCACCGCGTACCGTGCGGCGCCGTGCGCCTGTGCACTAGCACTGTATCACCGGGCACCGTATGCACCATGCGCCTCGGGCACCGTACGCACCGAGTACCATGTGCAACATATGCACCGTGTGTACCTTGCGTACCGAGTACCATGTGCACCGTGTACCATGTGGCGGCGTGTCCGTGCACTGGCGGGGTAGCGCTGGGCATCGTGTGCCATGTGCAATGAGCACCGTGCGCACCTAGATACTAAAGTACCAAGGGCTATGTGTGCACCGCGGCACCGGGCACCGGGGGGCTATGCAACGGTGTCTACCCTAACCGTGTGGTCACACACCTGGTCGGCACGTAGCATAGACTAGGGAGACACAACGGCTGAAGTCGCAGCAGGCGAGTTGAAGCAGACATCAAAAAAACACGGTAGAAATAGATAGATAGGGGAGAGCACACTGTTTGTTTACAAGGCCCGATAAGTTCTAGCCCCGTGGAAGAAACACACAGCTGGTAGGGTCACTCGACAGTGGGATGCGGCAAGGCCTAGCCCCATGAAGGAACTGTGCACTCCCAAGAAGGAATAGACAACCACTCGTGATGGGGACTGCACAGGCGAGGAGGCCGCTGAAAGACAAAAAGGCAAAGGGCTCTGTCTTTTTCAGAGTCGTTGATTCCAGGAAAGCGGGGAGCCAGCTTTCAGCACGAACGCAAGGGAAATACAGTCAACTCGATTCGACTCAAGAAGCTCTTTTCTATCAACATGCTCAGCTGAACACAGAGACCTTACCGTCTTGAGAAGGCAAAAGAGAAATGGCTTCCTCAGTATGACGGTTTTAATCCCTCGGTGGGTGGGACCAAGTGTGTCAACCTAGGAAGGAGCCTACCGGGAGCTCTGATATAGAGAGCTCAGCGATACCTACCCAATGGGCAGGCATATCCCATACATAATGTCGTTGGTGGTCGTCTTCAAATTGAAAGGGAACCACAGTCATAGGATGCACTTTTGATGTCTTCTTTGTCAGCATTTCTACTACTACTTAAAGTAGTACTGTGGTGTGTTATATAAGTTCTTAATGTTCTCTTCATTGCATCACAAGGATGACTGAATGAAATCAAACAAGTGTGCGGGACATGTGTGCAGTGTTGCCAGATCCCCTCCAAAAAAACTATCTAGATGATTGCAGGAAAACCTTTAGAATTGCCCCGAATACCTCCAGGAAAATTAAGAGACAATTCATGCAAGTAGCACTGAAATCCAACATTAACTCATATCAGAAGCACATCATATTAAGTCCTATTACAGTAGATTCTTATTAATTGCATAGCCCAGTGCCGGTCACGCTTTATTTTAAGGGTCGTTTTTTTTTTGTTTATTCACTGTTAACAAACAGCTAATAAACATGTTAATGTACATTATTTATTTTCTGTTAACTGTTAATTAATAATATATATAATAGGCCAGATAAAACTATAAACACCAGAGTCCTATCGATGATCAATCAAACACCAGAGCCCTATGGATGATTAATACCCAGTCGATAATATGCTTGAAATTGGTTCATATTGTTACTGTAGTAATATTTAGCAAATTAAATCAGGTTTTTATTAACCCTAACCCTAATCTTAACCTTAACCCTAACCTTAACCCTTAGCTAAAAATTAACAATGTTTGTTAACAGTTAATAAACTAAAAGAACAACCCTTAAAATAAAGTGTGACCCAGGTGCCTCCTGTAAGTTTGATGCTATTAACCAGTGTATGCAATTATCAGTAACATAAGCAGTGTAATACATTTAATAGTATCCCTGATCATTGCACACAATTGTGAAGTACATTTCTTTTGAAAATGTATGTGCCTTATTCTGGTTAAATAAATATGTATGTTCCCTATTTTGGTTAAATGTGTAAAACTGTTAGGCACACGGATAAGCAATTCACAGGAATCTACTGCATGTGCATTTTCATAAGAAATGTGCTTCACTTTTTTAAAGGTTAACAGGAACACAGTGCACTCCGTTTATAAGAATCACATCCATCCCAGATTATTTGATTCTTATAAATGGTTGATTCTTAAAAGCGGACTGATATGATTACAATTAGCAAAAGCGCCTCCTCACATCAGCAGTTTAAAAACAGTATACAAATGTCAATGGTGCTCAATCATTGAGAACAAAACATTAAAACAATCAAAACAAGTCCTTGTGGGTAAGCAACTTGTTATATGATCACGATTATGTTTACTCAAGGCTGCAGAATCCTATTTTACTACAGTATACTTGGGAAGTGATCGTCTCGTGAGGGTGCCTAGTCTAACTGCTGTGCAGTGTTACGTGTAATGGCCTTTGAATTAAAATGACATTACAATACAGTATTTTATTGTCAGGACTACCACTGCATTTAAGTATCTGTGGCTTGCTTTTTTTCAGTTGTGATGAAAAACTTGCAGTTTTTCACTAAACTCCGCAATCCCCCCCTCCTCACCGCGCCGCTACACAATCGCCCTCCCTTTACATGCATATCATTGTGAGGGAGGAGACCCTCACATTGTCTCCGTATGTATCTGTACATTTACTGCAAAATGCTTTTTAATTATTTTTGTATTGTGTTGCTGATCCTTGTGTCTAGTATGAAAAAAAAAAAAACTTTACCTGTTGTATGGGGGCTGGAGGCCTGTGGTTGGGAGTGTTCTGAAAAACAAAAGAAAGGTTAATCAAGAGTACTGTTTAGATAGTTGGTTTGGAAGGGTGCACACTTCCAGAACAATGTATTGCAGTACTATTGTTAAGATAAACTTTAAAATGAAACAATTGTGCATGTTTTTTCGATATGCAATGGTTTAGGTAACCTGAGTTGGGTGTGGTGGTGTGGTCCTCCATCTTGACAGGAAGTGGGGAACCAGCCATGTTGGTGAGGGATGCTTTTATTGACTTCCCTGGGTACTGACTTCCTGTAGTCAGGGCAGTACCTGTAGAAGATATTGAAAGGGGGATAGCCAATTTTAATTAAGTTTCCCTCTGCTTGTTTTGAAGCATAGTTTTAATGCACGTGTTAGATTAATGTTTAGTTATATATATTCATTGATTTGTTTCTTTTTGAATATTTTGATATCTATTATTAACTGTTTGCTGGTTTGTTTTTATATAACCACCTGCATAATGGTGTTTTCTGGGGGAGGGGTAGGCCTGGAAGGGTATAAAGGCTGTTAGTTGGTTCAGTCAGGATCTTCCTTTTGTGTAGATCAGAGGGCAGTTTTGCAGCTCTATGGTTGGACGCAGTTATTGGAGTCAGTACTTGTGATTAGGTGACTATAAATAGTTATTTTTGGTTTCTGCTTTTTCTTTCTTCAAATTGTTTGATATTTTGTTCAATTAGCTTTTATCATTGTTCTTAAATAAAAATAACTGGTTTTGCACCAAACTTCTCTGTGAGCCGTGTGCTTCCCTGCAAATCAACACCAGCCGCTGGCTGCACTCTCCAACAATCACACAATAACAGTGCTGTACTCAGTATGTATTCAATGAATGTGTAGTCACTTTATTACAACACATTTTTACTAACTGAGAACAAAAGAAAAAAACTGCCATGTCGACTTGTACGGAAACTGCATGACTTGCTTTTATTCTCCTGGGAGTCGCTGCAGACCATTGATTATACTGTATACACACTGGGTACATGCCTAATCATGCAAGATTTCAAAAACAGCTTTTATTGGCTGTACACGTCATTGCACTTGATTAAGTACCGTATTGCATGTAGTCAGTTTGCCCCGAAATGATTCTTATAAGCGGATTGCTTCATTCTTACAAGCAGAGTATTGTATCATGTATGCAATTAATTGGAATGCACTGTACTTATATAATTCTTAAACCTCTAAAATGAACCTAGGGCTCCTGATTTTCCATTCTTGGGAATGGAAAATTCAGTTTTTCAAAATGACCAATTCCATTTTGTTTCAGTTTTTCAAAATGACCAAATCCGTTTTTTCAGTTTTTACCAATCTATTAAGAATTAACAATGTAATTTGAACATAAATAGCATTTTTACATAAAAAAATCTATTGATTTTTTTTTTATTTAAGTCCCTGAGATACTGTAGTTTTCAGGAAAAATCTTTCTTAAAGCAGTCCACTAGTAGCAATGTACTGTAGGTCAGTCAACAAATACAGGTGTTTTGAAAAAACAGCTTATTGCTGGCATTAAAATATACAGACTAGTCGAAAACGAGGGGCATTACAAAAATATACAATTTTCATAAAATTACAACTTAAATGTTCAGGACACTTATCTCTCCCATCTGTAGTTTTATCTGCAACAACGCAGACTGGTTTATGCTGTACGTGCTGTAAAACTGCTTGCATGTGTTTCTCGTATACCCTAGACAGACAGAGTTGCCTTAGTTAGAGCAGGGCTCTTCAGATATTTTTTTTTAATTTAAAGGGGCCTGTGGGAGGGTGGTGAAATTCACTGGACACAACACAGTGGGTTTAAGGTTTGAACTTTATTAATTCCGCCACAAGATGGCACTGCACTGCTGGCTCACTCCAATACCATCAATAGTAAAAGACGAGCAGAAAATGAATTCACACACACACACGCACACAGGTGCGTCAAAATAATAATACAAACAAAAGGCCAAAGCAAAAAGGAAAATAAAACACAGTAACAAAACTACAAATAAAAGTTGCTGCTTTTGCAGTGTCCTCCACCGTCACTATTCTTCTGCTATACTTTATGCGGTTGCCCAGGGTTTCCCCATTAACTACTTTAGATCGTATGGTCTTTTATTCACGGCTGTCTTCCTCAGCCTGGCTTGCCTGTATGTCTCTTCTCCTTGCTCCAGACGCTGGCGTTTTATTATGGTCTGGACCGCAGTTTCTGACCAGAGCTCCCGCTGTTATTCTTCCTAAAGGGGCAGACCTGAAGAATTGCAGAGCATTATTTTTATAGGTCAAGCACCCCTCCAGGCCCGCCTCCCGACCACTCAGAGAGAGAGAGAGAGATAGCGAGCCCTCACCCAACCTCTCCGTGTCACTGCCATGATTGACAGATGGATCCTTCAGGGCTCCTGAGCTCCTCCTGCAGGATCATGCATGCATCATACAGCAAGCACAGATCTTGCCCTGTTACAGGGCCAGATTGGAAAAAAGTTACTCTGCACATTTTTAAGCAATAATAAATATTACATAACTTAATGTTCATATATTGAACAAGACTTACACATTTTACCATATGAATAGTACTTTAATAATTGAACAGTGTGAGAATTTAACGGAGTATTATTACAAACATACAGATACGTATTTCCAAAAGCTCCTTGTTTGGTTTCAAAATGCCTTTTCATATTGTATTCTTTAACTACTGACACACATTCATTGCACAATAAACACACTGGCTTTGCGTTCGGTACAGTTGGTAAAATAAGTATTTATTGGTCCGCTCGTTGAATTTTCACCATTTTCTGCTCTTTCTACAGTAGCTAGAGTAGAGAGAGCCATGTTACAGCAACACAAGTAAAAAAAACTAAAAATCACTCTGAGTACGTAACGGGCTTAATAAGGTTTCACCTCAACCACCTTGTCATTTCCTTGTGTTGAGCGGGTGACGGAGTAACGGATTTGCGATAATAACTAAATAAATGAATAAATAAATTAAATTAAGTTTTTTTTAACTAGGGGGTTGACGATCATTTTTTTCAGGTATTTTTCACTTTTCTGTATATACACAACTCCAAAATTATTCCACAGAATAGAACTCTCACAAAACAGCAAAAGTTGACAGACAGTCCATCAGCGTAACACCCACAAAACCACCTGTTTTCTCGTTATCCAATAATCCAAATAAACATACAAAAACATTTTATACAAGCGTCATCGCTGGGCTTCTGGGTAGTGTAGTTTTCAAAGCAATTCATTATTTTTTATAGGAGAATAACAACGGTAAAAGACTGTTTGCACAGTTTTTTTTTTAAAGGTGCAGTTGCAAAGCAGAATTCCATTCCCAAAATGCCAATTCCGTTCCCAATGCCTAATTCTGCGATTCCGTCCATGATTCCGCGATCGTGGAAAATCAGTAGCCCTATGAACCTACAGTAATATTATATTGGCACACCATAGCTAAATTGTAAAACAAAAATCTGTAAAATGTAGTTTTTTCTTCATTTTCCAGAATATTCACTGCTGGCACAACACATCTACACTGCTCTTACAACTAAATGAATTTCCTGCAACAAGTATCAAGCCCCCGCCTCTGCCCCTCACTCAAATTCTAAGCAGCAAAGACTCTGTGGGCTTATTGGCCTTAATACCAGCTGCACATGAAGTGAGCAGTCAAAGTAAATCTAACGTCTGGAGAAATTCTATAGAATTCAACGGTCGCGGCTGCCAACAGGCATGCAGCACATCCGCCATCTTAGTAAAGGAAGGACTTGCACATTATGAATAAACCTTTAAGAAAACCTCTGCCCATTTCTTACCTCCAGATTGCCCTGAGCAGAAACGTGAAACATCTAGAAAACATCTGATCTGGCAACACTGCATGTGTGTGACTTGACTTTACAAACATTTCAAATGCATGATGGTTATCAGATATGTGTTTACCTGCCGCACCATGGAGAGGAACCCCCCCCCGGCGGATCAGGTAGCCCCCACTCCAGGCATGCTAACAATGTTTTGGTGAGCTGCAGCTATATCAGAAACAGATGTGCATATGTATGATTCTACTGCTGAGGAGGACCAGCACCCAAGGCTCTTAATTAGATGCTGACTGATGTTGGCTTTTGCTGCTGAGATGGCTGCTCCAATTCTAAAGGAGTGAGTAGTGTAGAACCGAGGAGAAAGGCCTGCTTTATAGATGAGAGAGGCAAGGTGAGTTGAGAACCAATGTCTTGTAACTACTGCACAAGAAGAGCTGGTGAACAGTGGATCCATCATGAGGAAAGGCTTCTTGCTGTAGATGTATCTGGACATGGAAGTGTAGGGAAATAATGGAGAATTAATCTTTGACAGCTGTATAAATTGACCCTGACGAAGTTGATCTGTCTTAGAGATGCAGAGCATAATTAGGAAATGAGAATCTGGAACTAAAGAGATGTCGTTGGAATGGATGCTGAGAGAAGGGAAGCTGTAAAGGGATGGGACTGTATATTCGAAGCATCTGAGGAATCCAAAGAAAGCAGTTAAGCACATGACTTCCATGAGGAGATCATCGAAGGGGTTGAAACAGTCTTTTTGCAAGATTGATATGATCCGAAGATATAGTTAGTCGAAATGAGGAAGTAGGAGAGGAGCTCTTAGATATGCTCTGGAATGGCCAGAAGAATTGGAGAGGACACTGACATGAGATGGTAATGGAACTGAATTCCGGAGACGTAAGATTTGATTGTGGAAGCGGAGAGGTGTAGAATGTTTCATGCGTGTGTGGCATGTGCCACATATTATTATGAGGCAATGAAAGTCTCATCTGCCTTGCTTAAGTGCAAGGTGGGAAGCCTGGCCAGGCAGATTTATATACTTCAGTCTTATTCAGTCTTTGATATTCGTTTTAATAATAACAAAAAATAAAGGAAATAAGAATATATAGATATATGGAATGAACGTGTTCATGAGAAGTAGTTATTGAAGTTCAGGACCTTTTGCTGGTTTGATGGTCCGTTTGGGTTGTCTCGGGTTTTGGCATATGATCTCTCAGACTTGCCGTACTTTTTAGAGGCAGGGTATGGTTCTCCCTGGATTTAAAAGTGTTGGAAGAGATGGTAAGGAGAGACCCATTTCTTTCGTGTATGCTTTGGAGACTGGTATTCTATTATTTAGAATTTTGGTTTATGTATCCTTAGTAACGTAGTTCTATTGTGTTAGTCTGTGTTTCGCTTCTCGTCTAATTATGTAGTCAATCGTGCTTACACTTGTGTTTGGTGTGTAGAGTTGTTTGGCTGTCTGTAGAGAGAAACTGTAGCACAGTAATACTAACACAGGGTTTATTTTAGTTTATAATTTTTCTTTTGAAACTTTGTTTTTTCAAGCCTGTTTTTGTTTTGTTACTTTGACTCGTGTTTTGCAACGTGGAGGATTTCGGCAGAGGTTATAACAGCAACCGGAGATCATTATATCAACTTGCGATCGGGACTGGGTGAGATTGAGCCATTGTTTTGTTTTGTTTTGCGTTCTGTTGGAGGATTACTATTTTTTTTGTCGAATGGCCATTTAGTTTGCTTGCGGGACAATCACGTTTTGCTTGGATGCTATTATATTTGGGACTTCATCTGTTTGTTTGTTTTTTTTGGACTGTTTGTTTTCTTTTTGTTTTTGCTGCAAGTTCAATTGAAGTCACATAGGTGTTTATACGCATTACCGCCGTGTCATGCGTTGTGAACATTGACATTTGATGATTTATTTTTTCTTGCATTTATATTTTTGACCTCTTGGATTTGAACTCTGGACATTCTCTTTTTTTTCTTTATTGCTGTATCAGCTGCTGCATAGTATCTGGGGTAACTGTTACAGAATTGGTGGCCCGTACGGGGACGTTTTGTATGAATATCCAGAGTTCTTATAATAAATTATAGCCAGGCTTTTGTTAATTTGTTGCAGTTAGACTTTGTTGATTAACATGGCAGAGGGTGACGAGCAGGTTCATAGCGGTGATCTTTTGGACCTTACTAATTTTACTGCAGGACCTCATGTTACTCGGAGAGCACCTAGAGATGAGTTGACCGCACGTATATCTGAACTATACAGTAATGAATCTACAGCTGTGCAGGAGTTGGTGGGGGATTTTAGTACGCATCCATTTGGCCTTAATGCAGAGGTGACAGAACTTTTAGCCCGAATAGAGAAGTTAGAAGGGGAAGTTTCGATGGCTAAAGATAGTAGTTTTAATAGGGAGGAGCTTTTAAGAACATTAATTGATCATAGATTTGAGAAAATGGAGGCTCTGGTTCATACATCTGTAAATCAACTAGAGGATGCAGTGTTCAGGTGTTTTGAGCGCCGGGAGGCTGTGTGGAAGGAAGAATTAAAGTCTTTGAGTCTTCGCACTAGTACTCCAAGGATGTTTACTGCTTCCCGTCCTTCGCAGATAGGTTGTAACGACACCTCTTTGTAGGGGTTGTCCATCAGACCCATGGTAACTGAAACCCTTAAATCTCCCGGTTATTCCTGTAAACCTCCCATCAAGTTGAACTTTCCTGTTTATGGGGAAGGGGAGGGGCATGTAGATGTGTTGGGGTTTATAGATGCCTGTCAAGACTTCCTGGCAGTAGTGTCTATGTCTGAGGCTGAGATTTTGGCTACCTTATCCACTGTTCTGAAGGGACCTGCTAAGAGTTGGTGGATGGCAGAGGGCTATAAGGTTAACCCTTTGCGGTCCATTGTCGGACCTGGTCCGACATTGCAATTATTCCTATCCGGTCCATTGTCGGACCCTGTCCGACATCATCAAAAAAACGCAAAAAACGGGTTTCTAGTCGTTTTTTCTCCGGAAAAAGCCAAGAAAACCATTCAATGGCCGAGTGGGAGCGACAGGAGCCGAGACAAGCCGAAAAAAATAAATCAATTAAAAAAAAGGCGTATCTCATGATTAGTCATACCTGCCCCTGGCATCCCATATGGGCGGTCATAAGGAAACAAGCTGTCTGATACTGCATCAGCGCACAGAGACTATCACGGACATTTGCAGAGCTTTTTTGAGATGTTATAGTAATAAAATAATGACTTGGATTGCATTATTGAGGAGTTTGGTGCTAAAACGAGTGATCAGGAGATGACTGATCGGTATGTACGACTATTATTATTATTATTATTTATTTATTAGCATACGTGAAAGCTATAGCGAACGAAAGGGTGGGGCGGGGCTGGAGATGCCTAGTGAGTGCTTTGTTGATATACAGGGCCTTTTAAACCCTGTTTGACTGTGAAAAAAAAATACTTTTAAACAGCGCGTCTAAAATTAACTGCGCGTGTGAAAATAAATTGGACCTGACGCGCCTGACGCGCACTTAATAAATGGACTGCAAAGGGTTAAAACTTGGAAACAGTTTAAAACTGCTTTTGCAGAGGCTTTCCTCCCCACAGATTATTTATCCGAAGTTGAGAAGAGATTGCGTGAACGGATCCAAGACCCAAGTGAGTGCATTCGTGATTTTACTTATGATTATCGTGCGATCTGTCTCAAATGGCATCCTGAAATGAGCGAGGCAGAGTTGGTAGAAAGGATCTTGGGTAATGCAAACCCGAAATTAGCTAGTTTTATCAGAGGATCAGTATCTACTGTTTCAGATTTGGTTCGTGTAGGAGCGATGGTAGAAAGATACTGGGCCGCCCAGAAGGAATATTGGGCCAAAGTGAATGCCAAAGCAGAGAAGGTCTCTAAGAAAAGTAATAAAGGGTCAGTCAAGATAGCGGCAGATGTGTCTGTTGTTCACAATGTTAAAGCACCTCGGCTAGACGGCAATGGTAACAAAAAGCTCACTTTGCTAGCCATGACAATATCTGTCCGGGGGTGGGAAGGCTTGGCTCTAGTGGATACAGGGTGTACTTATACTTTGATGAGAAATGATCTGTGGTTAAAACTTTGCCAACAGAAGGATCAGTTAGCGCCATGTGCTGACAAATCATTTGTTTTAGCTAATGGTCAGTCTCATTCTGCATTGGGTAAGTTTAGGTTTACTTTTAATCTTCATGGTCAATTCTGGTCCATAGATACGTTTATAATGGATGACTCCCTTTTAGCTCACCCATTGATTCTGGGGTTGGATTTTTTGAAGAAGACTTCTACTTTGCTAGATTTGAGGGCGCAAACATATGGCGTGAAGGTGGACAAAGGGTATGTCTTCTATCCATTTTCACATGAGATGGTGTGGGGAAAAGTATGGAAGCAGAAGGTTCAGGAAGATCAGTTGCTGATGCAGCTGTATGTGGCAATACCTACGATGTGCACTAAGGTGGTGAGGAAGGTAGAAGTTGCTGGAGAGAGGGAGGTAATATCTCAAGATCTGGTGGCACAGTTAATAAAGCAGTGGCCTGCTGTTTGCACCTCCCAACTAGGGAAAACCACTGTAGCCTACCATGTGATCCATACTGTAGATGAGGTACCTGTACGTGCTCCCACCTATCGAGTGTCCGAGCACAAGAAAGCCATTATCTACCAACATCTTCAAGACATGATTAGGGATGGTGTTGTGGAGGCATCATCATCTGCCTGGGCAGCACCGGTGGTGTTAACCGAAAAGAAAGATGGCACCTACAGGTTTTGCGTGGATTATCGTGGGATAAATGCTAAGACGAACCTAGATGCGTTTCCCATGCCTCGAGTCCATGATATCCTGGAGTCATTAAAGGAAGCCTCCGTTTTTAGCGCTCTGGATCTGAAGTCGGGTTATTGGCAAGTTGCTATGGATGTGTTGAGTAAGTCAAAGACTGCTTTTACCACCCCCTTTGGTCTGTATCAATTCAATGTAATGCCTTTTGGATTAAAAAATGCCGCAGCAACCTTCCAACGTTTGATGCAGCAGGTCTTGGGAACATTGAGAGAGAGCATTTGCTTTGTATAGATCGATGATATTATTGTTTATTCCCCCAATGAAAAGCAACATGTCTTGGACTTGGCAGCTGTGTTCCGCGCCCTTGAGGAAGCAAAGTTAACACTTAATTTATCACTATCACCCTTCATTTAAATGTGCTTTATTTTGCTCTTTATCTGCCCCCTATTTTACTGCATTTAATCCTGTACTTCAGAATACTGTAATCTGCCAAGTGTTTAACCTGTAGTATTTTGTATTTAATCATATCCTGATGTAACTATCACTATTTAATCATATCCTGATGTAACTATCACTATTATCTGCTGTATTATTGAATTGTGGTTTGTCACACTTGAACAAAAGTTATTGTATTTCTTGCTCTTATTGTATTACTTGTATTGTAACACTTGAAATGTATTTGCTTACGATTGTAAGTCGCCCTGGATAAGGGCGTCTGCTAAGAAATAAATAATAATAATAATAATAATAATAATAATAATAATTTAGAGAAATGTTGTTTCTTTCAATCCTCTCTTAGGTTTCTAGGACATATTGTGTCTGGGAAGGGGGTTGCGGTGGACCCGGAGAAGGTGCAATCTATTAGGGATTACCCGGTTCCTACCAATCTTAAAGCCCTACAGAGATTTTTGGGTTTAGCCGGGTGGTACCATAAATTTATAGCTAACTTTGCAGACATTGCCTCTCCTCTGAATAATCTTAAGAACAAAGGAGTACCATGGGAGTGGACAGAGCAGTGTCAACAAAGGTTCGATCAATTGAAGCAGGAGTTGCAAACCGCTCCTGTGCTGGCACATCCAGATTTGTCGAAATCCTTTCGAGTGTATACCGACGCCAGTGAGGTGGGGCTGGGAGCCGTGTTGGCTCAAGGATCGGTGGAGGAGGAGTGGGTAGTCGCTTATGCATCCCGGGTCCTTACTAAGCCCGAAGCCAATTACTCTACTTCAGAGAAGAAATGTTTGGCAGTTATATGGGCTACCGAGAAGTGGAAGCACTACCTTGAGGGGAAGGAATTCCAGGTAGTAACGGATCACGCTGCCTTAACCTAGGTATTTAACTCACCCAAAGTGACTTTGCGCTTAACACAGTGGGCATTGCGTTTACAAGCCTTTACATTTAAGGTGTTGTATCGTAAAGGAAGTTTAAATGTGGTCCCGGATGCTCTATCTAGAATTCCACAGATAGACGGCGTTAGTGTTGCTGTATATAAAGAGAAAAAGGATGCTTTTGTCTTTTTGGACCTGCCATCCTCCATGAATGAAATCGCGGAAGCACAGGCTAAGGAGTCAAAGATTCAAGAGCTGCAGAGGGGGGCTGAGCCACAGCGTCCGGACCGCATCGGGTTCTTGAAGGAACAAGGAGTGTGGTATAGGAGGGTGCCACTCGAAGAAGGTAAAGGACAACATTACCAACTAGTGGTTCCCGCGTCGCTGGTGCCTACATTTTTGCAGTGGTACCACAATAACCCTCTGAGTGGAGACGCATGAAAACCTTGTTTCGTATTCTGGAGGTAGCATGGTGGCCGACTGTTAGACGTGACGTGGTCAAACATGTAAAGGAATGTGAAGCGTGCCAGTTGCACAAGCCTTCAAATCAGAAGCCGGCAGGCTTGTTGCAGTCCACCACCATTGAAGAACCTGGGAAGATGCTAGGGCTGGACCTAATGGGACCTCTTCCCTGTAGTAAAAAAGGAAATGTCTATCTTTTGGTCATTGTGGAGTATTTCACGAAGTGGGTAGAGCTGTTTCCCCTGCGTGATGGGAAGACTTCTAAAATAGTTCAGATACTGATTCAAGAGATTTTTACTCGCTGGGGAACCCCCAAGTATCTTATCCGATAGGGGAGCTCAATTTACCAGTGCCGTTCTAGTAGAGGTGTGTAGGAAGTGGGGGGGTCACTCGTAAATTAACAACCAGTTATCACCCACAGACTAATTTGACAGAGAGAGTCAATAGGACTTTGAAACCTATGATTGCTTCATATTTAGGACAAAATCACCAGCTCTGGGATCAGTGGTTGCCTGAATTCAGGTTTGCCATCAATACGGCTAAGCAGGAGTCTACTGGGTTTACTCCTGCTGAGCTGGCTCTAGGCAGGGTTATCAAAGGTCCTTTAGATCGGTTGATTGGTAAGGCTCCCTCTCCGAATGACTCTAGGTACTCATTACTGGAAAGACAAATGCAATTGGGGCAATTAGTTAAGTAGCAAGTCAAGGTAGCACAGGGTCGGCAGGCGAAAAACTACAACTCTCGGAGAAGAGAGGTAGTATTTCAGGAAGGGGATTTGGTTTGGGTAAGGAGCCATCCATCACATTTGATGATTTATTTTTTCTTGCATTTATATTTTTGGGTATTCGCTGGGTAGGGTTTAAGGGGACTTCTTGCTGTTATTGCAGGAGTTATTCATTAACTGTTTTTTTTTACAGCTTATTAGAATACTATGCTATAGCCTTAGCTTAATCTACTGCATGTTTCTCTGTTTTTTTTTCTCTTGTTAGCTTTATTTATTTTGTTTGTATACACGTTCTGGGTATCCTACTTTGTGGTTCTATTAGGCTTCTGATGTTCAATTTTGTCTTATTTAGTTTCAGGTGTATATGGGTCTGATAATTGTGCAATCGTTGGTAATTCCTAGAGTGCTAAACCAATAAAATTAAGCCGCTGGTGACCTCTTGGATTTGAGCTCTGGACATTCTCTTTTTTTTCTTTATTGCTGTATCAGCTGCTGCATAGTATCTGGGGTAACTGTTGAAATTAAAAGACACTGAAATCCAAATGAGACGATGTAGTAACTGCATTATAAGGGGAGAGGAAGATCTTCCTTTATTGATGATATAGACTGTAGATTTATTGTCGCTAAAGAACATGATAGATTTTCTTGACCATCGGTGGCCCCAGATGTGAGCAGCTGTGACAATGGGATACAGTTCCAGAACCAGCAACATTTCGTATGCCTGCATTGACTCTCCAAAGAATTTTTTTTGCCTAACTCTCTATATACCACATGCTTTGCGTGCAGTGAGATGGAAGTCTCCATTGAAAATCAGCGGAGTCGAGTATCTTGTTAAATAGAATATCTTTTTGAACGCCCTTCTAAATATTATTGGCTGCAGCAGTTTTGAGTGAGGCTGGATTTTCGTTGTAAAATATTAGTGTGTGCTCCCATTGGCTAGAAAGGTTGCTTTTTTTTTCGCACAGTGCGAGATTGACAGTTGGAAATTTGCAGGTCCGTACAGCCTTTCGTATTAATGAATTTACAAATTAATGAATTAATTATTAGATGAATTAACAAATACGTTTATGAATTATTGTATGAATTGACAAATGTATGGACTAATTGCTGGACAAATTGACCAATTCACAAACAAATTGACAACCTAACGGCCCGCTAGTTTTGGCAGAAATGGCGCTCCATAGCAATGGCGTCTGCAAGGAGACGAGAGAGTAACAGAATTGTGCGATTCTGATATTGAATGACCAGGAGGGAAGGGACACGACTGCTGCTTTAACACTAAACTGCTATGGAGGAGAAAATACCTTTAAGAAAATAGCTTAAAGAATCTTGTTGATGTACCAATCTTTAAAGAAAAGCCGGGGAGCGGCGCCTGCTTGTAGTTGTTTGCAGGTGGAGGAAAAAAACAACACTGCTGCAGATGGGAATGTCGATGCCTTTGTCGAACAGAGCTATAAAAAGTTTGGCGGGGGGGCGATCTTTATAATGGAGACACAGCGGAGGTTGAAAAATGGAGCAGCGATTTGAACGGCGCGGATGGAGATTAGATAGTTGCAGGCTTAACTGGCGATGCAGCTGCTGCAGCGAGAAAGAAAGAAGCTGAAGGATGAGAAAAATCTGCGGAGCAGGTAGGAAAATTGCTCTAAATCACCTTAGTCGGACAAGAGAACGAGAAGACGAAGTAGTAAAGAGAGAAAGTTTAAGCACGTTTGATGGAGTCTGATCAATTGCTAGAAAGCAAAAACACTAGATGAGAAAACGAACTGAAAACGCTAGACAGCGAGCTGTGTGGATTCAAACTTAAATAGGAGAAGATTGACAGGGAAAGCAGGGTTAAGGTTGCCACCGGTTCCGTATAATACGGAATCGTCCCGTATTGGTAAATAAAATGTTGCGTTCCGTTTCAAATCGATCCGTATTTTGCACTACTGAGTCAAATATATTTTTCAAGCATGAGAAGTCAGAGATCGCCGTCTCTGGTGAAGCACCAGCTTCCTACCGGATCCATCTCAGAGTTAGCATGTAATTATGGGAGGTGTAGTTCATTTGATTAACAAGTATTCACTTTACACATACTGCGCGAAAAGGATCGACTAGCGCGAGGCAGTTCTAAATCCTATTGGGTGGTGTGTGCTGCTGTCAGCTATGTAGCTATGAAACATATAACCTAGCTGACCGATTTCGGACACGATGGGGATGCAAAAATATAGAGACGAATGGGAGAAGGATTTTACATGGGTGAACAAAATTCATGACAATATTTTCAAAGCCCGGTGCACTGTGTGCAGAAAATAATTTTAGATCTCTCACGGAGGAGTTTGTGACCTTACAAACAAGGAGAACCAATCAGGCTATTCAGTCGTTCTTTGTTCCAGAGAGATCACCTGAAGCTGATAAGGTAGGCAGGCTACTGTACTTCTCCTTGCATAATTTATTCATCTAGCTAGAGCGATTACAATTATATTAGCTAACGTTAGATAGCTAATGTTACCCTCCGCAATTTCTAGCCATTCGCGGACCCGAGCACGAAGTTATGATTTTCTTCTGTAATGCGGTCTCCGGTCTCTTTTTTTTTTTCTTTCTTGTGGACTTTAAGTGTAATTATTTTTAATTACGCATTGGACAGTGTTGTTCTTGCGTAGTTTTGACTTTTGATCCTTTATGAAATACATTTTCTGGGTCGCTTTCACAACTCAAAGCGCACCACCAATTAGTAGCTAACGTTACTCTTAACGTTTTAAATGGACTTTATACTTTATGTGCGTGCACTCATAATCCGTTCATCATTCTAAGTGTATTTTTTTGATGTGTGATATGTAAATAGCGTTTTAATGTATCGATCATTTTCTGGGTTCTTATAATCTAAGATGTAGCCTATTTATATATTTGTATTTTAATAGTATGTATTGAACGTGTTGCTGTTATTATTTGCATTACACAATTTGTATTTAAATATTGAAATAACTAGCTAGTATTACTTAATGTAGCTAGAGTGAAGTTTTATTCCTTATTCATTATTATTGATAAATATGAAATCCAGATGAATCTGCAGATGGCATTGTGAAATGCATCACCAGCTCACTGGAGAGGTTTGGATTATCTCTGAACTCAGTTTCAGCTTTTAGTGGCGACAACACACATATCGACTGTGGTGTCCATCGCAAAACAAATGGAGCAACAGCTGAAATAGGTGTTCAGTAGAGCTTATCAAAAGTGAGCTCCTTGTGAGCCTCAATTTTGATGTGGGGTGTGCAGACTTCCACTCCTTGATCATGGAGGACAAACCTCTCCTTGCCAGCAAGAAGCAACCAAAAATATGCATGGAAAAGGAAATAAAGAAGATTCAATATATGTTGGTACCATCCATGTTTGGACACAACAGCATTGTTATTAGCTCATCATAAGCAATTTGTAAATCAGTAATAATTTCTACTTTACTAACAATTTCTAAATTCACATATCTTAGTCATTTTGACAACCAATTCTGATTCTGTAAAGACTTACAAACTCAGAGTTTAGCAGAATTTGTATATGCAGAGAGTTTACGAAGATCAATATTTCTTTTTTTTATTTATCTTTAGCTTTATGCAGCAAATTCATTCTGTCATATGACTTCCTGTCAGCAGAAATTTCATCTTTAACCACGGCAGGTTGCATGTCCACGGCTTAATTTGAAATGTGCAGTAGCTTTGTGGTATTTATTTTAAAGGGAACTTGTAATTCCACATAGTTCTAGGTTTTTGATTGGTATTTGTTTGTCTTGAATGTGTGTGAAATCCTGACATTTGTTTGAATTGCCAAGAATCTACAAAAGTGCCCTGGAACTAACATTATATATACTGTCTTTGGCCAATAAACGTAAAAAGCCTATGATGCTTTCATTTGTCAAAATATCTTAAAATACTTTAATAATTATGTTTTAAGAGGTCTACTGTATCTGTGAGAGTAATAAAAATGTGTGTGTGTGTGTGTGTGTGTGTGTGTGTGTGTGG
This sequence comes from Huso huso, assembly GCA_036884735.1. Taxonomy (NCBI): domain Eukaryota; kingdom Metazoa; phylum Chordata; class Actinopteri; order Acipenseriformes; family Acipenseridae; genus Huso; species Huso huso. The sequence goes on along the minus strand of CM072672.1, from coordinate 24,572,920 downwards.
GTGGGGCACGAGTGTTGCGTGGCGTTGCGTTAGGGTCTGTCATGAGGTGGCAACCCTAAGCAGGGTGGAGCCCCGGATCTCATCCCCCGAAACACACCTATAGGCTGTCACTTACTACAATTAATGTGTGTTGATGACAACTGAATGACAAAAGGTGATCTCTACCTCTATTTTTGCATGCTTTTTGCTAGCTTGTAATATGCATTTACCTTAATTTTACAATACTTCTTTGTTCTTTATCTTGTTTTACTTTGCTACAGTATGTTTTACATGATTATGACACATGCATGACACATTTGTAAGATTGGTGTATATATTTCACAATCACACCCATCAAATTATATACATAAATTCCTCAATATATATTTCATTTACATATTTCAATTTCATGCAATATAGTCTCAGAATATTTGTTTTTTTCTTTACTTTTTCAGGGTTTGAATATGTATTTTTAGCTCCACTTACTGACCTAATTTTCTGTTCTGCAGAAAAATGTAGAGACATAATAATAGCCAGTATCATTAAGTCCTTTAAATGTATTTAAATTTTTTCATAATTCTGTGAACCAACCCAGTCCTTTGATCAAAGGAATTTATCAGGCATGCAGACAGGTAAGTGTTAGCTAACATGTATAATTGATAAAGCTGTTATGTCATGTAATAAGAAACAATGCTCTGACCAGTTTAAAACCTTGTAAAATCTATGCATGTTAGAACATGATATTCTGGACAATAAACTAACCAGGATAAGTAATGTGTTGAAACCCATATTGCATTTCAGCAGTTACATTATGCTAGGTACAGAAGGAATTACCAGTGATTACAAACCAGTTTGGTTGCTAATATGCCTGAGCTGAGGACTTAATATTACACAGAAGAAACTGGTAACATTCTTTGATACACGTTTGGACTAGAAGTCTTATAAAATTAAAAAACGGTTTGTCATCTCTGGCTGTAGGAGAGCATACAGAGATTATGTGAGGAGACAATTATTTATTCAGTAATACATAATACATGTACCAAGATTGCCTTTCCCAGTACTTTTGCAAGGTTTGGTATAGCGTTTGTCAATTAAGCCATTGATCAAAATTGTGGTCTGTTAGAGGGAAGTATGATCTTTTTGGTTCTCTAATTTCTCTTTGTAAGCCCTTGACTGGAAACAATGATTGTACATCAGTGACATTTAGCGCAGACTCTTGCAGCTGCAAAGTTACTCAATCATGTTCAGTTTTATACTACAATCTAACTCATGGGTGACTGTCTATTACATTGACCCTTTCCTGCACGTACTGTACTGCAAATGTACCCCTTTCCTCCCTCCATGAATCACTTTTCATTCTGCCTCAAGCAGACATTGGACTGGGCTGATATAACTTCCACATTTGAGTCAGGGACATTCAAACCTGCCTACAATATCTTTGCAGTCAGTACCATGCAATTTAGCTTACCTTCTCCTCCCCAACCTCCACCTCTTTTCCAGCCTTGCCAGGTTGGTTGGCAGTCAGCAGTTTGAGATGTCAATAAAAATTTGGAGACAGAACCAAATACCCTGAAACAGGCTAAAGCCAGTTCAAAATGTTGTTATACATCCTTATGTCAACTGGTTTTACTCTCTAATAAAGCGTTGTGGGTATATGAGTGGTCTTGACTGAAAGTATGTACAGGAAACAACACAACAATATGTATTGGGAACTACACTTATAACTGCATTGTCTGCCAGCAACAATGATTCGAACCAGCTCTTTCCTCTAGGTCTCCTGTGAATGGATTTATTATCCACTGTTCTTTTGGCTCTTTGCACAGGTTTCACAGCAATCATGTTCACTAGCACACGATTACCCTTTCACAACATAAACTTTCCTATTTAATAACTGTCTAGCACAGCAGTTCACTGCAATGGCATGTTGTAAACTAAAGCAGCAGACACATTTCAATGCCACACCCAAAGGTGTTTTTTTAATTGTATTTTTGGAAATGTCTCAAATGCTAATTGACTACAAAACAAGTAGCAGTGTCTGGTGTCATTTTGGTGTTTATAAGATCTTTTTTTTAATTTCATTGGTATGGTTAACATGTCACTCATCCTATTTCATAAAATGAACTACCAATTACTATTCACAGGCTGGTATGCAGCTTGTAATTCTGCCACTTCGCTGTGGATACAGTGCAGTGAAGGTCCAATGAAGAATGTTCATGTCAGCCCTGGCACTGTCGAAACAGTGTGAACTCATGCCAGACAATACTCCCTATCTTCACTTGCTATGCAACAAGCGGATGCTTACACAGCTGTAGCAAGAGCAAAAACGCAGTCTGAAACTACAAAGTTGCCATTCTGGATCATTATTTATTGTTAAATAATGCCAGGAGGCAATAGAGTTTGCTTGAGGTAAATGTGAAGTTCAATATATATAATACACGATGCAAGTCATTGACATAAAGAGTTAAGACCACCACCCCCTAGTCAGGGCATGTTTTATTTGACAGGATTTTGGGATCTTCCACCAGATACTGACTGGATTCTACAGCTGTGGCCAAAAGTTCCAAATCACCCTATGATTTAAATAATTTTGCTTCATAAAGTCGAATGAAACGTGCTGAATAATGTTACGATAACATATTGAATTGCATACCGCTTTGTAGTTTTCCAGAAAAACTGACAAATTTAAAAATGCAACATTTTCTGAAATTTAGCATACTGTACTACTATTATGGCTCCCGGTAGACTTTTGCAATATCATTTTGTCGTCTATTTGATTACATGATGTTAAATAAAAAATTATGTTAATGTATTTTTATTTTTTATTTCTCAATCCTAAAATTCAAGGTGATGCAAACCTTTTGGCCATAGCTCTATAGAAGAGAACACCTTCTACTAGAAGAAAGTCTGCACGTTCTAACATAGCAATGCACACCCAGCTGTGGTGCTCAGAAGTCTAGGCCTCCATAGATTCCTGAAGACTCTGTCAGCAGCAATCCAAAGGAACATTGTGCAACCTAATGCCACAAGACGGGAGCAATACATGCAAGTACAGGAAATCATAATACAGTTCAAACTAAACTGACCACATTTAGTAGTCAACAGCAGCTTTTAAACAAGAAAGTTCCCTAAACTACAGTAACCAATTTGCTTCTTTATCTTGTGTGTGCGATGCCTGTACAGCACCTCAACAGTGCAAAGGGTTAGGGTTATGCAGGACGTGGATATTTTATTAGGGAAATCCCCTACTCAGCAACATTGCCAAACCCAATAGTAAAATAAATGTAGCATGCACAGTCATAGGGTATCAGTTTAATACATATTTATTCATAATACAGTTTATAGTCTATAGTTTGATTGGTGTTTGCACAGAATAATCATTGCAAATGGAATATATATATATATTTCTTTTAATATACATAATTGCAATGCTCTGCTGTGCATAATTCTACTTCCTTATATTTTAGTTGATAAAACATTACATAACATTGGACTGGGCAATTGTTGCTGACGTTTTTACTAAAGAAAAAAAAAACATTCATAATGTTCTCACAGTAAGATATGTTGGTTTTTGTTGCAGCAATAATTAAACATAATGCATATAAGCCGGTGAAACAAACACATCATTAGCTATCCCTTTCAGTCTTGAGGACACAGCATCTAATACAGCTACAGCTGATTGTTTTTAATCTATATGCACCACAAGTGGATACTATAGCTCTTGCTCAATACTGTTTATTGCAGATACTGTAAAGGGCATCTAATATCTCAGGTGGCCAGACAAAAGCAAGTTTTTTAAAATGGGTGCCGTGAAGCTACATGGTAAAGAGCACATGTATGTGAATGTACTGCTGTTCTGTGAATTCTGTCCATTATGTGGTTAAATGTCAAACTTGATTTGGTTTGTTGTACAAGCTATGCTGTTCATCTTAAACATCACTGATTCCCAAGTCCAGATTTCCTTTCTGATTTCTACCTTATGTGGGGGTTCAATACACTCGCCCTAAAAAAACAAACCCCATTTTGAAGAGCTCATTTTATACTGTATTTATTGATGATAATAATAATAATAAGTCATCTCTGGGGAAAAAAAAAGTGTCTTAGTTTTTTAATCAACTTAAAAAAAAAAAGCTTATTAAAGGTGAGGAAATTTGGGGCTGGCTACAGCCAGGCAGCCATCATGTTCCACATAAGCTCCCTTCGAATTGTGCCACGTTAGGAGCTGGTTTTGGTTTTGTGATATGGTCTAATGCCCACAGGGACTGATATCACTAAACTCATTGTCTATTTATATTTCAAAATGATATAGAAGACAAACACCACTGAATTAGTGTCCAAAGCAACTTGGAGGAATTTCTTTCATTCATGTCAATGTATAACCCATACATGTGCAACCTTAATACTGGACCATGTTTAAAGATAGATACACACTAATACGATAAGAACATAAGAAAGTTTACAGATGAGGGGAGGCCATTTGGCCCATCTTGCTCGTTTGGTTGTTAGTAGCTTATTGATCCCAGAATCTCATCAAGCAGCTTCTTGAAGGATCCCAGGGTGTCAGCTTCAACAACATTACTGGGGAGTTGGTTCCAGACCCTCACAATTCTCTGTGTAAAAGTGCCTCCTATTTTCTGTTATGAATGCCCCTTTATCTAATCTCCATTTGTGACCCTGGTATGTACGACTATTATTATTATTATTATTATTTATTTCTTGGCATATGTGAAAGCTATAGCGAACAAAAGGGTGGGGCGGGGCTGGAGTTGCCTAGTGAGTGCTTTGTTGATATGCAGGGCCTTTTAAACCCGTTTGACTGTGGAAAAAAAATACTTTTAAACAGCGCGTCTAAAATTAACTGTGCGTGTGAAAATAAACTGGACCTGACATGCCTGACACGCACTTAATAAATGGACTGCAAAGGGTTAACATTACTTCCCTTGATTTAAATTCAACACTTTTCACAATATATCCGAGCATCTTGTTGGCCTTTTTTATAGCTTCCCCACATTGTCTAGATGAAGACATTTCTGAGTCAACATAAACTCCTAGGTCTTTTTCATAGGTTCCTTCTTCAATTTCAGTATCTCCCATATGATATTTATAATACACATTTTTATTGCCTGCGTGCAGTACCTTACACTTTTCTCTATTAAATGTAATTTGCCATGTGTCTGCCCAGTTCTGAATGCTGTCTAGATCATTTTGAATGACCTTTGCTGCTGCAACAGTGTTTGCTACTCCTCCTATTTTTGTGTCGTCAGCAAATTTAACAAGTTTGCTTACTAAGTGATACAAAGCACATCACTGCAGACAAAATATTTGTACAATTAGTAATAATTACAATAACAAACCTATTTTTGCATCACATGTTAGGTTTTGTATTACAAACAGTGATTACGCTTTATAAATAAAAGATGCATTAGATGTACAGCCAGCTGGTCAAGGTATAAGCGCATAACAGGGTTCAGATACACCACACTGCATGTGGTCACATTAGCGTGTTCCCAGGTAAACAATACTCGCTCTTTGTATAACTTTTATAACATAATTGTTTTAAATGTGTATACAACAATCATATACAGGCTCCTTATGGAACCTGCAAACTCAATTCAGGCAAAGGCAAGATGAAGTCATTTAACACGTAGCAATCTTGTACCGTGACAAAGATGCAATTCAGGCCAAACAAATCCTTATTAGATCTGTAACTTGTTTACCTTATCATTGTATTTGCATCTAACTGTGTGTGTGTGTGTGTGTGTATATATATATATATATATATACAAAAAAAAAAAAAAAAAAAACCTGTGGTCCATTTCCAACAGCAGGGGTTTGCCGAGGCCTGTGTTAGGGTTGTGTGGTAAATGTTTAAAATTGACTAACTCATTAATTTCCTTAGTATTACATTGAACAAAAATTTCTGGCTACAAGCAGTTGCAGTCATTGATACATTCCCCCTCTTCCTCAGTGGATATGCACCAGCAGAACGGCAGAGAGACTGGTTCCTTGTCCATTCTTGGTTTTAATCCCACAGTTAATTAGGAAGCTCTTTCTCACAGCGGGGTTTCCGAACTGCATTCACTTCAAGTTTTTATTATTTTTTAACCTGTGGTTCTATAGTGCTTCGGTTTACTGCCATGGTCTCGTGTCAATTAATGAGCTCTAAGTTATCAACACTTTCCTGTCTGTGAAGATAGAACAAAGATGACATTGCTTTAATTAAATACACACTGTGTACTTCCTGTTCTAAAGGAACACAAAGGGTCAGATAAAGCAAAAATGAGAAACAAACAGCTGTTTCAGAACTAGGAAGAAGCACTAAATTACCGTTCTCAGTTTATTTGAAGCTTTTAATTTCAAATGTCTTGTTTTCTTTTTAAGAAACAAATGGCATAAATTTAGCACGGGGTACATTATTTGTGAATGGTTAAAAATCTTAAAGCGAAAGTTAATTATACAACTATACCCTTTTCACGCTATCTAAATAATGCACAACCATGACCTGCTCAAAATGTGATTGTGAATAAAGTGAATGGCAATCACAAGTTTTCAATGTGTACTGCTGGCACATTTTTGGGGTAGTGTGAATAAGATACTAGGGAGCTGATTTGATCTATACATGCAATGGTGCAAGAATCCAAATAACATTGTTTGTTAAATGTAAACATCATCTGTACAATGCATTCTGTTCCGTCTTCATTGTACCCATTTTAATACTGTTATATATCTATATCTATCTATCTATCTATATATATGGAGAGAGAGAGAGTATATAATGAAAGGTAGCTTAATCCCATCAGATTCTATAGTGGGGGCCCCCATCTTCACCTCCCAGAAGTTTTTCATAATCAGCCCCTCGCTAAACCGGACATGTTTGTCTGACATAAGGAGGTGTCTGGTTTATAAACAATACAATAAAATCTCACACACATACATTTATAGTGCTCAATGCAAAAATAAATTATTGCACTGAAATAACACTAATGTATTTTGGGTAGGCTACACATTACATTATGTAAAAATATAAATTTCTACAGGACTATACAGTATACTGTACAAGTAGTAAAATCAAACGAATATCTAGCGCACTTTCTTTTTACTTTAGCCTACCGGTATCACAAAATAAATCATGCTGCTGCATTGTACACATGTCCAGGCTATTCCTTTGCCGACCGAGGACGGGAGCTTCCAGGGGGCGGCACTCAATCGGCCGAGCGCCGCCCGGGGGGAGGGAGGGTTAGGTCGGCCAGGGTGTCCTCGGCTCACCACGCACCAGCGACCCCTGTAGTCTGTCCGGGCGCCTGCGGGCTTGCCTGTAAGCTGCCCGAGAGCTGTGTTGTCCTCCGACGCTGTAGCTCTTGGGTGGCTGCATGGTGAGTCTGCAGTGTGAAAAAAAGCGGTTGGCTGACGGCACACGCTTCAGAGGACAGCGTGTGTTTGTCTTCACCCTCCCGAGTCAGTGCAGGGGTGGTAGCGGTGAGCTGAGCCTAAAAATAATTGGCCATTCCAAATTGGGGAGAAAATAATGAAAAATAAAATAAAGAAAAAAAAGAAGAAAAAAAACATGCTTTCAAAAGTTCTTAACAAATTGATGCAATTGTAAGTGTCGCAATCTTTGGCAGCTTTAGTACATCTCATTATAATATTTGAACTATCTTCACCCCCTTTTTGCGAATTTATGCAGTAACGCCCATAATTACATATTCATATAAGGTTGAACCACAAAGAAAAACTACTATCGCAAAGCATTTCCTAAAAAGTCACTAACAGCATTGCGCATGTTTAGTACATTTCACCCTATACGAATGAAACGTGCTGAATAATGTTACGATAACATATTGAATTGCATACCGCTTTGTAGTTTTCCAGAAAAACTGACAAATTTAAAAATGCAACATTTTCTGAAATTTAGCATACTGTACTACTATTATGGCTCCCGGTAGACTTTTGCAATATCATTTTGTCGTCTATTTGATTACATGATGTTAAATAAAAAATTATGTTAATGTATTTTTATTTTTTATTTCTCAATCCTAAAATTCAAGGTGATGCAAACCTTTTGGCCATAGCTCTATAGAAGAGAACACCTTCTACTAGAAGAAAGTCTGCACGTTCTAACATAGCAATGCACACCCAGCTGTGGTGCTCAGAAGTCTAGGCCTCCATAGATTCCTGAAGACTCTGTCAGCAGCAATCCAAAGGAACATTGTGCAACCTAATGCCACAAGACGGGAGCAATACATGCAAGTACAGGAAATCATAATACAGTTCAAACTAAACTGACCACATTTAGTAGTCAACAGCAGCTTTTAAACAAGAAAGTTCCCTAAACTACAGTAACCAATTTGCTTCTTTATCTTGTGTGTGCGATGCCTGTACAGCACCTCAACAGTGCAAAGGGTTAGGGTTATGCAGGACGTGGATATTTTATTAGGGAAATCCCCTACTCAGCAACATTGCCAAACCCAATAGTAAAATAAATGTAGCATGCACAGTCATAGGGTATCAGTTTAATACATATTTATTCATAATACAGTTTATAGTCTATAGTTTGATTGGTGTTTGCACAGAATAATCATTGCAAATGGAATATATATATATATATATATATATATATATATATATATATATATATATATATATATATATATATATATATATCATTTAATATACATAATTGCAATGCTCTGCTGTGCATAATTCTACTTCCTTATATTTTAGTTGATAAAACATTACATAACATTGGACTGGGCAATTGTTGCTGACGTTTTTACTAAAGAAAAAAAAAAACATTCATAATGTTCTCACAGTAAGATATGTTGGTTTTTGTTGCAGCAATAATTAAACATAATGCATATAAGCCGGTGAAACAAACACATCATTAGCTATCCCTTTCAGTCTTGAGGACACAGCATCTAATACAGCTACAGCTGATTGTTTTTAATCTATATGCACCACAAGTGGATACTATAGCTCTTGCTCAATACTGTTTATTGCAGATACTGTAAAGGGCATCTAATATCTCAGGTGGCCAGACAAAAGCAAGTTTTTTAAAATGGGTGCCGTGAAGCTACATGGTAAAGAGCACATGTATGTGAATGTACTGCTGTTCTGTGAATTCTGTCCATTATGTGGTTAAATGTCAAACTTGATTTGGTTTGTTGTACAAGCTATGCTGTTCATCTTAAACATCACTGATTCCCAAGTCCAGATTTCCTTTCTGATTTCTACCTTATGTGGGGGTTCAATACACTCGCCCTAAAAAACACAACCCCATTTTGAAGAGCTCATTTTATACTGTATTTATTGATGATAATAATAATAATAAGTCATCTCTGGGGGAAAAAAAAGTGTCTTAGTTTTTTTAATCAACTTATAAAAAAAGCTTATTAAAGGTGAGGAAATTTGGGGCTGGCTACAGCCAGGCAGCCATCATGTTCCACATAAGCTCCCTTCGAATTGTGCCACGTTAGGAGCTGGTTTTGGTTTTGTGATATGGTCTAATGCCCACAGGGACTGATATCACTAAACTCATTGTCTATTTATATTTCAAAATGATATAGAAGACAAACACCACTGAATTAGTGTCCAAAGCAACTTGGAGGAATTTCTTTCATTCATGTCAATGTATAACCCATACATGTGCAACCTTAATACTGGACCATGTTTAAAGATAGATACACACTAATACGATAAGAACATAAGAAAGTTTACAGATGAGGGGAGGCCATTTGGCCCATCTTGCTCGTTTGGTTGTTAGTAGCTTATTGATCCCAGAATCTCATCAAGCAGCTTCTTGAAGGATCCCAGGGTGTCAGCTTCAACAACATTACTGGGGAGTTGGTTCCAGACCCTCACAATTCTCTGTGTAAAAAAGTGCCTCCTATTTTCTGTTATGAATGCCCCTTTATCTAATCTCCATTTGTGACCCCTGGTATGTACGACTATTATTATTATTATTATTATTTATTTCTTGGCATATGTGAAAGCTATAGCGAACAAAAGGGTGGGGCGGGGCTGGAGTTGCCTAGTGAGTGCTTTGTTGATATGCAGGGCCTTTTAAACCCGTTTGACTGTGGAAAAAAAATACTTTTAAACAGCGCGTCTAAAATTAACTGTGCGTGTGAAAATAAACTGGACCTGACATGCCTGACACGCACTTAATAAATGGACTGCAAAGGGTTAACATTACTTCCCTTGATTTAAATTCAACACTTTTCACAATATATCCGAGCATCTTGTTGGCCTTTTTTATAGCTTCCCCACATTGTCTAGATGAAGACATTTCTGAGTCAACATAAACTCCTAGGTCTTTTTTCATAGGTTCCTTCTTCAATTTCAGTATCTCCCATATGATATTTATAATACACATTTTTATTGCCTCGTGCAGTACCTTACACTTTTCTCTATTAAATGTAATTTGCCATGTGTCTGCCCAGTTCTGAATGCTGTCTAGATCATTTTGAATGACCTTTGCTGCTGCAACAGTGTTTGCTACTCCTCCTATTTTTGTGTCGTCTGCAAATTTAACAAGTTTGCTTACTAAGTGATACAAAGCACATCACTGCAGACAAAATATTTGTACAATTAGTAATAATTACAATAACAAACCTATTTTTGCATCACATGTTAGGTTTTGTATTACAAACAGTGATTACGCTTTATAAATAAAAGATGCATTAGATGTACAGCCAGCTGGTCAAGGTATAAGCGCATAACAGGGTTCAGATACACCACACTGCATGTGGTCACATTAGCGTGTTCCCAGGTAAACAATACTCGCTCTTTGTATAACTTTTATAACATAATTGTTTTAAATGTGTATACAACAATCATATACAGGCTCCTTATGGAACCTGCAAACTCAATTCAGGCAAAGGCAAGATGAAGTCATTTAACACGTAGCAATCTTGTACCGTGACAAAGATGCAATTCAGGCCAAACAAATCCTTATTAGATCTGTAACTTGTTTACCTTATCATTGTATTTGCATCTAACTGTGTGTGTGTGTGTGTGTGTATATATATATATATATATATATACACAAAAAAAAAAAAACCTGTGGTCCATTTCCAACAGCAGGGGTTTGCCGAGGCCTGTGTTAGGGTTGTGTGGTAAATGTTTAAAATTGACTAACTCATTAATTTCCTTAGTATTACATTGAACAAAAATTTCTGGCTACAAGCAGTTGCAGTCATTGATACATTCCCCCTCTTCCTCAGTGGATATGCACCAGCAGAACGGCAGAGAGACTGGTTCCTTGTCCATTCTTGGTTTTAATCCCACAGTTAATTAGGAAGCTCTTTCTCACAGCGGGGTTTCCGAACTGCATTCACTTCAAGTTTTTATTATTTTTTTAACCTGTGGTTCTATAGTGCTTCCGGTTTACTGCCATGGTCTCGTGTCAATTAATGAGCTCTAAGTTATCAACACTTTCCTGTCTGTGAAGATAGAACAAAGATGACATTGCTTTAATTAAATACACACTGTGTACTTCCTGTTCTAAAGGAACACAAAGGGTCAGATAAAGCAAAAATGAGAAACAAACAGCTGTTTCAGAACTAGGAAGAAGCACTAAATTACCGTTCTCAGTTTATTTGAAGCTTTTTAATTTCAAATGTCTTGTTTTCTTTTAAGAAACAAATGGCATAAATTTAGCACGGGGTACATTATTTGTGAATGGTTAAAAATCTTAAAGCGAAAGTTAATTATACAACTATACCCTTTTCACGCTATCTAAATAATGCACAACCATGACCTGCTCAAAATGTGATTGTGAATAAAGTGAATGGCAATCACAAGTTTTCAATGTGTACTGCTGGCACATTTTTGGGGTAGTGTGAATAAGATACTAGGGAGCTGATTTGATCTATACATGCAATGGTGCAAGAATCCAAATAACATTGTTTGTTAAATGTAAACATCATCTGTACAATGCATTCTGTTCCGTCTTCATTGTACCCATTTTAATACTGTTATATATCTATATCTATCTATCTATCTATATATATGGAGAGAGAGAGAGTATATAATGAAAGGTAGCTTAATCCCATCAGATTCTATAGTGGGGGCCCCCATCTTCACCTCCCAGAAGTTTTTCATAATCAGCCCCTCGCTAAACCGGACATGTTTGTCTGACATAAGGAGGTGTCTGGTTTATAAACAATACAATAAAATCTCACACACATACATTTATAGTGCTCAATGCAAAAATAAATTATTGCACTGAAATAACACTAATGTATTTTGGGTAGGCTACACATTACATTATGTAAAAATATAAATTTCTACAGGACTATACAGTATACTGTACAAGTAGTAAAATCAAACGAATATCTAGCGCACTTTCTTTTTACTTTAGCCTACCGGTATCACAAAATAAATCATGCTGCTGCATTGTACACATGTCCAGGCTATTCCTTTGCCGACCGAGGACGGGAGCTTCCAGGGGGCGGCACTCAATCGGCCGAGCGCCGCCCGGGGGGAGGGAGGGTTAGGTCGGCCAGGGTGTCCTCGGCTCACCACGCACCAGCGACCCCTGTAGTCTGTCCGGGCGCCTGCGGGCTTGCCTGTAAGCTGCCCGAGAGCTGTGTTGTCCTCCGACGCTGTAGCTCTTGGGTGGCTGCATGGTGAGTCTGCAGTGTGAAAAAAAGCGGTTGGCTGACTGCACACGCAGAGGACAGCGTGTGTTTGTCTTCACCCTCCCGAGTCAGTGCAGGGGTGGTAGCGGTGAGCTGAGCCTAAAAATAATTGGCCATTCCAAATTGGGAGAAAATAATGAAAAAAATAAAATAAAAAAAAAAAGAAGAAAAAAAACATGCTTTCAAAAGTTCTTAACAAATTGATGCAATTGTAAGTGTCGCAATCTTTGGCAGCTTTAGTACATCTCATTATAATATTTGAACTATCTTCACCCCCTTTTTGCGAATTTATGCAGTAACGCCCATAATTACATATTCATATAAGGTTGAACCACAAAGAAAAACTACTATCGCAAAGCATTTCCTAAAAAGTCACTAACAGCATTGCGCATGTTTAGTACATTTCACCCTAGACTTCCGACTCGTTTGCGACTTGGAGTATGTAATCCAGCAGTTCATTCTCCAGCCGCAATAAGACAGCAAGTCACTCTAATCCAATACTACTGCTGCTGCTCCTGAACCCGGTCCTCTTCATCAGACAATTGGTCCAGTTCCGTTAACATCCCAGCAGCCCTGTCCAGTATAGAAAAGCTACTACTATCAATACAACAAGCCGGAATAATGCAACCAGTGAATCTGGTAGGCGTCCAACAGGCCCCTGCAGATCACCTCCCAGCCTCTAGGAACCCCAGTGTCTCAGAAGTCCATTCATTCATGCAATGTGGGGGTCCAGATGGCCCCCACAGTCAACAGTGCAGCTTCGCTTCACCAATTGTGGGTCGAAAGAGCCATGTCTCTCAACTCTGCAGCGGGCGTCCAGCAGGCCCCCACTGTTACCTTTCCTCTGAACACATTCTCCTTCACATTCACTCCACCTCACCAATACCTTCCCATGGGCGTCCAGCAGGCCCCCACAGGTTTCTCAAGTTCCATTCAAACTTTCCTTCTTGCATGTCTTCCATGGGCGTCCAGCCGGCCCCCCTAGTCTGTCAGTCTGTCACCCTGTTCTCCTCCCACTGTATCTTCTGCTTTTTCTTTCAGCTCCGCTGTTCTACTGCCTTCCCCTGATAACACTCTAATCTTCAATCCAAGGCCTGCCTCTTTCTCTCTTAGCCAGCAAATACTTTCAGGTGCAGTGTGGCAGTGTGACCCCGCCTTGTATGTATTGTTTGTTTATATGTTGCATGTAGTGTGTTAAATGTTGGTGTATAGTCATTGGTACACGGGATATAAATGGGTCTACTTAGCACGAGTGATAAAATGTATATTTGTATTTAGCCACGAGGGTTGCATATCACTTCATGTGCTAATTAAAATGTAATACTATGTGAGCACGGGGAAGGACACGTAATTAATCCATGTGCAGTTGTACCAAGATTCTAATTAAATGATTGATTAGCAATCGAGTCTCGGTACAACTGCATAAAAGACGCACATTGTCACTCAGTCGGGGCTGGATGTACAGAGAGGAGGTACGGGGAGATAGAGAGGAGACAATAACAATTGCTAAAACGTGCTGGATTAGCCAGCATGACACTTACTTGTTTGTCTGTCTGGTTTGTTTGGCCCTTGTGCCCGTTTGTGTGGTGTGTTTTGTTCAACTCTTTTATTTTGAATTATTATTTAATAAAGAAACCGAGCACCTTCAGGTCTCGGTTTTAACCCGCAGCTGCTGTGTATTTGCGTCTTCTTCCGGGTGTGACGTCACCACTGCAGCCATCCTGCCACATGCAGATATCAATTTAGTGTTTGCTCATCATAACATTAGTAACAGAACAGTTGATTGCGGAGAACTCTCTGTCACTCTCAGATCCACGCACATTTAAAAATGCTTACTATTTCCAAGTTCATAACTGCATTTAGTCATTACAGATACATAATTTGTGAGGTTTTACTCGGACAGATGTCGTGAGTTAGACGATTACATCTAAATTATCCTTGATCTTCTGTTAGTTTTGGTGGGACTACATTTTACGATCATCATAAAGCTTTCAGGAAAAGCCGCAGCCCGTCTTCAACAGTGGAACGGTGCTTGTATTGGGGTGCTCTAGATCAGGATTTATTTGCCGTTTCTTCACTGGTTTACGTGTTCTTTCCTGTTCCATACGTGGCTCTGTGAACAGGCTGGCTGGTGGTTACGTCAGGCCAGGAAATGCAAGACACAGACAAGACTGGTGAGTGAGTATGCAGTTGCATCGGTTTATTATAAATAAAAGGTTTAAGCAAAATGAAACACGTATACTCAAAACAAACAGCACATTGGCCATAATAAATAGACAAGTATCGTGCTGAGCATGAGTAGCAATTGTTGTTATTATTCTTTCTCTTCCTCTCTCCTGTTCTCCACTCTGAACACCGAACCCTGAGTGAGTAAGTCATGCCTCTATATATACACAACTGTGCCTGGATTCAATTGCTAATTAATCATTCACTTGAACCCCGGCACGTGAACTAATTTGTGCAATCCCTGTGCCCACATACTACTACATATTATATCTGCACGTGAAGTGATTGTGCAATCCCCGTGCCTAAATACACATATACAGCTCTGGAAAAAATTAAGAGACCACTGCAAAATTATCAGTTTCTCTGGTTTTACTATTTATAGGTATGTGTTTGGGTAAAATGAACATTTTTGTTTTATTCTATAAACTACTGACAACATTTCTCCCAAATTCCAAATAAAAATATTGTCATTTAGAGCATTTATTTGCAGAAAATGACAACTGGTCAAAATAACAAAAAAGATGCAGTGTTGTCAGACCTCGAATAATGCAAAGAAAATAAGTTCATATTCATTTTTAAACAACACAATACTAATGTTTTAACTTAGGAAGAGTTCAAAAATCAATATTTGGTGGAATAACCCTGATTTTCAAGCACAGCTTTCATGCGTCTTGGCATGCTCTCCACCAGTCTTTCACATTGATGTTGGGTGACTTTATGCCACTCCTGGCGCAAAAATTCAAGCAGCTCGGCTTTGTTTGATGGCTTGTGACCATCCATCTTCCTCTTGATCACATTCCAGAGGTTTTCAATGGGGTTCAGGTCTGGAGATTGGGCTGGCCATGACAGGGTCTTGATCTGGTGGTCCTCCATCTACACCTTGATTGACCTGGCTGTGTGGCATGTAGCATTGTCCTGCTGGAAAACCAATCCTCAGAGTTGGGGAACATTGTCAGAGCAGAAGGAAGCAAGTTTTCTTCAGGACAACCTTGTACTTGGCTTGATTCATGCGTCCACAAAGACAAATCTGCCCGATTCCAGCCTTGCTGAAGCACCCCATATGAGTCCAATTTTCAGCTTTGCCCAACACCTGGTGGCCTAATGGTTAGACGGAGACCTGGAGAGGCCTACAAGCCACAGTGTCTCGCACCTACTGTGAAATGTGGTGGAGGATCGGTGATGATCTGGGGTGCTTCAGCAAGGCTGGAATCGGGCAGCTTTGGCATGAATCAAGCCAAGTACAAGGTTGTCCTGGAAGAAAACTTGCTTCCTTCTGCTCTGACGATGTTCCCCAACTCTGAGGATTGGTTTTTCCAGCAGGACAATGCTCCCCGTCCACACAGCCAGGTCAATCAAGGTGTGATGGAGGACCACCAGATCAAGACCCTGTCATGGCCAGCCCAATCTCCAGACCTGAACCCCATTCAAAACCTCTGAATGTGATCAAGAGGAAGATGGATGGTCACAAGCCATCAAACAAAGCCGAGCTGCTTGAATTTTTGCGCCAGGAGTGGCATAAAGTCACCCAACATCAATGTGAAAGACTGGTGGAGAGCATGCCAAGACGCATGAAAGCTGTGCTTGAAAATCAGGGTTATTCCACCAAATATTGATTTCTGAACTCTTCCTAAGTTAAAACATTAGTATTGTGTTGTTTAAAAAATGAATATGAACTTATTTTCTTTTGCATTATTCGAGGTCTGACAACACTACATCTTTTTTGTTATTTTGACCAGTTGTCATTTTCTGCAAATAAATGCTCTAAATGACAATATTTTTATTTGGAATTTGGGAGAAATGTTGTCAGTAGTTTATAGAATAAAACAAAAATGTTCATTTTACCCAAACACATACCTATAAATAGTAAAACCAGAGAAACTGATAATTTTGCAGTGGTCTCTTAATTTTTTCCAGAGCTGTATATTTTAAATCACTCATGATGCATAGTCCACATTATACTCCATGCACCAATACATACACACCAACAATAACACACCACATAAAACATAAAAATATGCATAGGGGTGGCACACCATGCCACAGACTTATCTGCTCACTCTACCATAACATGCTCCCAGACTGCTTCTTTTTTCTTTTTCCCCTTCAATTATGCCTGTACCTTACTGTGAAATGAATACTCCTTCAATTTCTTTGCTCCCTCCCATCCCAAAGATAGCTATGGCCACCCCATTATATTTTCAGGGGGTAGGCAAGTCTGTAATAGTTTAACAACAGAGCTTGTTCGTTTTCTTCTTGCAATTCCATCACATCTGCAGCCATTGTGGAGACGCTCACTCCCAAACCGCATGCCCGTTGACCCAAATCTCTAGCCATGACTCAAAAACTTACAAACCTCCCAAAGCAGACGTTCCTAAATGACTGCAGAAAATTTCACTCAACGCCTGTTAATACTCAAGCACTTGCTTCCAAATGAACCAAAAAAAATCTATCCTCATCCACTCACAAAATTTAGCTACTGTTCATATTATAAACAAAGGCGATTCGTCTTCTGTCTATCATGAACATTTTCAGAAGAATCACTTGGTTAGCAGTTTGCCATCAATTCATATTAAGAGCAGATCACATTCAAGGCTGCATGAACCAGATTGCTGACGCACTCCAGAAGTGGATCCATATCCATATACAAAATGTGGCACTGCCATTATTGGTTGTTGGTGCACCAAGAAACATTCCATTTCCCCTCATATTTGGTAATATGACACTTGAGGGGTGATGAGTTATTCTAAGAAAAGGAGATCCTGAACCTAAAAAACTATGAGGAATCCCTTGATTTTACATGTTTTGCTATAGATGAAGAGACCCTTATCTTTAGTATTTACTGCCTATCCAAATATTTTAGGGACATCCTTGACTCATTTTCCCACATGCAAACAGACCCTCCCAAAGTTAAATGAAGCCTAACAAACAACAAGGCATTTCCCAGAAACATGGAAATCCGCCACATGTCTGTTATTCCCAAGGGAGTCTTCGGCCACACCAGACTGTTTTTTATCTACAGCAGCATGTGGCTGCAGTATGCCTCAGCACCAATACAAACTGTCAAACAACACTGGACTCCTTCTCACAAACAGCCTGGCTTAACCCTCAGATAACAACATTTGTATCAGTCTTATAGTGGTCAATTTCTAAACTTTTAAAGATATGTGTGATATCATCAGCAGCAAGGCAAGCAGATTCCTGCTCAAAGTACATTGCTGTGGGAAAAACAGCTGGTGTCATGGACTCTGATTACACTTCTCACCTAACATGAAATAGTCTCAGATTAGTGCCTATCAGGGTCTACGAACCAGCCAATACAGTATGAACTACTTTTATACAAAACTGAAGGATACCCACGATCACAACACAATACATCTTTTTTTCTTCTTCAACCCTTTTATGTTTTGGATCTTTCCCAATGCATTATGAGGGTTTGTTCATTTTCTATATTCAGTAAATGCCCAGCTTTGAGCTTACATGTCTATTCGTATTGATTGGTCACTGCCAGGGCTTCCTTTATTCTAGAGCAATCATGTGACACTGTGACCTTTCTCTCGTGGTATAGTAGACGCAGGTGGAGCAGAAGCTCTGAAAGATTGCAAATAGCATAAAAAGGTAAGGCGTGTCTTTCAGAATATGGGCTGCATTTGTCACTTCCCCTAAATTGTGTGGAAAAATGCCCCTTCATGTAAGTTAACGGGAATGTAATATGAAAATAAATTTAATTTCAGAGTATATGGAAAATAGGTGTAAATTGTCCCCCAGGTCCAGCACTGCTATTCATTTTAAACATGACATTTAAATCCCATGATGGAAGAGAATAAAATGTGTGCTTCTTTTTGTTGCTCTGATTTGTGGTTTGAATCCCTTTGCAACAATTGCTAGAGGTAACGTTCAAATTACCTTACAACTAGTTTTTTTTTTTTTTTTAAACTCTATGGTGGGGTAGTATGTCAGAGGTCATTTGTGTTGGCCCCACCCAGTCCGCCAAGGTTCTTAGCATGAGCAGGGTGATGCAATATCAGTTTAATGTTCAAACTGCACCCAAACGCAGTCCAATGCACCAGAGTAAGGGAAAAGTTTCACGCAGTGATGGCAAACTTTTTTAGTTAAACGATCAGACCTATAAATATTCCCTTAAGGTCGCTGAATATTTGGTTGTGTGTGCTAGGGTCATAACAGTCCTTTTGAAAGTTTAGAGTTAGTCTTTTTCCCAGTGTATTTCTCTATAATCAGCACATTCCAGGGTGTGCCCGCATTCTTTTAACCTCTAATTTTATTTTGTAAGCCACAAGCAGCTAATGTCATAAGGACGAAAGCGATCATTTGCAGTTGATGACAAAGATTATACCTTTTACTGCAAAACACGAAGGAATTATTTGTTTCTTCTTCCCTGCAGCTGTCAGAGGGGAAATCCTTGCATTCTTTTATAAATCTGTGGAGATCTGTCATTGGGAAGCCATTATGTTGGTATTTCTATGCAAAGAAAGAAATGGACAGATTAAAAGATATTTTATGGCTAAGCTTAAATCCCTTCTTGCAGTGATTTAGAGGACAGATCTCAAACCCCAGTGCACTAGAGCAGGCATTTTGAAAAGAGCTTTGAAGCAGACTTTAAAGTTATAAGTGTAAAAAGTTGTCAGGTCGTTAACAATTAAAATAAAAATTACAGGTACGCTATTTAAGCAGTTGTAGCAACATGTGAGGACGTATACACTATATTTTTTGGGAACCCCATTACTACTCTTTAAGGAGTCACCTGCATGTAATCCACATTTATGCTTCAAATACTTAAACTGTATACTTAAGCACAATTCAAATGTTAACATAGCAACAATATTATTGTGTATGTGTTTTATATACATATACTGAGCATCAAAAGAAACTTATCACTATTATAAAACATTTATTTTCAAAAATAAAATAAGGTATATAAATTGACATTGACGAAATGTTTTTGGTTTCTTTTTAGTCACTCAAGCATTCATCCTTGACCATGACACGCCTGAGTTACTATGACTGAAGCATATGCACTTAATCACCTAATTAGTGAGACAGTTGATTGGACACTGGATATGGAGTGATTTCAGCTGTTGAATTGCAAGCTTGGATAAAAGCAATAAAGAAAATCACAGAAAAAAACAATATGCCACTCTCGAGAGCATCGCCTTCATGCAATCGGCATGTTGGAGGCTGGACTAGGGCAGCGTACTGTGGCTTGCCGTCTTGGGTGCTCACAACCAGCAATTTCAAACCTGGCAAGATGGTATAACCAGACACACTCTGTCAATGACAGGCCACGAACTGGGAGACCAAGAGTGACAACACCTGCCCAAGATCGACAGATCATTTTGCAGCATCTTCGTGATGTCAATTGTTAATCAGCACAATAAAAAGTCACTGCACCTGCTCTAAAACAGAGTTTGTCATTTTTCGATCACATCTAGTGAATTTTATCCAGATATAAGTGATTAGTTTCATTTGATCAAATATAAGTTCTTTTGATGCTCAAATATAAGTGATACATTTCTTTTGATGCTCAGTATATAAAATAGTGACATCCACTTTACACACGTCAGATGATCCTATATGAATGAACATTACTATTGAGAGGGAGGGATGTACCTTAATGGTTTCATATGAATCTGTGATGAGTGCATTGAAGAGGCTGAGCACCATGTAAATAACAAGTGCAATGAACGAGTATAAGTCGACTCGGCTGAAGTGCCACACGAGAGTGCTTTTCTTCCGGATTTGTGCGAAGGTGGCGAACATGTTATCCCCATTGGCCAGTGAGAAGAGACATTTTGACACTGTTCAGGTTTTCATACTGGACGGTAAAGACAAAAGAACTCAAGGGGTATTAGTAGTCGTAGTCCTAGTAGTAAAGGTTTGTTTGTTAAACAGCCTCTGTAGAAAACATTCAATCCTCAATAAGGGAAGTTAAAGCAGTGCTAACCAGGGCTTGAAAATCCATTTTTTTACAGCTAATTAGCAACAACAATATTATCCCTGGTCCCCCTCCCCTTTTCTTCTGAGCAATGAACCTTCAACAGTCTTCCCACTCCTTCACATGCACAACTTCAAAACCTTTTTGACAGGAAGCTGTTTGAGTTCCGATACAAACGGAAATACACCTACCATTTGGAGACCTCCAAGAATTGCTTAGCTTACTTTCATCTCTGAGGATCTCATCTTTGAACTACTTGATTTATTTTGCTCTGCAGCTTTTTAGCTATAGCTATTTTGGAATTAATTGCATACTTGTAAAAAAAAATAATTAACCTTAATAACCTGGATGGATAATTCCAAGCATGTTTATGAAACAAACAAGGGCAGAGGTATCTGTCCATTTACCGTTTGAATTACAGTTAAGTAGGTGTGTTTTACCATGTTTTTTGTTGCAGCACTGCCCTCTTGTGGAATTTACAAGACATTGCTGTAAGACTTTCAGAAGACTGCAATTTAAAACCACATTTCAGTGCAACCTCTGATCAAGTACACATATTTCAAGCTCCATCTGAATTATAACTCTTGGCAACTGCTATGAAATGTGATTATACAAGACATAACTGTAATCTTGATTTTAACAAGATGCAGAAACAGTGTGTGCTATTTTTTAAACATGAAGCCCTATTCTCTGCATTTGTTACTGGTGTAACCTGAGCCCAACTCTCTTTAACTCTCTATGTGGATGAGTTGGCTACAGTGCTGGAGCAGTCCTCTGTCCCAGGAGTAACTCTGGATGACACTCAAATTAAATGCTTGCTCTATGCTGACGATCTGGTTCTGTTATCTCCCACAGAGCATGGGCTGCAGCAGAGTTTGAACCTGCTGGAGCAGTATTGTGAAACATGGACTTTAAACATAAACATGAACAAAACAAAAATTATGATTTTACAAAAAAAAGTCAGGATACAGGGAAATAAATATCAGTTCACCCTCGTTGGCAAAACATTAGAGCACACAGCAAATTACACCTACCTGGGACTAATGATCAGTGCATCAGGGGGCTTTAACCCAGCTGTCTGTGCACTTAGACAAAAAGCCAGCAGAGCCATTCATACAATAAAGAAACGGGTGTATAACCTAAAGCCATCAATCACGGTCTGGCTCAAACTCTTTGACCAAGTTATACACCCAATCCTTTTGTATGGCAGTGAAGTCTGGGGCCCCACTCTAAATTGTGAATACAGTAATTGGGACAAAAGTCCAACAGAAATCTTACATGTAGAATTCTGCAAAAGCATTTTGCAGTTGCACAGAAATGCTCCAAGCAATGCTTGTAGAGCTGAGCTAGGATGTCTTCCCTTACTTCTCACTGTACAAAAGAGAGCTTTGAGGTACTGGAACCACCTGAACCAAAGCAACCCCGACTCCTACCAGTTCAAGGCCCTGAAGAGCCAAATAAAAAGACCATCAACTACATAATGGAGAAGCTCTGTGAGGAGAACCAGATCAGCATCACAGAGCCTCAGAACAGCTGCTCTAATCAGGCCCCAGTGATATCTAAAATAACCACCGCCCTGAAAAACAAATACCTGATACACTGGGAGAGCCAAGTAAAATCACAGCATGAATTAGAGTGCTACCAGAGCTTAAACAGACCAGACGCCCTGGCAGAATATCTGGTCAGAGTTAAAGACCAAAAACAAAAACAACAACTGACCAAATACAGACTGAGCGACCACACTTAAGCAATCGAAAATAAACATACATTTTTATTTTTCCAGTGTAAATGACAGCTTGATTTCAGTGGTGTATTGAAAGAAATATAAACAGTATACTATATAGCAATATACACTATGAACATTAAAATATAATCCAAAGGATTCCATTCCACACAGGGCTAATAAAGAGCTGGACATGCACAGAGGCACAAGCAGTTATTCACAGTCCCTGGAAGTTTCTATAGCCACAGTTCTATATATTACATAATACAGATTTTTGTAAAAAGCAAAGCTCCTGTTCCTAAAAATACATTTGGCAAGTATTGAAAATGATAAGTAAAATAAGACATATCTTACCTTTGCCTGTACAGTATTTCCATTTCCAATATAGACCCCACTATTGTCATTATATCACTACTAATAACCACAATGTACCATCTATTTAAAAACTCATTTTTATCTGATCGGGATAAAGACATATAGAAGCAGACATATACAGTACTGTGCAACATTGTTTTACAATTCTTGTTACCAGCCGACCTCTCTATTCTAGTTCACCTTGTTGAAAATGCACAGTACTAAATACAGCACAATGCATATAGTAAAAAGTACTCAAGCTATTGCTATGCAGATTTGTCTATTTGTTATTTTTAGTATTGCTGAATATTAGACAGTGAGGTTTGACAATATAGAGGGATTTGAATCACACTTCAGATTTTTGGGGATCATTCCTGAAGAAGCCTTACCCGAAGCAATCTGATTGCAAGAATGAAGGATCTATTGCAAAGCATCAACCCATCAATAAAGTGTTAAGGACAACAAATAAATCATATAAACGGCATTTTGTATAGATCCATCACCTCTGTCTGCCTGCTTGTACAGCTCTCACACATGCACCAGGTGCTACTGGCTTACTGGTGTGGATTAACTAAGAATGATTTTCACAATACAACAATCAGTCAGTTTAATACCAATACTTTATTAAACATCAAAATCAGCATGCAATCCACAAAATCAGCAAGCAATCCGTAAAATCGGCATGCAATACACAAAGGCATTCATGTGCATAATTACACATTTCAGAGACAACAGAGTGAGCAGTTTTCATTTCTTCTCTGGTCTAACAAAGAATCTATATACCAGCCTTTGTATACCTAACCTGTAGATACATCATTCTTCAACAATTCTTTCTTTTTGTAACTTTTCTCCATTACAGCTTTGGTATCCTCTTGGACCTTCTAATAAACATACTCACAATTCATGCATTTGACACACGCACACACCCTGCTTATAAGATATATTACTACAAGAGATTACAAGACACAGGAAGAGTACAAGACATAGATAACCTCCATATATCATACCCAAATAAATAATGTGTCCTTATCAGTAACTTTCCACACGCTTGCCTTTAACTGAATGTAAGGAAATACAAAGCATAGCAACATATAAAATAGAAAAATATTACAAGACACACACCATATCTTCTGACACTAGCATCTCTCCCACCACTGCAGAGGAGCTACAGACCTTATTAAAGCACTTCAAATGCTTGTTGTCAGGACTCCGTCACAGAGCTCATTTTTTAAACGTTTTCAACCATTCCTGTTTTCTGGGCCACATATTGAAAGCAAAGGATGTTAAATAATACTCACTTAATCCTGCTATGTGCCAGCTGTTGCATTCACTGATAAAAGCATCATCAAAAAAGATCTGAACTATCCCACTGTAGCCTCGGTTGTTAAAAGTGATCTGTAAAGGAAAACAATATTTCATCAAAACCTTTTAAAATCATACATGGTTTCAGATGGGCAATGGCTCTTTGCAATGACTCTTTGCAATGGCTCTTTGCAATGGCTCTTTGCAATGGCTCTTTCTTTATATTAGTACTGAATTTAATGAAATCTCATACTGTATGTTTATCAACACACATCAGAATACAAGCAAGTGCACCCCACCTCTCTGTGCAGTATACAGTGACACCCATAAGTATGAAAAGTTCAGTAGAGCCGAATTTAGAAATACAAAAAAAAACTCAAATTCATTGACAAACGTTTAGACTAGAAGTCATTGCTTTTCAGTTTCTTTTAGTATTCCTAATACTGTATACAGTAAGTATACAATTGAACATTATAAGCCCTAACGGACAGCAATTTCAGATTCCACCTATATATAAATAGTTAATTGCTAGTTTATACCACATGCCTGTGCCTTAAAGTGTTGTACACATTCTGTGCCTATTTTAAATGGAACTGCTTTAAAAACAATGAACCTGCAGTAATAGCAATTATCTGAGCTATGTGGTGTTTCACTAAACCACATCACCACCCTACCCAATACCTGACAATACTTGTCAAAGGAGGCCTTTCAGAATGTTAACTCTGCAGTGATGTCAACATCTTATGAATTAAAACGGTCGGCCCACTCAAAGAATTCATAACAGTCAGGTAATTCCAGCGAGTGGAATGTTTGAAGGTCGATTCCCTTTAGCTGAAAAGTTATATCCACGGTGACAAGTCTAAAGTGGAAGGAAGGGGGGGAGACATGAGTTATGGTATTGTAGCGATCTGTGTATTGTTTGCGTACTGTATTCCCTCTTGTTTCTACTGTCTGCTGTTAATGCCGCTGTATTGTGTCCCTCTCCCCCGTCTGTATTACCTGTAGTTGCGGGTTCGCTCTGTCCCTGTGGCTGTGCGAGCTATCCTGCACGCATGGTGCGCCCTGGTCCCTGTCATTGGCTGTTGATTGTGTGTGCCCATTGGTCCTAGTGTACGGCTGTGGACCAATGGGATAGCTGTTCGCTTTGGCATCCGATTAGCATAAAGGGGCGGGGCTAGGTTATAAAATGGGGCCTTGCACGCTCATTGTGGTCGGTCGAGAGCAAGTGGTTAGAGCAGTGGCTTCTGTATGGTGCTGAAAGAGCCTAAATAAAGCTTTGAACCTGGAAGCAGCGTATTGTCTCCTTCTGTTCTGTCTACTGCGTGAAACGCTGCAGTATTTTTGTTTTCTTTTTTTTAACAGTAGCACAGCCATAGCCGTTTTTTGAACGGCTTTTGCAATTAAAATTTAAATATCTCCGCATATGTGAATATCTCGTGTATGTCTTTCTTACGTGTTACTAAATATTTGAATTAAATACCTATACGGTGTTTCAGCTGCAGAATCGTAAAAATTAATGTTAGAAGCACTTGCTTCTTCAACCGCCAGACCCACAGTTTATGCAGCATATTGAAATCAATACGTCAGTATAGCCGACAATTTAGTCTGGGCTTTGTAATAAAATCAAAGTAATTGTGAAAGAACATATTATATACTCCTGTCGTGTTATGTATGTGATATGTGCAATTGATTAAGAGCACTACTTATCTGGTGTAAGCTTACCACAGTTCCGGTCACAGGGTCGATAGTGTAATGATACTAAATGAAGGAAGTCAGAGTGTATGCCTCTTAAGAATAATTGTGTTAATAGAGTAACATATACAATAAATTGGCGACGAGTGTCGGGTAGCCTGTGTTAAAAAAAAAAAAAAAGAGAAAGAAAGAAAAACGGACCGGAGAGCAACCAGCTACGTAAAAAAAAGTCACAGAAAAAGAGACTGCATACGTGAGTAAGGAAAAACAATATAAGCAAAAATGTTTGCCTTTGTGGGAAAAATGGACGTGTTTGATAGCACAATAGAAGACTGGGCCACGTATGTCGAAAGGCTTGAACAGTACTATAAAGCTACTGAAAAGAGGGTAGCGGTCTCACTGAGTGTAATGGGTGCAAAAACCTACAGCTTGTTACGTAACCCCACAGCGCCAGTGAAGCCGGCTGATAAAACTTACACACAGATTGATGAAGTGTTACAGAACCACTTATCTCCAAAACCACTGGTAATTGCCGAACGTTTACGTTTCCATAAGCGTAACCAGCAAACGAACGAAACCATATCTCAGTATATAGCCGAGCTGAGACGGCTAGCGGAACACTGTCAGTTTGGAGAAGGCCTTGGAGATGCTTTAAGAGACAGGTTAGTCTGCGGGATACACAATGAAAGCACACAGAAACGTCTTTTGACTGAAAGAGATTTAACCTTAAACCGCGCTACTCTGAAATAGCTGTGTCAATGGAGACCGCTGCAAAAGACGCAACAGAGTTACAACAGAAGGCGACAGTAGAATGCGCTACACACAGACTTGCTGCTAGACGTACTAATGCAAAAGAGTTACCTTGTTTTCGTTGTGGAAAGAAATCACATGACGCAAGTGACTGCTGGTTTAAAGACAAAGATTGCAGACAATGTAATAAGCGAGGTCACATTCAGAATATGTGTAAATCAGCTGCTAATGTAAAACGACCGCAGCAGTGGAAAAGGAAAGACACGTCGATGCACCACGTCACAGAAACAGATTCTGACTCAGCCGAAGAGGGCTTAGCTTGCCTTGAACTATTCAGCTTAAAAGAAACAGATCGCAAAATAATTTGGATCACACTACAAGTTGAGTCAAAGACATTGAAAATGGAGCTAGACACTGGGTCTGCCTTATCAGTAATTTCTCACGAAGAGTACTTAGAACGTTTTCCAAATGTAAAATTGCGGTCAACTTCAGTCTTGCTGAAAACTTATACAGGAGAAAACATTTCCCCAGTAGGCCGGATTCCTGTAAATGTAACTTACAATAATGTCAAGTACCGCCTGGATTTGTATGTAATTAAGCATGGAGGACCACCACTGTTAGGGCGGGAATGGCTGAGGAAGATTCAACTGGACTGGCATTCCATTAAAGCCCTGCGGGTGGCGCCAGAAACAAGTGACAGTTCTACAAATGATAAACTAACTGATTTATTAAACCGGTCATCACAAGTGTTTCAGGATGGCATTGGTACCCTGAAACACATGAAAACCTAAATTGTGCTGGAGGCTGAGGCTCAGCCAAGGTTCAACAAAGCGCGGCCTGTACCCTATGCTATACGCCCCAAAGTAGAAGCTGAACTGAAGCGTTTAGAAGAGGCAGGCATCTTGTCTAAGGTGGACTGGTGTGAATGGGCAGTGCCAATAGTGCCGGTAATAAAAAAAGTGGAGACCTGCGCATTTGCGGTGATTTCAAAGTCACTGTGAACCCTGTGCTGCGCGCTGATCAATATCCTCTGCCACGTATTGAGGATATTTTCGCCTCGTTGGCAGGAGGTGCACGATTCTCAAAGATTGATTTGGCTCAGGCCTATTTACAAATGGAAATGGAAGAAACATCAAAGAAATTTCTTACTATTAACACACACAAAGGCTTTTTTCAGTACAACTGTCTTGTGTTTGGCATTGCGTCAGCCCCAGCGATCTGGCAGAGGGCCATGGATCAAGTCCTGCAAGGATTACGCAGTGTTACCTAGATGACATCATCGTGACTGGAGCGGACGATAAGGAACATCTAGAGAACTTGCAACTGGTATTAACTAGGCTGTGTGAGTATGGACTGAGAGCTAACAAAGGCAAATGTGACTTTTTCAAAGAAATCATAGCCTACTGTGGCCATACCATTGATAAGCAGGGCCTACACGAGTCACAAGACAAGATTGATGCTGTACTCAGAGCGCCACAGCCACAAAACGTAACACAGCTGAGAAATGTAAACATGCTTTCAAGGAGGCTAAAACACTGATTACTTCAAAGAAGGTACTCACTCACTATGATCCATCCTTACCCATTAAGCTGGCTTGTGACGCTTCCCCCTATGGAGTTGGTGCTGTGTTATCGCACAAGATGCAGGATGGCTCTGAGAGACCAATAGCTTTTGCGTCAAGATCTCTCTCAGCAGCAGAATGCAATTATGCTCCGATTGATAGAGAGGGCCTAAGTCTAGTATGGGGAGTAAAGAAATTTAACCAGTATTTGTTTGGCAAGAAATTCACATTGGTCACTGACCACCAACCCCTAGTCTCCATCTTTAACCCCAGAAAAGGTGTTCCGGAAATGGCAGCTGCACGGCTACAGCGTTGGGCTTTGTTCTTAGGTGCACACTCCGACGACATTGAATTCAAGGGCACAAAGCACCATGGTAATGCAGATGGCCTCTCACGACTGCTGCTAGAGACACTAAACTAAGAGACTGAGCCAGATCCTGTTGACATGTTGTACGTAGCACAGATGGACGTGTTACCAGTAACGAATGCTCTGATACAAAAGGAGACTAAGAATGACCCTGTCCTGGCTAAAGTGTATGATATAACCGTAAAAGGTTGGCCAACACATGGAAACCCCCAGTTGTATGCTTTCTGTGCACGGCGAGAGCAGCTGTCAGTGTATCATGGATGTGTTATGTGTGGCACCGGAGTTGTCATACCCTCTAAACTGCGATCACGAGTACTTGAGGCTTTGCATGATGGCCAGTTGGGAGTGATTAAGATGAAGGGACTGGCCCGCAGCTATGTCTGGTGGCCTGGCATAGACCAGCAGATTGAAGACTTAGCAAAAGGGTGTCCAGGATGCCAACAAATACAACACATGCCTAAGCTAGCACCACTGCACACATGGGAGTGGCCCTCCACCCCATGGCAGCGAGTCCACATTGATTATGCTGGACCCTTCATGGACAGAATGTTTTAATGAAAGTCATTTTACACATCATATATTATTATTATTATTATTATTATTATTATTATTATTATTATTAGCAGTTGTCACAAAACATACACATTGAATCACAATACAGTGTGATATAGATACACTTACAGGTGTAAAAAAAATAAAAAATGTGCTTCTTCTAAGCTCTCTGCACAAATCAGTGACCATCGGGACTGATGCGGCTGGCAAATGCCCCTCAACCTTCAGCCAGCACTGCCCCCAATGGCACACAGAATAAAAGACAATGCCAGGTTGGTAAATGCAATAAAAACAGAACTTTTGATGTCTGCGCCTGTCATGAAAAGGCAGTCTGTGGCAAATGCACTGGTACAGTTGAAAAGCGTGTTTCCTGTTCGCGAGCCTCTTCGTATGTCGGGTAACCTCAAAGACGGTGGCCCCCTTCCTGTTTGTCAGATCTCCTCAGCGACGGAACCCCCCTACTGCATATGTTGGGCCATTGAAGAGCCGGAACTGCTTTTACGTGTTAATATTACTAATCAATGTGTTTTTCTTTCTGGTTCACAAGCTTCTTTATATGAAGTTTCATCTCAGAGACAGTGACCCCCCTCCTGTTTGTCGGGTATCCTCAAGGGCCTTCGAAGGAAGGAGCCTCTCTCTTTATATGTTCTATTTGTTACTAACATTATGTCCTAAAAATTACAGCAGGTGGCCTGGCTCCACCCCGTGAATCTACAGTTAAGTACTCTAGACTAAAACAGGATGTGTCAAGTGAGAATTAAAAACAATTTTAACATTTTAACACGGTGGCGCAGATTCTACTTTGTGATATTATGGGACACCATGGGTAATTTAAGATTATTGTTAATTAAACTATGAGGGTCCCAATTTTATCTATACTGTAATATAAATGTATGACTTATTTAATTATTATTTGTTTATTTAGCAGACGCCTTTATCCAAGGCGACTTACAGAGACTAGGGTGTGTGAACTATGCATCAGCTGCAGAGTCACTTACAATTACATCTCTCCCGAAAGACAGAGCACAAGGAGGTTAAGTGACTTGCTCAGGATCACACAATGAGTCAGTGGCTGAGGTGGGATTTGAACTGGGGACCTTTGGGTTAGAAGCCCTTTTCTTTAACCACTGGACCACAAATTTAATTTAGTAAGTTCAAAATGATGCTGTAATTACACTTCCCGTTGTCATGCCTGTTTCATAGTTTCTTTTTACTCCTCAATTACATTTGTTTATATGAGAAAGTGGACAATCCAGGCTGCAGTCCAGTATTAGAGAACATCAGTAAGCCTTCTATGTAGCCTGACTATCATTTCTGTTAAGACTATTTCAAGTGAGCGATACTTCCTCTTGTCAATTGGGGTCACAAGCCCCTCTGTGGTGGAACCAGCTACCAGAGAACTGCAGGACTGCTCCATCTCTCACTGCCTTCCGCCACCTCCTCTAGACCCACCTGTTTAGACTGCACTTGTAGATCTCTTGCTCTACTGCTCCTATTATGCACTGGACTTGCCTGACCTATGCACCACGTTACTGGATCCTCAGCTAATACACTATCCTTGCACGATTGCACTACTATGTCATTGTAGATATAACTTCTTGTAATCTTAACTTGTTGCATCCTGGTTCATATTGTATTTTAGTAGTATTATTTGCCCTTACTGTAAACTACACTATTTATTATTTATTTATTTATTTATTTATTTCTTTCTTAGCAGACGCCCTTATCCAGGGCGACTTACAGTCGGAAACAAAAATACATTTCAAGAATCACAGTACAAGTAATACAATTAAGAGCAAGATAAAAAATACAATGACTTTGGTTCTAGCAAGTACAAGTAAATGACAAAATACGATTCAATAACAGAGCAGATAACAGTGTCAGTGATAGTTACATCAGGATATAATTAAATACAAGATACTGCAGATTAAATAACACTTGTGACAGATTACAGTACTCTAAAGTATAGGATTAAATGCAATAAAATAGGGTGCAGATAAGAGCAAGTAAAGCGCATTTAAGGAAGAGTGATACGTGTCCAGAGGGAAAAGAGGAGTTCTACAGGTGCTGTCTGAAGAGGTGAGTCTTGAGGAGGCTATCGGAAGGTGGTCAGACATCTGTAGGAAGGTCATTCCACCACTGCGGGGTGAGGGTGGAGAAGGAGTGGGCTGTGGAGGCAGGGGAGCGTAGAGGAGGAAGAGCCAGTCTTCTAGTGCAGGCGGAGCGGAGGTCGATTGGGGGTGTAGGGAGAGATGAGGGTCTGGAGGTAGCTGGGTGCAGTCTGGTCAAGGCATCTGTAGGCTAGTACAAGAGTCTTGAACTGGATGCGAGCGGTGATCGGGAGCCAGTGGAGTGAGCGGAGCAGTGGAGTTGCGTGGGAGAAGCGAGGCAGAGAGAACACTAGGCGAGCAGCGGAGTTCTGGATGAGCTGGAGCGGACGGGTGGTGGACGCAGGGAGGCCAGCCAGGAGGGAGTTGCAGTAGTCTAGGCGGGAGAGTACCAGGGCCTGGACCAGGAGCTGGGTGATGTAGTTGGTGAGGAAGGGTCGGATGTTGCTCAGGAAGAATCGGCAAGTGCGTGCCAGAGTGGAGAATAAAAGAGAATAAGAGAGGGAGGGGTCCAGGATGACACTGAGGTTCTTAGCTGAGGAGGAGGGATAGAGTGTGGTAGATTCCAGAGGAATGGAGATAGACAGATCAGAGGAGGGGAAGGAGGAGGAGGGAAAGAAAAGGAGGTCAGATTTAGAGAGGCTGAGTTTGAGGTGATGCGAGTGCATCCAGGAGGAGATAGCAGACAGACAGGTAGAGATACGGGAGGGGATGGTGGAGTCAGAGGTGGGGAAGGAGAGGAAAATCTGAGCATCATCAGCATAGAAATGGTATGAGAAACCATAGGATGCGATGAGGGGGACTCCTGTGAAGACTGACCCTTGGGGGACTATTGTTGAGAGAGGGCGAGGTATGGAGGTTGCTCCACGCCAGGTTACCTGGTAGGTGCGGTTGGAGAGGTAGGAGGAGAACCAGGCCAGAGCAGTGCCAGAGATTCCCAGGTCAGCGAGAGAGGATAGTAGAATAGAGTGATCGACAGTGTCAAAGGCAGGAGAGAGGTCAAAGAGAATTAGGACAGAGGAGAGAG
Source organism: Huso huso (assembly GCA_036884735.1). NCBI lineage: Eukaryota > Metazoa > Chordata > Actinopteri > Acipenseriformes > Acipenseridae > Huso > Huso huso. Next base: position 24,540,691 of record CM072672.1, on the reverse strand, counting down.
AGGCAGCTCGGGCAGAATTTCGTGAGTTGGTGACAGACAGGAGGGCGGTTTCAGTGGAGTGAGCAGAGCGGAAGCCAGATTGGAGAGGGTCGAGTAGAGAGTGGTTGGACAGGAAAGCAGAGAGCTGGCGGTATACAGCCCGCTCGAGGGTTTTGGAGAGGAAGGGTAGGAGGGAGACAGGACGGTAGCTCTGGAGGGAGGTGGGGTCAAGGGTAGGTTTTTTGAGGAGGGGAGTGATAGAGGCTTGTTTGAAGGCAGATGGAAAGAGACCAGAAAGGAGAGAGGTGTTGAGAAGGGAGGAGATGAAGGGAAGTAGAGCAGGGCAGCAGCTTGAAAGAGGTGAGTGGGGGGGGTCCAGGGCACATGTGGTGGGTTTGTGACCCTGGAGCAGGAGGAGAGGTCAGAGTCTGAGAGGGAGAGAAGGTGGAGAAGGAGGGTGAGTTAGTAGGGGATGCAGTGGGTGTAGGGGTTGGAGGCGGGAGGAGGGTGTTAAAAAGTTTATGATATCTGAGATTTTAGAAGAGAAGAAAGGCAAAGTCATCAGAGGAGATAGAGGAGGAGGAAGAAGGGGGGAGGGTTTAGGAGGGAGAAGGTAGAGAATAATTTACGTGGGTTGTTAGTGGAGGCTTGGTTTATAGATTGGAAATAAGTACATTTAGCAGAGGAGAGAGTAGAGGAGAAGGAGGAGAGGAGAGTACGGTAGAGGTCTAGGGCAGCAGGGAGTTTGGTTCTCTTCAATATCTTTTCAGCAGATCACAGTGTGGTTCTTGCTGAGCAGAGCGCAGAGGAGAGCCAGGGTTGGGGAGGGGAGGGGCAAGCAGGTCGGGAGGTTAGGGGACAGAGGGAGTTGAGGGAGGAGGTGAGGGAGGAGAAGAGGGTGGAGGTAGCAGAGTCTACAGAGAGTTGGGAGAAGGAGTCAATAAGAGGGAAGTGAGAGAGCGGTGGAGGCAAGGACAGAGGGGGAGAGAGCTGAGGTTACGGCAGGAGGTGACAGTGGGGGTAGGAGGAGCAGGGAGAAAGGGGAGAGACAGAGAAAAAGAGATGAAATAGTGATCAGAGAGGTCCAGGGGGGTGACAGAGAGGGTGGAGGGGCAGCAGGCCCTGGAGAAGGTGAGGTCCAGTTGACGACCAGCTTTGTGGGTAGGGGGGATGGAGAGAGACAGAAGTCGAAGGAGTGAAGGAGAGGGTAGAATCCGGCAGAGTGGCTGGGTGTTGGAGAGATGGATATTAAAGTCACCTAACAGGACAGTTGGGGTAGACAGAGAGGGGAGGGAGGAGAGTAGATAGTCGAGTTCATCGAGAAAGTGAGCGAGAGGTCCAGGGGGCCGGTACAGTACAATTAGCAGGAGTTGACAGGGAGAGGTTAGTTGGACAGCATGAAATTCAAAGGTGTTAACAGAGAGTGAGGAGAGGTCGGAGAGGACAGAAAAGAGTAAAGAAGGAGAGAGGAGAAGACCAGTCCCACCTCCCCGTCCAGTGAAACGCGGGGTATGGGACAGGACGTAGAGAGAGGACAGGACGGCAGGAGTTACAGTGTTATCAGGGGACAGCCAGGTTTCAGTGAGAGCAAGGAAATCGAGAGAGAGGTGGGAGGCAAAGGCAGAGATGAAATCAGCTTTGTTAGCAGAAGAGTGACAGTTCCAGAGTGCACCAGAGAGTGCGGGAGGGGAGAGAGTGAGAGGGGGGGAGAGGCAGAGGGATGAGTTTAGAGGGGTTGGAGGAGCAGCAGCGGAGAGATGGCAGAGAACGAGGGCGAGAGGACAGAACAGGGATGTGAGAGACAGTCATAGCAGGACAGGCGAGACAAATAGGCACAGTGGGACAGGACAGGCGAGACAAATAGGCACTATTAAGCGTACATTGTAACCATTTACTGCCCTGTAACACCTGTAAGTCACCTTGGATAAAGGCGTCTGCCAAATAAATAAATAAATAAACAAACAAATAAATTATTAATAATAATATATTATTATTATTATTATTATTATTATTATTATTATTATTATTCTATTAATTTTATATACAGTGCCTATAGAAAGTATACACCCCCTTTCAAAATGTTCACCTTTTGTTGCCTTATAGCCTGTAATTAAAATGCGTTATTTTTTTTTTTTTTTCATTTATCTACACATCCTACCCCACAGCTTCCAAGTGAAATATTCTAGAAAATTAATTAAAAATAAAAACTGAAATAGCTTGGTTGGATAAGTGTCCACCCCCCTTGTAATAGCAATCCTAAATTAGCTCAGGTGTAACCAATCGCCTTCAAAATCACACACCAAGTTATGTGGCCTCCACCTGTGTTAAATTGTAGTGATTCACATGATTTCAGGATAAATTCAGCAGTTCCTGTAGGTTCCCTCTGCTGGGTAGTGCATTTCAAAGCAAAGACTCAACCATGAGCACCAAGGCGCTTTCAAAAGAACTCCAGGACAAAGTTGTTGAAAGGCACTGATCAGGGGATGGGTATAAAAAACATCAAAGGCCTTGAATATCCCTTGGAGCACGGTCAAGAAGTGGAAGGTGTATGGCACCACCAAGACCCTGCCTAGATCAGGCCATCCCTCCAAACTGGATGACCGAGGAAGAAGGAGACTGATCAGAGAGGCTACCAAGAGGCCAATGGCAACTTTGCAAGAGCTACAGGCTTTTATGGCCAAGACTGGTCAAAGTGTGCATGTGACAACAATATCCCAAGCACTCCACAAATCTGGCCTGTATGGTAGGGTGGCAAGAAGGAAGCCATTACTCAAGAAAGCCCACCTTGAATCCCATTTGAAGTATGCAAAAAAACACTGAGGAGATTCTGTAGCCATGTGGCAAAAAGTTTTGTGGTCTGACTAAACTAAAATGGAACACACAGCTACACTGAAGTGGCTAAGGAACAAATAGGTAAATATCCTTGAGTGTCCCAGTCAGAGCCCCGACCTAAATCCAATCGAAAATTTGTGGCATGACTTGAAGATTGCTGTGCATCAACGCTCCCCAAGGAACTTAACAGAGCATGAACAGTTTTGTAAAGAAGAATGGTCAAATATTGCCATATCTAGGTGTGCAAAGTTGGTAGAGACCTATCCCAACAGACTCACAGCTGTAATTGCTGCCAAAATTGCTTCCACCAAGTATTAACTCAGGGGGTGGAGACTTATCCAATTATGATCTTTCAGTTTTGTATTTTAATATATAACTTTTTCCCCTTAACAGTGTGGAGTATGGTGTGTAGATCAGTGGAAAAAAATCCTCATTTAAATGCATGAAACGCTGAGGCACTGACACAATAAAATGTGAAAAAAGTTCAAGGTGGTGTAGACTTTCTATAGGCACTGTAGATTGTTGTAACTCTGGATTTCCACAAGATGGTGGTGTATGCATTTCATTAATTTACCTATCCTTAGTCTATAATTGCCTAGCAATACTAACATTAACAGTTTGTTCAGCAGCACAGTGTATTTAAATATTGTTTATATGTTTCAATAGCTTTACAGCTGTCAGTAGCCGAAACTAATTATGAATAACAAATTGTAATGGGATTTTAGCACAGTCTGGTGCCGATGTAAGGGTACATGCAAAGTGATTTGCGACTGCCAAAAACCGTGTTTAGCTGGTGTAAAGTGGGACTTTAGCGGTCTCTAAAAAATGTGAATGTAGTCAAATGAAGAAGAGAATGGAATCGGGCAGAGATCTGGATACTAAGAGGCGCAAACATTATAATGAGATTATAATGAGGATTTTGCCTTGCACTTGGGCAATTGCTGACCCTCCAAAAACTTTGCGCCCCCTCTGTCATTGGCCTCAGGATGGCTGCTGTGGTACACTTCCTGATGCGGTGACACTTGGCTCTTGTTGAGGACAGGTAGGAAAAACTTTGGAGAAGAAGGGCAAGACGGATAAGACCCAGCATATTCAAACCCAGGGTCACTTTGTTTGGGATGGATTGTCCTCTCTGCTTGCCTCTCCAGCTGTGTCATCTGTGGTGTGGATGGCAGCCCTAGTCCTGTTCCTGCTGCATACCTGTGCTGCGTTGAGAGTTTCGCTTTTGTTTGCTGCCACATGTCCTGCCACCTTTTCATCATCTCTCTCTGCTTTCTGTACTCCTAACTTACCGCTCATTGCGACCCTCATTATCATTATTGCAGCTCATTATTTGTGCATGTTGAGTAATTTGCATTGTTCTTAAGCTTACATAGGCCGCAGTGCAAAATAATTGCCTGGCCGCTAGGCAATTTGGATTTTGCAGCCACAATTGTTTGCACTGCGCCTATCCTTACATCAGCCCCAATATCATTAAAAGAAAAAACTATGTAAATTATAATAAAGCAAGAAGAACTGCTTGCAGTCATTTTCTCACAACCTCATAACATACCCCAGGCCAGCATAGTCTGTTTCAGCCTGTCAAGAGTATTTGTTATATTTCAAATTTTGCAGCTAGTCATGTATGAGCTTAATGCACACTTTCATATTTTATAATTAAATTGTTGTTGCTGTTGAAAAAGTCTGGTGCTCTTCCATGCATTGGATTGCATCCAGATTGAGTAGTAGCCACAAGAATCATGTTGTTCAAAATAGGGGTATTAATACAGTAGGTAACATGCAGAGTCTTCCATAATTGACAGTGTAGCTCAAATCACAGGAGAAAATATTGTATTTTGATATTTAAAGAGTTCCAACATATGGATGCCAGTCAGTGTGCTCTTCTGTGTTGTGTCTGTGGCTAATAGCATGTTTCAGTTTCAGAACATTTAGATGAACTGTTACACTCCTGTGTATTCATTATTATGCACTGAGTACAACTTTGTTTTAAGCACTATGACCTCATTGTATAATGTCTCTCAGTTTGCCCTCAAACATACAATTAGACAAAGCAGGTACTTTTCTTGTCATGCATTAAATGTTAAATAAATGTGTCTCTATTTGTAATCCAGATAACCTGTGAATTAAAACATCTAATCTCAGACAACACGTGAGCAATGTTTGTGTTGTTCTCACATGTATAATTGTCTCTTAGGACTTTTTTTTTTTTTTTTTTTTTAACAGGTAGGTTACAAGATCCTTTAGAAGATGTCAGATAAGTGTAATAAGAAGAACAGTCCTGGAAATGATGCCACAAAGAGACATAAAAGTACAACCAGCAGAACCAGCTCTCAAAAAAGTTTCAAGGGAAAAACTAAAACGACAGTAGGTATGAAGAGACATGTCCTGGTCTATGCTTTTATCAATTTGGTTCTGTATTCAATGTGTCCAGTCATCTAAGCTTTACATACAATTCAGTAAATAACTTCCACCCTGTTGTCCTTGCTGTAAAATGATGTCTGACCATGGAAATGTTTAAAGTTCATATTAGTTATGCATCACCATCCTGGCTTTCTATGCAAGGCCACAGAGTCAAAGACCTTTAACCGTACTACAGGAGCTGTGTGAAAGCGTGTGCATGATTGGGAAGTTCTTTAGACATTCAAGAGAAGGTCACATTTCTTTAGACTGAGGACTGTTGAAATATTAGTTTACAAATGGATTTGCTAGATAGTAAACTTGGTTGCTTTTCTGCAGGAGAATCCGCCTCTAACCAACACGTCAACAAGAGCATAAAGACTCTGTGTGTTATTCTCTCATGTCGCTTCTTTTGTTTTGGCTGCTCAGTCAAGCGCTGGGAAGCCGAATGCTGGGCGGCCAAAACGGGAGTCGACCGCTTAGAGCCTGGAGGAAGGGCTACCCTCAGCCACGGATTCCCTGAGGTTTCCCCTAAAAAATTAAAAATATGTGAGTAGGGGGTTTTTCCTTACCTGAGTGCTGAGCGGTTCGTATTTAGTTCTGCGGAGTGCATGGTCGGGCTGGAGAGGCTGGGCTCTTTCCCCCGGCGCAGTCATGCTCTGGGTGACAGGTCGTGTCTCAGCTTTCATTTGCATTCATTTTTCAATATTTGGTAGGTGGCTGGTGCATTAATCATTATTATTTTTCATTCATGGTTTGGCGGCCTCATCTTTTGGGGGGGGGTGGTGCCTCATAGCCACTTCCTAGCTGCGGCACTGGGATGCATGTAACGTTCATGATTTTCCAGCCGGCCTTATGCAGGTAGCCTTTGCACACCCACGGAAGAGACCTCTGGCCAAATTTATTATTCACTCAGACCCTAAGCGCCCATCACAGTAATCGGGCCCTGAGCGCCCATCACAGTTCAACAAACCATCTACAATTGCAATCAATAAATCTCATCCATGGTGGATTCTCTGTGCTGAAATAGAGTTGCTGATGCTGTTTTTGACCTACCCTTAAATATTCTGCCCCCCAAAATGTTTTAATTGTATTTATTTGTTAACTAAACAGCAATGTTTTAAAGGTGTGGGGTGGGGGGGGGGGGGGCTATATCAATAGGAAGTACTAGCAAAGATATTTCTTTAAATACTGAGATGTTAATTTTTCTTTGGACTTTTTAACTAAAAAGACATCAACTACGCCAAATGGGAGTGCTGCCAAGTCAGGTAAAAAAAAAAAAAAGTGTTTGTTTGTTAGTAATTTTCCTACACTTATACTGTAGTTCATAATAAAGTGTTCATGAGTCGTATGTCCATACAAATACAAGAGTTAACTTGTACTATATACTGGTTATCTATAAGGTCTACAATTGCAGACTTAAATCTGATCTGATCCCTTTAACAACCGCTTTGAGGTTAATATTAACTATTTTGTTTTTATGCTTTTTGTTCAATATAAGTGGTGTTTTGTTCCACTATATTTTTTAGGTTGCTCATTACCTGGGACTGTTTGGTTTATTATTATTATTATTATTATTATTATTATTATTATTATTATTTATTTCTTAGCAGACGCCCTTATCCAGGGCGACTTACAATTGTTACAAGATATCACATTATTTTTACATACAGTTACCCATTTCTACAGTTGGGTTTTTACTGGAGCAATCTAGGTAAAGTACCTTGCTCAAGGGTACAGCAGCAGTGTCCCCCACCTGGGATTGAACCCACAACCCTCCGGTCAAGTCCAGAGCCCTAACCACTACTCCACACTGCTGTATAACCAGTAAGGTTTCAAGTTTTCAGAATGACACATGGCTGTTCAGATCTGGCACACACAATTGTACCAGCTTCAGTGATTTAGAACAGTGATGTGCAAACTTTTTAAATGTCGCCCCCCTTTTATAGCATACATTTTGTTGTGCCCCCCCCATATTAAAACGTTAGCCCCTAACTTTATATTGTAACATGTAAATCGCATTGTATTCCTTAACCACAAAAAGTCCAGATTCAGCTAATTACATACAATTGGCAAGTCAGCATTTAGCTAACACTTCTAACAAATAAATCCGTGAAAAAATACATTTTTTTTTAACTTGCCAATTCAACATTTACCTAACAGATAAAACATTATTGTTCAGCAATTAAATACCACCAGCTTGTTAAAGAGCTAATGTGATTATTATTATTGGTCAACATTATTAAAACAAAGAAGCGTCATTTTACAGAAATACGAAACCAGTGTGTTTCACTTTGACTAAAATTAAGGTGGAATAAAGAGACATAGCATACCATCAATTTCCAATTGTTCTGCTATTTCTTGCCATGTGGCAACCTTCTTTTTATTGTCTTTATAACCACGGACACTGGCATCATAAAGAACATTATATTTTTCAACTTTAATAATTAAATAATTGTTGTTCATTTTTTTATTTCTGTGATAATCTCTGCGTGAGCGAGACAGTGACAGCCACTGCCTTTGACCTTATTTCTGATTGGTCTTCACTGCAATCTATGCCAACAATTTGACTAAACGTACATAGAATGCTTTCCTTATGTACAGCTAAAAAAAAACAAAAAAAACAGCATTACATTATTAATTTATAATAGTCAGTGATCAAAAAAACGTTGGATCTCAGTCCTGTCTATCAAATCATACCTTTGAGTGTGATGTTGTGATATGTAATGCTGTCCACTGAGGGCTAAATTGAGACCACTAAAGCCTTTTATCATGTAACCTAATCCAGATTGTAACCCAGGCCTCCAGAGGTGAAAGGATAGTGGATTAACCCACTGTGCCAAAGATCCCACTGAATGATGTAAAGTCTGGGACCTTGTCCAGGTCAAAAGCATTTTAAATCTGATCATATATTTACAAATGGATAGGGGGCAGGGTACACTCTCTGAATATTTACTTGCCAAACTGGATCTTTAAAAATTTCGCATTTCACAATGGCAGTGCAAGATTTAGACTGTGCTGTGAACTACTGGCAAAGAGTCCTGTATTGTCACAGTGTGTATATTGTATTTTTATGCACCATACAGGAATGTACTGGGTTTAAAAAGAAAAAGACCACAAGATGTATGTGTTGTTTATGTGAATATTTATGGCATTCTATCTCTAATTATTCTGTTTCATTATTTTTTCTGGTGTATTTTCCAGATTAATCTTTTGATACGGGAAATCTAAATTGTTACCACATGTGTAAAATAGCCTAACCACAATATGAGTTTCTCACAGTCCGCAGAAAGGTTTTTTTCTTCTGATACTGTATGTCTGCTTATCCCCATGAAATCCTATAAATAATGAATAACCTAAAAATGTATTTTAATATAGGCTATAATTGCTAGCAGCACAATGGACCGTGTGAAAAGCCTTAATTATGGGTTTTCACTAAAAGAATCTTATAATCATCACAGAAGCATTCCCAGACATTTAAACACATAACTTGAATATTTGTTTAAGTTTAACCACATTTTTTGTTGTTTTAATATTACATTTGTGAGGGTATAAAATATACTTTTGTTTTACTGTCTATACAAACTACAGAAACAAATGTTAGTTTGATTTATTTTTACAGTATTTATTTTTGTTTAATATAGCTTTTATATTTGTGTATTATACTAGTACAGTGAAAACTGCTTATAATGACAGCTGTCTAAAAGCTTAGACAGGTGGTCTTATATGCATGGAAATTAACAAGGCTGGTCTTTCTGTACAGGTGGTGCTGGCTTGACTACCGATTATATTGCAAATATGCTACCTGTTTACTGTAGTACATCTAAGGGTTTTGCCTATGAGAAACCAACCTATTTAATTTAAAATTAAAACCAGTTTTTATGTGAAATAGTAGTTCCTGGGTCCATGTGATTTACAGTAAGTTATTGTAAATGCACAAGAAGACATATCAATTGAGACACCTCCACACAACATATTCAATTATATACCAGTGCTTTGTTTTGTGATTGCCACTGAGCTTATTATGATTTAACTTATGAAGAATGTCCCTCCTCAGCCAACAGTAAAAAGAGAAAGCGCCATCATTCCCATATACAGACATAAAAAGGAAAGATACACTGTGATGGCATAAAGCATGAACACTCCAGTAAACACAAATCATCACTCATAGTATCATCCTACATGGTATGCACCCACTAGAAAATCCCTTTTAATAAAGTAATAATGTATACTAACGTGTACTCTCTGTCCACTTGTTTGACTTGGATTCTCTTAAGAAGCCATTTCAAATGCTATAGTGTTTGCTTTGAAAAATCCTGCTTCCCTCATTTTTGTATATTTATCTTTATGGTTCAGCAAATTGCACACTTAACACTTCCATTGTCTGAATCTTTTTCTTGGCAAGAACATAAGATTTAACATATTCTACTTTTAGTGGTACTGTAGCAGTTAGTGAATGCAAGTTGGATCCACAGGAGTAGCTACTGAAGTCATTTCTCAGAAATGTTTCTGCAGGTTATGGACATCCTTTTCTTTCAGGCTGTGTTTTGATTGAATATAATGGAATATTTGAGTAGTTTAGAATATGTTTTCTGTTTATTTAACCATTTAAAATCAAACATGTCCTAATCGCTGGTACCTCAGTATCAGAAACATATACAAATCATATACAACATTTTAACTAGAAGTTTTTATTAATGCCCTCAGTGTTGAAGACTGAAGACACAGAAAGACTCTCTTTTAATATTACTATATTTAAAAATGCTGTTACTGTACATTGAGCAGTATGTGATACTGGCTGTTTATGCCATTTCTATCTCTTAGACATTAATTTGTGTGCCAGGTCTGTCAGTGGATCATTTCAAGCAGTTTTTAGAATAACAAAATACATTTAAAAAAGTAAATGACATGCCTATATCAAGTTGCATAGTGGCTTCTGAAACAAACAGCCACTACTTAAACAGTTAGCTTTCAGGTTCTTCACAAAGCTGTTATAGTCATAGACACTCAAAAGACTAAGCCTGAAGGTAACCCTTTACAGATCTGAGGAGTATAATACAATGTATTTGCTAAATAAGATGTGCTTTTTGGTTTCAGTGTGGAGAATCCAGGGTTTTTAGATGACGTATATTATTGCAGCCCTCAGGAAACCCCAAGAAAAGTATTATAGAACCTTCATTATTAGGGTCACTTTTAAGCAACTTGCCAGTTGTTTGAAAATGTGCCTCAAAGCATGTGGGTCATCTTCTTGTTTTCTTATTAGCAGTTTTTTGATTGATGTCCTGACCTGTCCTACTGTCTTGCTTTGTGAATCAGGAGAATAGAATGTACTTTACTGAACCATTTGCTTATTAGGTAACAAACCATCAAAATCAATTCATATAATACACCAGATTGAAATCCAGCTTTCTAGAGCTGAAGGACTAGTAGTTAGGGCAGCAGTGTGGCGTAGTGGTTAGGGCTCTGGACTCTTGACCGGAGGGTCGTGGGTTCAATCCCACGTGGGGGACACTGCTGCTGTACCCTTGAGCAAGGTACTTTACCTAGATTGCTCCAATAAAAACCCAACTGTATAAATGAGTAATTGTATGTAAAAATAATGTGTAAAAAAATAATGTCATTGTATGTAAAAATAATGTGAGATCCTGTAACAATTGTAAGTCACCCTGGATAAGGGTGTCTGCTAAAATAAATAAATAAAAAAAAAAAAAAATAGTTAGTAGTGCGTAATGGTATTTCATGATTTGGATTTAGTGCGTGAAAGAACTATCCAATAAGGATTGTGGCATTTACAGTGTTATAGAAAATGGCCACTCTGACAGTGCTTGGTATCAGCATGAATCACATGGATGTGATAAAATGAATCCTGAGGATAATTTGAGTTGTCTGGAAAGAAAACTGGTGTAAACTGTTTCTGTAAAATATAGTGTAAATTAAAAACGTATGGCTTCTGCTATTCATATTTCTTTTTCTTAAGTCTTTAACTCCCAGCTAGTGCAGTCTGTCTGTGGATTTGTTATTCTTTCAAGCAAATATTTCAAGGTACTAGTCATTCACTGGCTAGGATAATGTTACTGGAAAAATATTTTTTGTATACTTCTAGAGATGACTTTTCCCACTAGTGCTTGCATCTTTTCCAGTTCAGTTTGGACTAAATATTGTGCAATAGAGCTGGTGACAAGTGAATCTATATGTGAATTGTATTACAGTCTCTTTTCTTTCTCAGAATTGAATGTAAGTTTAAGTTTCTAACTTCAATTCAGGAGGATGGACCACCCTCTCCCACATACACACAACACATATATTAGATCCGCTTTCAGTCAATCATAAAAATATTAATTGTCACTTTGTGCAACCGATTAATCCCCCCAAGTTTGTCATTTAAAATTAATATATTATCAGGTATTGTATTTCTTAAAAGGGAAAGCTGGCCACACACAAGTTCTTGAATCTAATTTTAGTGTTTGGGCTCAGTGACCTTGTGCGATGCTTTGAAGAGGCCACCAGTGGAATGTGAACTGTAATTACAAATGGTGGTGTGGTTTGTGGATCAAAGTAAATGTCTGATTTTAAAACTAGGTCAGTTATTTTCTCACCAAAAAAAAAAGCCTTTTGGTACTTAAGTCTTGTTCTCAATTTGTCAAAATAGACTTTTGGGGATGTGACTTGTTTTTATTTTAATTAGGGATGTTTCCAATACAACACTACGGATAAACTGCTGCACCCTAGTACTTTGCTGTAGGTCACATGCTTGCAGCTAGACCAGTGAAGTGAGTTAGAGGTCATTAGATATGTACATTACCAACTTTTCATCTACAGTGGTTTTCTTTAAAATACACCTACATACTCCAAATTGAAGTATACTGTACAATACAAGCAAAGAATCAAAACCAAGAAGAAAGGGGGTCGATTTATTACATTGCTAGTGCATGCCTTTAAAAATAAAAAAAGACTGTGGACCTCTTATGAAAACTATAACAATGTATTTGTGGTGAACAATATGTGTCTTAGCACCAGTTTGACCTTTGAAGCCTTTTTTCAAATCTCTATTCATACCCTTAAAGTTACTAAATAAAGGATTAAGGAAACTGTTGAGGTTTTACACAGCTGACTGTTTAAGGAGTTTCTACTGTTAAATGTGTTTCCTAAGGTACAATAATAATCATAACCATCTGGTTTACATACAGTATTACACATCAAGTATTACATGGATTTTAGCCCTTTCACCTCAACTGCAATACAGTTTGTGTCACAGGGATAAGAGGACGACGTGCTGGTCAGACTGTCCACATTGTCTCAAATGTCCCTTTTCAAGGTCCACCTGAAGACATCTTCCCTCTGCTTCTTACCTCCAAGACCCAAGAACTGTTTCAGTGCCAGGCAGACGGTTATGGTGGGTATAATCTTTCATTAAACCACATGACAAAACAACAGGTATCTTCTCCGACAACTTTTGGGTCAACTTTTTCTTTTCTTTTTCTCCTGTTTTATGATTGGATAAAATTAACACCCCCTCCTGTTTTATTTGCTTTCATCTGCTTGTAACAGTGATCCAAAATAGACAGCATGGTTTAGCTTTTATCATCTAATGAAATTGCCCAGGCTAGATGAGATTTTCTTTGTTTCTTTTCCAGCAGAAGCCACTGTTAAAGCCTTGCCTTAGAATAGTTCTAGTGGTAACATACGTTGACATTCTGCAGTGTCAGGCGATAGGGGTGGTGCAGATAGCCCTCCTTTGTTGCTTTACTTTTGTCCACAAATGTTTAGTCCCACCTTTTTTATTTTGCAGTCTAATCAGGCATATTCGATTTCACTCTGAAATACATAGAACACACAATTCTGTAGTAGGGCTTTTATCATGTTTTCAGATATGTAACCACATTGGTAAACTACAAAACACCATTTTTTTTACTATTCAATAATTGCCTAATTGAATAATTCCTGCATAGGAAATTGACAGTAAATTTGAAATTGCAAATACAGTATGAGGGATCTGAAAATGTTACATGTAAATCTATTTGAGCGTGTTGTTTTTATAAGGGAGTTAATTTTTAATTAAAATGAAAGGTTTTCAATTTCACTCACGCACCTGTTTTCTACACGCGTTCACGTGTAGATGCATTTTTGTTGCACAGACTACAGCACTCTATTTCTCATTTCATGTATTTAATGTACTCACTGCTGTACCTTGTGTTTCATACAGAACTACCCAGGGGAGGAGCTTTTACTGGTGTTTGATAGAGACTTTAAATATGAACAAAGTTTCTACCTTGTAGGAACAGAAGACACAAAGGAAAGGATTTTACACGTAAGGCAATTTGTCATTCTTCATAGTGTTTAAGGGAGAAAGTTGTTTATATTCCCCTTGTTCAAAACATTTAACGGTCTAGACTGTATCTTGGCAGCCTGTTCGTGAAAGATGTTAAACATGTATCTATATAACAATAAACACATGCAGTGCATTTTTAAATTAAATAAAAGCTTGTATGTAGAATTTTGTTTTATAGTACAGTATTTTTTCTTTCGGCTAATAGTACATTATTTTGCAAAGGCGCTGACTTTTATAAGAGGATTCAGTTGCTCCAATATATTTTTAAGTGGGAACAAAAAATGTTGCATACATTGCAATATTCAGTGCATAACAGGCTTCTCTGTAAGATCCTAAGGGCTGAAACAGTCTTTGTTGTATATCATGAAAACATTAACTGCATATGACGCCCACCACACCTTGAACATCTGTCATAAGTTCTGAAATTGCTTTTTTTCAAATTGAAGTTCTAATTTATGCATTTTCATGTAACAAATGATTTTCCTGTTTAAATGCTTCATGCAATTTACAACATTTGTCCACCTGGTGGTGGTGTGTACATGATTCAAATTCCATTCAAAGAAGCATCAGAGGTTTGGCCAGTGTTAAACATTTCTTTTTTTGTGTATCAGCAATTATAATTGATCTAAATAAGAGGTGGGTGTGGTCTGAAAGAAATAAGTGTTTACCTGTTGTATTGTTCTATAGCATTGTTAAACTGTACTGTGTGTGATTGTGTTGATATAACACAGCCCCTGGAACCATCAGAGGAGGAGGGAGTTGAGGAAGAGGACTTGATGGAACCATTTTTATACAAAACACCAGAACCCAAACCATGGGAGTCTCTGGGCAGCGATCTCGAGATGAAGAGGAATCGGTGAAAGACTCCAGATGCAAGGTTACTGGAATATCACAATTGAAACTGTTAACTGAGCTGCTTCTGAATTTCACACTGAATTGAAAGCTTTCATACTGCTCATTTTGAATGCAGTGAACCAGATAAATATAGGTAACATGCCTTTTAATGTAGGGTATAATAGGAACTGTATGAGCTACATGCAGAACATGTGCATTTTGAATTTTAAGAGAGATTTCACTTATCATCTGCGAGGATGCATGTGTCGCACCTACATTTTGTATACATGCATGTGCAGCAAGAAGGTCCGTGGCATGGATGTAACGAATGATACAAACTTGTTTGTAGATCAGCTGAAAGATATGCCGATTTTTAAAGCAACAGATCATCTCTCAGAATGTCTGTTTCTTTATGTAACGTTTTCAATTTAAACCACCTTGCAGCACAGATATAAGATTTCCCGAAAAAGTAGAGAATTTGGGGCTCCAGTGAAGTTTACTGATCACAATGCTTCAGTGGTGAGGGATGGCTACATAGAACGTACCTCCTACCCAGACAAAAGCTTCAGTGTTACAAAAGTGGAGATGGACACTGGGATACAGGCGGTTCCACAGCTGCAGGAGACCAGCACACAGACGAAATGGTATGTAGGAAAACAACATGTGTTTAAAGGCACTCCCATTTAAGACCAAATTGCCATGGTTTTTTGAGGTTGTTTGGATGTAATAAATAAAAAATCTATCCTAAAGATCAGCAACCAACAGTGCATGAGCAGATTCTTCTTTTATAAAGCAATGTTACCACCAACGTTATCTGAAAGAGTCACGAAACAAAGACCTTGTGTACATTGTCGTTATTAAAGAACCCATCCACTTTACTGTAATAACCTGTTAAACTCCCCCTTACATTTTCCTATGCAGGACTTGTTCAACCATCCATTAAAACGTTTTTTTGTTTTGTTTTGTTTGTTTGATTTTTGCTTTTCTAAAAAGACGATACTGTTTCAACCACCCACTATGACAAGCCAGTACTGCACAAGGGTTAATTGCCATTCTGTATGCCTCCATCATCTTGCAGGAAATACCCACGGAATGCTTGCACCCAGTATGTGCCCAGGGAGTTCACTGATGAAGAAAAAGAGAACTTCATGAATTCTCAAAGCCTTAAAGATTTCATTAACTCTTTTTTAAGCTTTATATTCTATAATCTGACTATGGTTTTCATCAGGGATACTATTAAGGAATAGTATCACTTTGGATTACATGGTTTTCCAAGCTTCTATGGGTAGCTTCTAAGGCAAAACCAACTAAACAGAAAGGTCACTGGAAATGTTATTAATAATATGGCTGGTCTTTGCCAGTTAATATTAACAGGTTTAATATGATGTCATAGTACATCTGCCCGCAGCCAGGCTGCTACATTTCATGCGTGGTCGATTCAGAGATGTGGACACAGAATTGTGAATTGAATTAATGAATAATTGATAGAAAAATGCAACATGAGCCAACCACAATGATACAACAATGTACAATATTCTGCAATATCAAAGTGACTAACATAAAGCCACTTTATATTTGCTCAGTCTAGCGCTGACTTTACAATGTGCTATGCATGTTGCAAACCAAATTTTTTTTTTACTTTTTAAGTTCCCCTTTCCTCTAAATAAGAAATTATACATAAACCTAAAAACATATATAAAAAAGGAAACATGATAGATCTCTCCAATAAATTTGATTTAAAGCCATAAATCTGCATAAAACCGCACTGTGCAATATTTAAAACATCATTCTTCCCATAACCAACAAATATCCAACTTTATGCTCTGTGAAACACGCTCTGCGTTACATATGCCTTTCTGTTTGCCAAACAGATTTGAAATAGCTGTCCAGCAGAATGAAGTAATGGATGCATTCTTTGATGACTGGAAAGCTCTGGGGGAGGATGAGGGTACTTTCAGTGGAAAGACAGACACTCATCTGAAAGAGTACCAGTCCTTCACAGACCTGTATTACAGCAAAGACAAGGCAGTCAGCTGCATTAACCGTCTATGGTATTGTATGAGGTAGTAGCTAACATAATCTGGGGTAGCACTGGACAATTGCAGACCCACCAAATAGAGATTAAATGCATTACTGACCTACTGAACACTAGGTCATGTTAAAACATGGGCCACATTGTGAATTGGCAGTAACGTGTATATTTTATTATATTATATTACAAATAATAGATTGCTAAAATGTTATTCATTACCGACACATTACTGTATGCCCAGGACATCAATCCCATCTACCAAACTGCACATAAACACAATATAAGCACTGTTTGTATTTTTTTTTAAGGTTGTATTATGGGACATTTCCACATATGCAGAGCATTTACAAAGCACTAGGACTGGAGGAGGAAAGCACAATCCTGCTGCCATAAATGCATTAGGAAGTACCCGATAAATCATTCAATTAAAAAAAGCAAATGTGTGCAAGCACAAGGAATGGAGAATTGAATTACAGCTAGGCACACATGGGCAACATCTGTGCCACATGGCAACACAACTGAATATACACTGGGTATGTTTTATGTTCAGTTTACATGAATCACCTACCGTTTAAATAAGCACCTTAAAATAGTTAAACACAACCCTTCACTGTTTCCTACAGCACATAAAACACGTCCGATCTCATTTCTCTTCACTGGGCTAGATTGTAAATTCAGTGTTTGCCAATGACAGCAGCCATAGCCATAAAATCACTAGAACAACCCTGTAGTTTACGTACGTTTGACATTTTGTAAAAAATAAAATTGTGCAGATACCAAGACCATTCTACATGTTTCATGAATTATTTGGACAAAATAGAACAAAATAAATCAAATTAGGGTCATAATAAAAAAAACAAAGCAAAAAAAAATCCTGCTTTTAATTTTGTATGTTACATAAGTGCTCCACAAGATATCTATTAGCAGATACTAAAAACGGAAAGCCTGAATCCTTCTCATTGACCAGGTCACAGTACCTTTTGTACCAATGGAATATATCTGGTGGCAGTACTCATTCAATACAGTAAAGGTACATAAAAAGCACTTCACTCTGTGGTGTTACATAACAACTACATGTGGTCTGTGAGGTTTGACAGTAGAATTCATTTTCAACACTAACTAGCCATGCAGAGATGCAGTTTATTAGTATTGAATATAAGTAAGGCTGTGATTTTGTCACAGAGGTCACGGAAATCGCGAATTTGAATAAAGTCTGTGAAATGATGTAAAACACACATTTGGTTAGGCACTTCCTTTATTTAATTTAAAAAATGCACTATGTCATGCACTGACAATACAAATCTAGGAGTATCTGTAAATTGTTTGGTTGTGTATGCACGCAACATTTATGTGTAGCTACATAGGTCAGTTAATGAGACAGCTGAGTGAGCAAGCATGTAAATGAGTGATAGCTAAAATACAAAAAAAAAATGTGAGTGAGCTGTTTTCTGTAGACAGAACAACAGATGCATCAGAGAACATAAGCTGACTAATTTACAGAGGCTTTCTTTACAACATGCTGTTTCAGAATCGTGGAAAACTCCAAAGTCTTGTTGATATTTCTGTCGCAGATAATAGTGACACGTCAGGCTGTGCAGCTTCACTATTGGGTAAGTAGAAGTGATGAGTTTGTACCTCTTGTACAAGAGGCTTAAAAAAACGTCATTGGTACACCCGTCCTCTCGACCAACAGAGAACCCGAAAAGGAGAATTTCAAACACGAATTAGAGAGATGCATTTTAAAATAACAGGTGAAAGGTTTGACGATCTGTTGAGGCTGTACAGAAAAGACGCAGTTCGCGAGATTGTAGATGACGTAATTCTGACTTGTCGCACAGGGTCAGAGACCCTTGACTCCGACCTGAAATAATATCGGTTTGAAGTATAGTCACTGTAAGTTTTGTATTCAAAAGTAACATTTAAACTTGCCAGCAGTCAAAAACAATATTCTTTATATTATTGGTTTTGGTGTACTATATAAAAGCTCGTGTGTATTGATGTAGGCTAGCGAAAACTATATTATTGGTGACCTGTAAATTCTTGGTTTTGTGCCGCACCTCATCCGGGAAATGTACTATGTAAAAATTGTAGATTTAAATAAAAACTTAGAAGTGTGTGTGTCATAGCCATAAATATAAACGTACAAGTGTGCGTCATAGTCTTAAATATAAACGTACAAGTGTGTGTCAAATATAAACTTACAAATGTGTGTGTCTCGTAGCCGTTCAAGTAATCAAATGTAGAAACATTTCCTTCTACAAATACTTGTAAGACACATATCATTATAATTATCTCTGAACAACCTGGTTTTATTTCTTGTTCATACCATGTCTGTGTGTTGTAGATAATTCCAGTTACTAATGTAGGATAATCAGTCTTTTCCTGTAACAAAATTAATATTGTTAGTAAAACAGATAAACTAGAGCAGTGGTTCCCAACCTTTTTCAATGTAGGAACCACCTTGGTGTTTGGATTTTTCCCACGAACCACTTGTCACGCATTTTTCACAACAGCATTTTGAAATGAATTTGTATTTGTGTATCAAGTACATGTACGATAGAACGTGCCTAATTTAATTCCTAGGCTTGAATCTTCACTACCAGCATCAAGGAATGTTGTCATTTTATGTTTTGAAAGCTCCTATTTCTTTTGTTTAAAAAAAGTTTATATTTTTTTCACATTCTGAATGCTTTGTAGATCAATGGCGGCTCAATTTTGCAAGATTAAGAGTTTTGTTTGACAAAACCTCCTGACAAACAATGCACTGGGGCTTGGGTCTTCCTGAGATCCAGTAAATGTAAATACCAGCGCTGGTCCCCTCAACCGTTACCTCGTGTAGCAAATTATTGTACTCACTGAGTCGCCAATAACTATTGCACACCTGTAATAAAAGAAAACAGATAAAGGTGGAAAATGCAGACTACATACACATTTTATATATATACAGACGTGCTCAAATTTGTTGGTACCCTTACAGCTCATTGAAATAATGCTTCATTCCTCCTGAAAAGTGATGAAATTAAAAGCTATTTTATCATGTATACTTGCATGCCTTTGGTATGTCATAGAATAAAGCAAAGAAGCTGTGAAAAGAGATGAATTATTGCTTATTCTACAAAGATATTCTAAAATGGCCTGGACACATTTGTTGGTACCCCTTAGAAAAGACAATAAATAATTGGATTATAGTGATATTTCAAACTAATTAGTTTCTTTAATTAGTATCACACATGTCTCCAATCTTGTAATCAGCCATTCAGCCTATTTAAATGGAGAAAAGTAGTCACTGTGCTGTTTGGTATCATTGTGTGCACCACACTGAACATGGACCAGAGAAAGCAAAGGAGAGAGTTGTCTGAGGAGATCAGAAAGAAAATAATAGACAAGCATGGTAAAGGTAAAGGCTACAAGACCATCTCAAGCAGCTTGATGTTCCTGTGACAACAGTTGCAAATATTATTAAGAAGTTTAAGGTCCATGGAACTGTAGCCAACCTCCTGGTGGCCGCAAGAGGAAAAAATCGACCCCAGATTGAACAGAAGGATAGTGCGAATGGTAGAAAAAGAACCAAGGATAACTGCCAAAGAGATACAAGCTGAACTCCAAGGTGAAGGTACGTCAGTTTCTGATCGCACCATCCGTTGCTTTTTGAGCCAAAAGTGGGCTCCATGGAAGAAGACCCAGGAGGACTCCACTTTTGACAGAAAAACATAAAAAAAGCCAGACTGGAATTTGCTAAAATGCATATTGACAAGCCACAATCCTTCTGGGAGAATGTCCTTTGGACAGATGAGTCAAAACTGGAGCTTTTTGGCAAGTCACATCAGCTCTATGTTCACAGACAAAAAAATGAAGCTTTCAAAGAAAAGAACACCATACCTACAGTGAAACATGGAGGAGGCTCGGTTATGTTTTGGGGCTGCTTTGCTGCGCCTGGCACAGGGTGCCTTGAATCTGTGCAGGGCACAATGAAATCTCAACACTTTCAAGGCATTCTGGGCGAAAAGCACTGCCCAGTGTCAGAAAGCTCTGTCTCAGTCGCAGGTCATGGGTCCTCCAACAGGATAATGACCCAAAACACACAGCTAAAAGCACCCAAGAATTGATAAGAACAAAATATTGGACTATTCTGAAGTGGCCTTCTATGAGTCCTGATCTGAATCCTATCGAACATCTATGGAAAGAGCTGAAACTTGCAGTCTGGAGAAGGCACCCATCAAACCTGAGACAGCTGGAGCAGTTTGCTCAGGAAGAGTGGGCAAACTACCTGTTAACAGGTGCAGAAGTCTCATTGAGAGCTACAGAAAACGTTTGATTGCAGTGATTGCCTCTAAAGGTAGTGCAACAAAATATTAGGTTAGCGGTCCCATCATTTTTGTCCATGCCATTTTCATTTGTTTTCTTATTTACAATATTATGTTGAATAAAAAATCAAAAGCAAAGTCTGATTTCTATTAAATATGGAATAAACAATGGTGGATGCCAATTACTTACTTGTCAGTTTCAAGTTATTTCAGAGAAAATTGTGCATTCTTCGTTTTTTGTGGAGGGGTACCAACAAATTTGAGCATGTCTGTATAAAGCATTTTTCAGTGGGATGCTCCCCCAGGACCAGGGTTTTTTTTTTTGGTTGTAATTGACTCTTCCTATATAAATTCACTGAAAATCAAAAAATCTTTTTTTTTTTTTGGTTGGTTATTCTTGAGATTTACCGGTAAATGAAGTAAAGCGTTATCATGTTTATTTCAGACATTTACCGTTTTGCTTGGTAAATGTCGAAATTTACCAGTACATCTTGAGATTTGCCAATATTCCGACTTTTACTGTAACATATATATTGTATCTACAGTACAGTGTGTATGATTTAGGGCATCCTTACCACACTATTTATGTGCTGCATGCTACCATGGCTTTGGTTTCAACTACCAGGGCCCACCCAGTCTGTTTATAGCCATTCCCTTCCTAAAATTATCCTCTAGACTTTCAATACTATCTCTGTACCATCATTAGGAGTATCCAATGCTACGATTTTTTTCCCATTATTCATGCAAAGTTCTTTTGAAGTCTGGGCAGGAAGGAAGTGTTAACTAGTATGTAATACAAAACCCTGAGAGACGGAATAGTGTGGTATTGAGACATTAATGAGATCGGTTTGTGCAAACAGTGAAATAATCTGGAGATTATGGTGTAACTCAGAAATAGAGAAATTAATGGTTTTGAAATGTTAGACATGAAATTACCAATCTTTATGTATGTGTACCGTATACCTAATTAGTGATATAAATGGGCATTGTATTTTGCCCAAATGGTTCCTAATCTACAGTATTACTATTTTTGGAGATGCAGGTTTCTAATTACCGTATTTATCTAATATTTATTATTTACATATTTTAATTATATCAGAAGTGAACCCTTGATATATTTATTTAATTTAAGAAGGTCCTGGTATAAGGCAGCAGTCATACAGAAACAGATACATGTTTAAAAGTAATCAAAACTAATTTATATTATGAAAATTGTACCGCTTTAATAGATTTCATGGTTACATTTTGAATTCCACAGATTGATGTTGATGTGTTTTTTTAACAAAACTGCTGATGATAACCTTTTACTTCCTGGACTTTTACATATAGATTTAAAAGTACAAATGGTTTAACACTAATAATAAATCCAAAATCTTTTGACCAATCTACAAGGCAGATCGTCTCTTTGATATAATCCAAATGCACATTAAATAGCATGTGTTTCAAATGTGACCTTGTATTACTAGCAAGAACAAAACATATTAAAAATAAAAATACTGACAAAATATTACAATTAGAAAAGCTGTTATAAACTTGAAGTACATCTATTTGTCACAAGCCTACTGCTAGGTCTGCACCCTGATGTAATGCAAAAGACATTTTCACTTGTTAGAAACTGGATATCCTTGAAATGGTAAAAGTTAAAATCATTTTTATACCATATACAAAAAAACATTAAGGGCTAGATTCTCAAACCTATTTACTCCAATCATCATGTGGCAAAGTGGGTAAGTGTGTGCAGGTGAAGGCAATACAGCAGACAGACAACGATATCCAGGTGCAAGGGTGTTTAATGATTGATAATCCAATGCCTGATGGCCAAACACACTGTAAACAATAAATGATGTAAAGTAATACAGCGGCGTGTATTACTTTATGTATAATCCCCAGGTTTGACCCACAACCAAAAGTCCCGTTCTTTATACACCCACACATAACACAAAACACATACACAGTTCGATAGTGAGTGAATTAGTGCTTGTGGTGCAAATACAATCCTCCGTGAAAACAAGTGTAGTGATGTTGTCCGGTTTAGTGCTGGCTTTTGGCGACAGCTCCGGACCATGTTAGCTGTCTAAATAACAAACAAGTACAATTTAGACACGACAAACAAAACAAACAAAACACTCACGGTTCACAATACAGGTCTCCTTTAGGTCTGTTCTAACCATTTACAAAAGGAACAGATCACTTTACTACGTCCCCTTTTTATACCCTCCCTCATGACCCCTTGGTTAACGAGCGCACCCACTCCTCCAATCCGTGGATGCCACGCCGTTTCCCAACCGGGTCATTGAGTTTGTGTACCATAGCTCCACCCCCTTTCTAGATGGCCGACTTCCACCAAACCCTGGTGTAACAGGGCAAGAAGCCCTGTACATGGATTTTATTTATTTTTAGAACGGGGTTTCCCCCTCCGCCCCTGTGTTATTTTGTATTTGTTTTGTATTATTATTATTATTATTATTATTATTATTATTATTATAATCGTTATGTATTTATGTATAGATGACGGCGAAGCTCCGTGTGTTTTGTTATTGTTTTGTATTTATGTGTTGACGGCGTAGCCAATTGTTTTGTTTAGTAGCGTGGATGGTTAGCCCCATCCACAGCAGTTTAAAAACCTTGTGCAGAAGGTGGCCATCTCCTGAATTAATTAAGTGATTAATTTGTTGCTAAATCGGGAGATGGTCACCTGCATAAAAGCCTGCAGCTCGCTGCACTCAAGGTAGTGGGTGTTAGAGCAGAGAGAGCGAGCGAGGAGCGAGAGAAAACGAAACGTAACTAAAAGAAAAAAACGTACAGGAACAGTGAAGGCTACTGCCCAGCCTGACCTGTGTTATTTTTGTGTTCGTGACTTGTTTTTGTTTAACTGTTTTATTTCGCTCTGTGAGCAAGTTTCTTTTTGTTAAAACCTTTTATTTTATTTTTGTATATAAATAAACAGCGCCCAGCCGCGTCTCTCTTTTGCAACTGCAGTATTTGGTGTCAGTTTGTTTACGTTACTGTTTCTGTCCTGACGTCACCGCCCAGCCACCCTGTCACACCTGGGAATAAACTGTTATGCCATTTAGTCCAGGGTACTCTGTTCCTTTACACTGACCCTCGCAGGTCGGGAGGAGATCTAACACCAAGAATCATTCGATCTCTGTCACACATCATTATCACAATTTCAATTTGAAAGGAAAAAACTACACTACACTTCTAAAAGGTATAAGAAACAACTTAAGATTACTTACAAGTTTAAAAAAAAAGTCTTGGTCGTTTATATCTGGTTTGGGTGCGTTTCTCCTTCCTGAAGAAAATGTGTTAATGACAATTTGGAGTAAATAGCTTTGAGAATTTAGCCCTAAATATTAGAAATGCAAGTACATTTATTGCTAGATATTTAAGTGAAAATAAATAGCTGTGCCTTTTTGAAGTGTTTTCTTTTTTTAATATATGTGATTTAGTGTAAATTATGACAAATTACGACAAATGAGATGGAAGTTAGAGTCAGCCAACCATGACACTCAAATTTTAAATGAACAGGAAATCTTACTGTAATTTTCTTGTGTGTGAATTTTCAGCCAGGGTTTGAGGATAAAAATGTAAAGAAAACTCCTTTTGTGCTCTTCTGTGCTGTCTCCTCCATAGAGCATGGGCACATGCACCAATTAGTGATGTACAATGGCTGCCAGACTGCTATGAGGTAAGTAAGGATTTCAATGCCTCTCCTTTTTCTTCTCACGCACCCCGTAGATCTCTTGTGCAGGTAATGGCTCTAAGTTGGAGGTAGTGGATACATGGCTTCATGTTTGTTTGTGGTGCTAAAAACAAACTGGTGTGATAGAAAGAGTAAAATAAACATTTTAGGAGATTGCACTATTTGGATACATGTTTGGTGACAGAAACACTATAGTTTATTTTAGTATTACAAACAATGTTCTGATTAAAACACTCCCTAATTCTGTGTTTAAACTGATGAAGGCATTAGTTAAACTATTTGCTTACTTGAGTAAGTGGGTCAATGTGATCAGCTTCTATGCTGCTAGGATAAGCCACAGCTGGATATTATTGGATCATTTACAGCGCCTGGGAATCCCTCTGGATTGAATCAACATCCTATCTCCCAGGAGTACCCAAAAAAACAGGTGGTGATGCAATTCAAGAAGGGTCGCTATTGCTGTAAAATGTTTTAATAAAATCCATCTGTAGTTTACCCTGGTGTGATATAGGTTGTCCAAATTGTTTTTATAGTTTTACCATTTAAGTTCTGGATTCCTGTTTTTTTTTTTTTTTTTTTTTTGGCAACAAGCTACACCAATTTATGTTAGTTGGAATGTTGAAACAATTTGAAGTTGGCTCATCCCCAAATGGCTACTTAACGTTCAGTAGATACTGCATCATATCCAAAGAAAAGAAAGAGAAAAGTAAATGCCATCACACTGAGGTCTTTTGGAAGTCAAAGGTCAAAGTTGTAATCCTTTAAGATATTGTGACAGAAATACACTGAGTTTTGGTTGTAAATCTCCCTCCCGACCTGTGAGGGTGCTAAGCAGCGAAAGGAGAAGTCTTTGGACGGGCTGGCCTGACAGTTCTTTCCCCTGGCCAGGAAGTCGGTCAGTCTGGAAGAAGGCAAGACTCAGCTGCAGGAACGATGGCCCGGAAGGGAAACGACATAGCAGTTGCAGATAGTAGAGACAGCTGCACTTGTTTACCAAGGGGTCATGCGTGATAGCATAAAGGGGACGGAGAATCGCAAATCTTTTCCTTTGCTTGGTTCAGAATACAAGGAACTGGAAGGCCCGGAAGAAACCCCTGTAAAAATTTTGTGAGTGTTTTGTTTGTTTTTGTTGTTGTTAGTAATTGTCTTTTGTTTTTGTGAATTCACAAGATGGCTAACACGTCTCCGGAGCTGTCGCCTTGGGCCAGCACTACCTGGAACGACACTACACCACAGTCACTGTTTAATTGTTATCACCCACCACGAGCTCTACTGCACGCACCCGGACTGGTGACCGTGTACTGTATTATTGTGAGGCATGTAACGTGTCTTTATTATTTGGACTGCAATACATTTATTATTGTTTCTTCCTTGCTTTACACATTGGCGTGTATTGCCGGAGGTTTATTGTTTGGTCGCCAAACCGGGAGTTATAAATAAAAGACCCCTTTCCAAACGGATTACAGTTTCCTAGCTTGTGATTATTTCTGCACTGCATCACCTCTGCACCTGTTTTCAATCAGCAGCCACTTTGCCACACGTGGTGTCAGACACGGGAGATGGATCGCAACGCACTAGCGGAGCTGCTGGAGGCGTTAGATAGCAGATGGGAACAGAGGAGAGAAGAAGAGAGGAGCGCTACACTGCGCTCATTGAAAGGGTAGGGCTGGCACTTTCCACAGCACCAGCCCCTACCGCAACACAAGCAATGTCGGCACCGAAGGCTCGGGTGATGAAGATGATGGTGGAGGATGACCCAGAGGCGTACCTGGTTGCGTTTGAGAGGATGGCTACCACCGCGTCATGGCCGTGGGAGCTCTGGGCAAGCCACCTGGGACCCTGCCTGATCGGGGAGGTTCATGCAGCCTACCAGGCTATGAGCGACCTCAGCGCTGCCAGTTCCGACCTGGTCAAGCTGGCCATTCTCCGCCACCTCAACATTACGGCAGAGACCCACTGGGTACGGTTCATGAAGTACCGAAGATACCCGGAGACACGCCCCAGGGTTGTTGCGGAGTGGTTGTGTGACCACATGGTACACTGGCTGACCCCCAAGAAGAAAACCAACCTGCAAATGGGGGAAGCAGTGGTGGTGGAGCAATTCTGCCATGTGGTCTCCATGGTGTAACCAACCAGGACATCTGGCCAGGTCATGCCCCGCTGCCATGGAGTGTGATGTGGCCGCGTGTAATTGGGCACCTGAGACAGGTAAGTGTGGGGAAAATGGTCGGGAGGGGCCTTGTATCGTTGATGTGGTTTTAGGTAATGTGAAAACCCACGCATTAATGGACATGGGATGTGAGCAAATCTTGATTAGAACAGCTCTCTTGGGCGGTGTGTCGTGGCAGCCACGAGGTCAGGTGGCCATCTCCTGTATCCATGGAGACATGGCGCATACCCCACCCTAAAAGTATATTTATCAGTAAGACCGATAAAACGTCACCTGGTAGTAGGGGTGGCCGAAAGGTTGCCACACCCAGTTATTCTGGGCCGAGACTGGCCTAAATTCAAAGAATTCATGCAAATAATGGCAGTTTCAGCCGCACACGTAAACATGGCAGAAGAAAAGAAAAGGGAACGAATTGGTGATGTGTTTCCTTTTCAAGCTGAAATGTTTTCTCCTATTTTCCATCCTAGAAAAACGAATAAAGAGAGATAGAGTAAAGAGAGGGAGCATCACTGAGACAAGGCTGGGGTCTGGTGGGAGAGTGCTTGAATGGTAACAAACGCCAGTCAAAAGGAGTCGGAACGCAGTGTGAGCGAGAGGGCAAGGTTACTGGGCCATCCAGGGCAGATGCTACTCCGGCCCCTCTCAATATACCAGACATGTGGTACTCAAACGCGGACATAGTGTGGGGCCAACATAATGACCCGTCACTAGTGCACGCTTGGGGGCAGGTCCGGTCTATTGAAGGTAAGGATGTTGATGGCGCTGCGGCGCTAGTATATCCACACTTCAATATCAAGGGGCAATTATTATATAGGGTAAATCTAGCCGCGGGCACAGGACAGCCTGTAACGCAATTATTGGTTCCCCCATCTTGTCAGACCGAGGTCATGAGGCTGGTGCATGGTATCCCTTTTGCTGGGCACCTCGGAGCTGACAAGACAAGGGAGCGGATATTGGCTCGATTCTGTTGGGTAGGTCTTCATACTGATGTGTCAAAATATGTAGCCACATGCCCAGACTGCCAGTAAGTAGCACCGGGTTGAGTGCGCCCCACCCCTTTGGTTCCACTGCCGATTATTTCCACTCCTTTTGAACGCATTGCAGTGGACATAGTGGGCCCTTTGCTACCTTCTGACTCTGGGTATACACATATATTAGTAGTGGTAGATTATGCAATGCGATACCCAGAGGCAGTTCCATTGAGGTCCACTAGTGCCGCTGCAATAGCCACCGAGTTAGTACAGATTATGGCTAGAGTAGGGATCCCCAAGGAGATTTTGACTTATCATGGAACCAACTTTCTGTCTAACACGTTACAGCAGGTATATAAAATATTAAAAATACGTCCCATCAGGATGTCTATTTATCATCCACAGACGGACGGTTTGGTGGAACACTTTAAATAGGACCTTGAAGTCGATGCTGAGACAGTTTGTAACACAAGAGCAAAAACATTGGGCATCGCTTCTTCCCTACCTCCTTTTTGCAGTGAGAGAGGTGCCGCAGAGTTTGACAGGGTTCTCCCCCTTCGAGCTGTTGTATGGCCGACAGCCTCACGGCATCCTCGATCTGTTGCGAGAGGAGTGGGAGGAGAACAAAGCCTCGTCCAAAAATGTAGTGAAGCATATGCTCCTACTAAGAGATCACCTAGATTTGGTAGGTCGTTTGGCCCAGGACAACCTCAAATCAGCTCAGCACCGACAGCAGCAGCATTATAACAAAAATGCACTAATTCAAACCTTTCGACCAGGAGACAAGGTAATGCTGCTACTTCCCTCATCAGAATCGAAATTCTGTGCTAAATGGCAGGGGCCATATGAAGTGATTCGGGCTATAGGGAAGGTGAATTATGAAATTAGACAGCCCGATCGCCGTAATGAACGTGAAATTTATCATGTAAATTTATTAAAGCCCTGGCAGGCAAGGGAGGTCTTGTTTATAGCCCCAGGCAATATAGAGGATGATTTAGGCCCCTGTCCAGAGACTCCTAGCACAAAAATAATTTCGATGGGGGAACAGTTGGTTCCAGATCAGCAACAGGAGATGCGTAAGCTTATTGAGGAGTTCAGCAATGTTTTTTCTGACTTGCCCGGCAGAACTAACTTGGTTGAATATGTCATTATCTCTCCACCAGGTGTCACAGTGCGAGACAGACCCTACGTGGCGTTCGCAAAGAGGTATGGGACATGCTCGAGCTTGGAGTGATTGAACCTTCCAGGAGCAATTGGTGCAGTCCTATTGTCATAGTGGCCAAGAAAGACGGCACCAACTGCTTCTGTGTAGACTTCCGGAAGGTAAACGCTATTGCCAAGTTCGATGCGTACCCTATGCCTCGGGTCGACAAACTTTTAGATAGACTGGGAAAGGCTGGACCTGACAAAGGGACACTGGCAGATCCCCTTAACCTGCAGTTCTAGAGAGAAAACCGCATTTTCAACACCAGAAGGGCTGTTTCACTTTAAAACCATGCTGTTTGGACTACATGGTGCGCTTTCAGAGACTGATGGACCAGGTTTTACGCCCACATCATGAATATGCAGCAGCGTATATTGATCACAAGGTCATTTACAGCTCTACCTGTCGAGAGCATTTGGCTAGGATTGCAGCCGTCCTTCCGTCTCTCAGGGTAGCCCGGCTGACAGCTAACTTGAGAAAATGTGCGTTTGCCAAGACAGAGACTCAGTATTTGGGATTTTTAATGGGGAATGGAAGGGTGAGACCCATAGTCACCAAAATCCAGGCTTTGGTCGACGCGGCGATCCCCAAAACCAAGACTCAGGTGAGGTCACTACTGGGATTAGCCGGTTATTACTGCCGCTTTATCCCCGAGTATGCCACAGTGGTTAACCCTTTAGTTGACCTCACCAAAAAGAGTGCTCCAAATTTAATTAAGTGGTCAGCTGAGTGTCAGGGGGTGTTTGATACTATTAAGTGTAGACTTTGCCAGGCCCCCACTCTTATTACACCAGATTTCACCAAGAGATTCATCCTCCACACCGATGCGTCGGATGTGGGTTTGGGTGCTGTCTTGTCTCAAAAGGTAGATGGAGTAGAACATCCGATACTGTATCTCAGTAAAAAGATGCTACCTCGGGAGCGTAACTAGTTCGTAGTCGAAAAGTGTTTGGCCATTAAATGGGCTACTCACTCTTTACGATACCCACTGCTGGGACACTCATTTGATCTTGTCACAGACCACGCCCTACTCAAGTGGTTAAGCACAATGAAGGACAGCAATGCCCGGATAACTCGGTGGTATCTGGCGTTGCAACCCTTCATGTACCACATGGTACACTGTGCGGGGAAAGACCATCAAAATGCGGATTATTTTTCCCGGTAGAGGGGAGTAATGGGAAAGATAGATTCAGCCGAGTGTTCCTTCGGCTCCACTCTGAGCGGTGGGATATGTGACAGAAATACAATGAGTTTTGGTTGTAAATCTCCCTCCCGACCTGCGAGGGCGCTAAGCAGTGAAAGGAGAAGTCCAAGAAGGATCGCTATTGCTGTAAAATGTTTTAATAAAATCCATCTGTAGCTTACCCTGGTGTGATATAGGTTGTCCAAATTGTTTTTATAGTTTTACCATTTAAGTTCTGGATTCCTGTTTTTTTTTTCTTTTTTTATGGCAACAAGCTACACCAATTTATGTTAATTGGAATGTTGAAACAATTTGAAGTTGGCTCATCCCCAAATGGCTACTTAACGTTCAGTAGATACTGTATCATATCCAAAGAAAAGAAAGAGAAAAGTAAATGCCATCGCACTGAGGTCTTTTGGAAGTCAAAGGTCAAAGTTGTAATCCTTTAAGATATTGTGACAGAAATACACTGAGTTTTGGTTGTAAATCTCCCTCCCGACCTGTGAGGGCGCTAAGCAGCGAAAGGAGAAGTCTTTGGACGGGCTGGCCTGACAGTTCTTTCCCCTGGCCAGGAAGTCGGTCAGTCTGGAAGAAGGCGAGACTCCGCTGCAGGAACGTATTGGCCCGGAAGGGAAACGATGTAGCAGTTGCAGATAGTAGAGACAGCTGCACTCGTTTACCAAGGGGTCATGCGTGATAGCATAAAGGGGATGGAGAATCGCAAATCATTTCCTTCACTTGGTTCAGAATACAAGGAACTGGAAGGACCGGGAGAAACCCCTTTAAAAACTAAAAAGAGTTTGTGAGTGTTTTGTTTGTTTTGTTGTTGTTAGTAATTGTCTTTTGTTTTTGTGAATTCAGTAGACGGCTAACACGTCTCCGGAGCTGATGCCTTGGGCCAGCACTACCCGGAAAAACACTACACCACAGTCACTATTTAATTGTTATCACCCACCACGAGCACTACTGCACGCACCCGGACTAGTGATCGTGTACTGTATTATTGTGGGGCGGATAACGTGTCTTTGGACTGCAATCCATTTATTATTGTTTCTTCCGTGCTTTACACATTGGTGTGTATTGCTGGAGGTTTATTGTTTGGTCGCCAGATCGGGAGTTATAAGTAAAAGACCCCTTTCCAAATGGATTACAGTTTCCTGGCTTGTGATTATTTCAGCACTGCATCACCTCTGCACCTGTTTTCAATCAGCAGCCACTTTGCCACAGATATATAAAGACATCTGGCTATTAGGGAGATGGAGTCTTAAGAGGCTGAGTTCAGATTCATTATGGACCTCCAACATAAGACGTCAAAGGAACCAAGGCTATTAAGTTCAAGTGTAGAACATTGCTAAGCCAGGTGCCTGCAATGTTAAAATATGTAGGCTGCTGAGGCTTTTACATCTGGGGGTAGGGGTGAGAAATAAAGGGATTTTTGTTTTACAGGCCAGGGTTAATGTGTGTTTTAGTTAATGTGTGTTTTATCTTGAATAATTAATTTTACCCACAGAGATTAAACAAAAAAATCTATGTATGTTTGGATAAAGGTTTTTTAACAAGTGTTATTATGTTGCATGCATTCAATTTGTCCTAAACAGCTTTTTTTTTACAGAAATAATCAAAATATTCTCCTGGAATGTCTTACTGCTATGCCAAATTAAAAATAAAGAAAGGAAATAAACTAAATGGATTTGTGTTTAACTGTCAAGTATACCTAGATTATGACTAAATTCTAACTTTCTTTAATTGCTCAGTGTATGTGACAAATCATTTATAGGGAAGTTTGGCCACAGGTTATCATGCTATCACTAAAATACCCCCAACCCCCAATTAAATGTAGATCTACATTTAATAGATCAAACATTCAATAAAAAAGTAGACTTTTTGTATGATACTTTTTTTTCACATACAGTATTTAATGACAATATTTACAATAGATCAATATATTTTGAATGGGGAAACTTTTTGAAAAAAATTAAAACTAATACTCATAATACAGGAGAGTTTCACTTAAACGCTTAGTAAAATACTGTGCAGTTTAGGATTTTTATTTTGGTTTACTGTTTAAACTTTAAAACTTCAGATATTTGAATGTT
The DNA here is from genome assembly GCA_036884735.1 of Huso huso. Classification (NCBI taxonomy): domain Eukaryota; kingdom Metazoa; phylum Chordata; class Actinopteri; order Acipenseriformes; family Acipenseridae; genus Huso; species Huso huso. The sequence goes on along the minus strand of CM072672.1, from coordinate 24,508,654 downwards.
TTTAGATATAAAATTCCAATAGCACAACGGCCATGCCCTGCTTGAGTAATGAAGATTGCCTAGTTGCTATCGGCGTGATTGAAGGCGTCCTGTCTGAAAGAATTTGCCCGGAGAATGAGATGTTCTGCTTCAACAATCAGCAGATGTCCAGAGAAACCAGGAAACCGGCTCTGTGAGGGACAGGCCACGACCTGGAAGGCAGAGGGTCACCACACAGGCCCACCATGCCATGGTGAGTGTTATGCTGACTGTTGTGTTGTTAAGGGCAACCGGTGGAGCTGTGGAAGTGTGATGATGTGGGAAGGAATCTACTTTAATACAAGAACGCCTTTGGTGCAGGTTGAGGGCAACCTTACTGCTCAGCGATACATTGACAAAGTCCTTGAGGCAACAGTTTTTCCATTCCTGCAAGCCATTCCGGAAGTGTAGATTTTCCAGCAGGACAATGCAAGACCACACAGCGTTAGGATCACAATTGTACGACTTCAAGAAAGCAATGCCGAGGTCTTGCCGTGGCCAGCTTTTTCTCCTGACCTGAGTCCAATAGAACATCTGTGGGACCAAATCGCCAGCTGGCTGCAGCTGCACAGGAAGAGTGGCAGAACATCACACCACAGCAGTCTATCCAGAGGCTAATCAGGTCTATGTGTTAATCCGCAGGGAGGACATACCCGATACTAACTTTGTAATGTTTTCATTTTGACAGTGTGTCACATTTCATAATGAAAACTTATGATTCTTTGTTCTGTATTTTTGTTCACATTTTCTGTGATTTTGTTTGATATCTATGTTTAAAATATTTGATTAAATCCATGACACCTGAGTGTTGCGTTTCTTTTGTGCATCAGTATATATACACATATACGATTCCCATCCTCTGCACTTCTTTTCAAGTATATATATATATCTATCTTGAGAATCCTCAAGGAATTCCAAATACTTTCAAACACCTTGATCTCACCTGGAAGTCTTTAATTAGGGAATTTGATGTCTGCTTACACTTCTGTAACATCTAACTAAAATTAGTCACAACCTCGAACAGCATGTCTTAATCTTGAACAAAAAAAGAAAAGGTCACACTGTGACCAATATACTATATAAACAACTTGTTAATTCTGTAACCAGGATTGAGAGTACAAGTGGAGAGTACAGTGCTTTAAAAGTGAGTCTGAAAGACATTCTTCAAGAAGGACAGCTATGTGGCATTACCGGTAAGTAACTGTGAAAGTATAATGTTTCTTAAAGCATGGATAATATGACAAACAGAACCACGCAAGTAGCAACGTTGTACAAGGTTCACGGTTTAGTCTTATCTTCATAATTCCCCTGACCTCCCTGTGCACCTCAAACCACTGAATAGAATATGATTGGGGAAACTGTCATTTCCCAAGCTGCCAACACCTGTCTGTGGCTTTTCTGGGGTCAGTAAGCGCACAGGTCAACAGTGCAGAATTAGCTGGCTTCTTCAGTTTCATGCATAATAAGAATTAGAAAAATGTATGTGTTCACATATGTCAGCAGGAAATTAATTTAATTAAACGGTGGTGTGTGAAAACAGATATGCTACGAAAATATTTTGACACAAATTCTGTCAAATCAGATTCAGATCAAGCTGTTTGTATAAATAACAGCAATTCGAAGAAATGTAGAAATTGTGAAGAGGATGTTCCAGGCAAGGGAATGAGCGAAAAGGATTCAGAGTTTTCGTTGGCTGCGCTATGGGGGGCTCAGATCAGCGGGAAGAATTGACGTTAAACCACGCAAGCATTGTCTTCTCCAATGACATTGTAATGCAAGTAAATCATGTATCTCAGTGTTGATTTTGATATCCCACCTGCCCTAGCGGTCTGGCGGTTGCGCTGTAGGAAAACGAGAAATATGTTTGTTAGACCTGCTTTGTGCGCTTGCCGGGGGAAAAAAAAAAAAATCGATCTTCTCTCACAAATATTTTTTGTGTTGGTCAGAACAATTTCTTGTGAGGGTTTGGGCAATTTATTTTGGGGAAGCTTAGCCTCCCCAAGCCTCTTATACGTGCCGCCTATGGCACTGGGGTTTGAGATCTGTCCTGTAAATCACTGCAGGAAGAGCGATTTAAAATAAAATCATAACAAGTGCGCTGGTTTTTCTGTTCTGTACCACATCGTGGCTCGTTATTGCTGTGTTACCTGTTTAACAATGTGGGCTATAAGCCTTACACTATTAGTGCACTAGAGTGGTCGTTTTAAAAAGAGCTTTGAAACAGACTTTAAAGTTATAAGCATAAAAAGTTGTCAGGATGCTGTGGGAGGGTGTGGGAATTCACTGGACACAAGACAGAAATATATTTGGAAACGCCACTTGGCGCACAGATTTATTTATGCCACAAGATGGCACTGTAGCACTAGCTCCCGAGCACAACCAAATACCAGCAATGGTAAAAGGCTGGCCGTTCACTAGTGGGGCACACGCAGGTGCTCAAAATAATAGTACAAACAAAAGGATGAAAGTAAAAAGGAAAATAAAACACTGTAACAAAACTACAAAATAAAAGGTGTTGCTCTTGCAGCGTCCCCCCACCGTCGCTACCCGCACGGCTCGGGTCTTCAGCCTGTGCTTTGTTATTCCCCTACTATACTATATGGGGTTGCCCCGAGTTTCCCCGCTAACTACAGACGTCCTGATATACAGGTAAGTGAATACAGATTCCTTTATTTCTTTTCTTCTCCGGGTTGGCTGTCTTCCTCAGCCTCGTTTGCCTGTCCTTTTCGTGGTTTCTCCAGACCCTCACGACCAGGACTGTCACTGTTATTCTTCCTAGATGGGCGGGGCTGAGGAATAACTAAGCACAGTTTTTATAGGTCAGGCACCCCCACAAGGCCCGCCTCCCGACCACTCAGAGAGAGTGAGAGAACACACCCTCACCCAACCTCTCTGTGTCATCACCATGATTGACAGGCAGATCCTACAGGGCTCCCGACCCCTCCCCTACAGGATCATGCATACGCCAGATAGCCAGTACAGATCTCGCCCCGTTACAGATCCTAACAATGAAATTACAGGTACATTATTTAAGCAGTTGTAGCAACACGTGGGGACGCATAGCGCTATATTCTTTTGAACCCCGCTACTTACTCTTTTAAGTGGCCAAATAAAGTAATTAAAAGAGATTTAACATAGGTTTTCTATGCTTTTGGAATAATTTAGTTTCATATATGTTTTTTTTTTTAAACAAATAAAAACATTGGTATATGGTGCTCTCGACAGAGCAGATTACATGTTTATAAGATGAACTCAAAGAGTTTCTTTTACTTGATACCATGTCTTATGGTGCAGTTAATGAATATACAAGAAGATCACATCTTTAAAAAAAATATTTGAATGAAGCAGATAAATCTTGTGCTGCAAAACAGGAAAAGTCCGAGGATTTGATTACGGGATGTTGAGGATGCCCTCAGCAAAAAACCTCAAGACACAAGAGGACATCAGCACCACATTCTTTGTTGGAACAGAAGTAAGTTAATATAGCGTTTCATCTCGCAATTTCAGTAATACACTATAAAAGTACAGATTTTCCACAAACAGATTTGTATTCATATTTTCTTGTGTTTTGTTGTATTTTTATTTATTTTTTGTTATGGAACCCCCGACTTGAAAACATCTTGTATTTATTTAGGATGGCGACCTGGTGTACTTGGAAAAGGACAGTGATTCCAGAAAACAGTAAGTCATCCCATTAGCAGCCTCCTTTGTGTCCTCAATACACATCTGATGAAGGTTTTTCCAGAACTATTTATTTAATTGTTTTAATGGATCTATATTATTCCATGTTTAACTATTGCACCATGAAGACCATTCATTTGTATACTGGTATGGAGATTTTTGTACTTTTTTTTTTTTTTAATGTAAAAGCTGTTTTTCAGCCAAAACAGCCTGAAACCATATTTGCTGAAAAGTTTTTATACTTGAACAGGGCCGGCCTTAAGGCATGGCAAACGAGGCGGCCGCCTAGGGCCCCCACCGTTTAGAGGTCCCTGCGCTCAACCGGACTGCCGGGAGATTTAATGTGTTCTTTACGTGCTCACAAAACGCTCAGGGGTGCAAATTTGCGGTACCTCGTATAGGCCAGCAACATTAAATTTTGGCAGTAGTAGGGTGGGCAAAGTTTTTTTTTTTTTTTTTTCAACAAACAAACCCCCAAATAGGTTATTATCAATAGTTTTTACTTAACTTAAACATATGTGAAATTAAATTTCTTTAAAAAAAGTTTTAAAACCTGTAAAAATACTTTTTTACTCACCAAATTTGACTACAGTTCCTGCCCGGTGGCCAACTCTGTATTGCAAAAAATTCATCGGCATCATTTTTAAATACATGGGTTTTGTTTATAATATACAGAAACGTAACGTGTTATAGCACATTTTAAATGGCATTTATTTGTCTTACAAAATTATAAGTATACCCATTATGCAATATTTGTGGTGTTTCTTAGGGGTCAAAAAGTCATAATAACAACATTTTAAATATTAATAATTTGTAAAGAATGTTATTATACATCATTGGATTAATGCATTTGCCACTGAAAAAGCAGGTAATGTGAATATCTATATAAATAATTAACATGAAGCATTTTTTTAATGTTATAAATGTATCCAATTTAAACTAAATCTGTGCATTGCAAAGTCATGTCTTTCACATGTTTTAACTTCCTTTCTATATTACAAATCCATGTATTTAAATACTACTAGCCCTGTCACTATCTGAGCTGCCCCATGATGTTTGAACAGTCATACCATCGTCACTGCTGTCAATCACTCGTCTGCTTGCAAACGTGCCTTTTAAATTTATTCTGCATATTCTTAGCAGAGTTTCTACAAGCACTAATCATGTTATTTATATATGTGCATTTAGCGCATCTGAAATACTGTTCATGCAGCACTTTTCTAATATTGTGACTGAAGTTATGATTTAAGATGTTATAAACTGCAAGGCTTGCATATCGTTCTGTCATTACTTCTACCAAATGTATAGATCTCATGCAAAACCCCATTTGTTAATAATGACATGTCTAATTCTTCACAAAAAGGAATGCTGCTTCCCCGTACCACTGTTTGGCGCCTTCGAATACTCACAGCAGCAGCTGTTGTCGTTGTCTCAGCGGGAGAGAATTTCAACTAGACGCTTGTAAAAACCTGATACGCTTCACTTAATCCAACCCATCTATCTCGAAAACCCTACCGGATAGGTTACTAATTCAAAGAGGTATATTTTCCTGACACATACTACTAACCAATCATCTATTTTTTGGGCGTCAGCATCATGGGTAAAGTTTTGCAGTACCGCCCTGTGGCAAAGTGGCTGCTGAGTAGAACAGGTGCAGAGGTGATGCAGTGCAGAAATAATCACAAATGAAAACTGTAATTCAATTTAGAAAAGGGATAATTATTTTTATACAAATCCCGGTCTGGCGACCAAACAATAATCCTCTGGCAATACACCCTAATGTGTAAAGCTCGGCAGGAAAATGATAATAATGATTTGTAAAACAAAACAAATAATAACATGTTATCCGCTCCCACAATAATACTAAACACGATCACCAGTCTGGGTGCGTGCAGTGGTGCTCAAGGTGGGTGATAACAAACAGTGTCTGTGGTGTTGTTGTTCCGGGTAGTGCTGGCCCAAGGCGACAGCTCCGGAGACGTGTTAGCCGTCTAGTGAATTTACAAACAAAAGACAATTACTAACAGTGCTACAAACAAACAAAACACTCACAAATACTTTTCAGTTATTTTTGGGAACTCTCCCGGTCCTTCCAGTTCCGTGCTTCTCTGAACCAAGCGAAGGAAAAGATTTACGATCCTCCATCCCCTTTACGCTATCACTCATGGCCCCTTGGTAAACGATTGCAGCTGCCTTTACTGTCTGCCTCTGCTACCTCGTTTACCTTCCGGGCCAATACGTTCCTGCAACGGAGTCTCGCCATCTTCTTCCAGGCTGACCGACTTCCCGTACCAGGGAAAGAACTGTCAGGCCAGCCCGTCCAAAGCCTTTCCCTTTCGCTGCTTAGCGCCCTCACAGGTCGGGAGGGAGATTTACAACCAAAACTCATTATATTTCTGTCACACGCCCCCAAAAACGTATTTTGACTTTTTTTTAAATGTTCAGAGTGTTAGATTATAATGCTGTCGGGTATGGTTAAAGTTTAAAAGGTATAGGTCGAAATAGGAAGACAGCAACCGGAAATGACCGCGCCACGCACTTCAGTCAGCGTCTAAGTCTCAAAATTCAGAGTGCCGCTTGTCCTTACAAAAACTTTTATACAATGAAATCTACCAAGAATTTTTTTTTTTTTTTGCCGAATGTAATCTAGCTGAACTTTACAATCGAAAGAATGATATTTTGTTAGATTTATATAATATTTTGAGAAATACTTGCTACGATTAATACGACAAGTCTTTTGCGATATGTAGTGATTTTAGAGCTCTGTAAAACTACTCAAACATACTAAAATAGTTTAAGACAGACATGTAGTGGAGAAAAAGTTGTATTCAAAAATATATTTGTTTTGCAATTGATGATTACTGGGATCATCTTACATAGAAACTGCTGCATTCACGATTCGCACACACTGTCCTCATAGGGGCAGAACCCGATCACGCTCTGTTCGCCTGCTCTACCAGTAGACATGTTTTATTCCTTAGCAACCATAGGAAGTCAATTCGAGATATCTCAAATTGAATTTGAGATATCTCAAAATTAATTTGAGATATCTCATTTAAAGCTCCATTTCAAGATATCTATAATTGGAGCTTTAAATGAGATATCTCAAATGTATTTCGAGAGATCTCAAATTCAATTCGAGGTATCTCAAATTAACCCGGCAGTCCATTCAAAACATAGAGCATTTTCACAGGAAGTCAATTTGAGATATCTCAAATTCAATTCCAGATATCTCAAACAGTACAGGAAGTCAATTTGAGATATCTCAAATTGAATTTGAGATATCTCAAAATGAGTTTCCAAATTTCCAAATCGTTGTGTAAATACCAGTTCAGGATACAAGTTTGAAAAAAAATGGTATCAAGTTGTTTTTTTTTTAGTTTGGGAGCAGAAAAAAATTAAGATGCTTACTGAATTTATTTATTATTATTTATTATTATTTATTTCTTAGCAGACGCCCTTGTCCAGGGCGACTTACAGTCGTAAACAAAAATATATTTCAAGAATCACAGTACAAGTAATAATACAATTAAGAGCAAGATAAAAATACAATGACTTTGGTTCTAGCAAGTACAAGTATATGACAAAATACGATTCAATAACGGAGCAGATAACAGTGTCAGTGATAGTTACATCAGGATATAATTAAATACAAAATACTACAGATTAAATAACACTTGTGACAGATTACAGTACTCTAAAATACAGGATTAAATGCAGTAAAATAGGGGGCAAGTAAAGCGCATGATCGGGAGCCAGTGGAGTGAGCGGAGCAGTAGAGTTGCATGGGAGAAGTGAGGCAGAGAGAACACCAGGCGAGCAGCGGAGTTCTGGATGAGCTGGAGCGGACGGGTGGCGGACGCAGGGAGGCCAGCCAGGAGGGAGTTGCAGTAGTCTAGGCGGGAGAGTACCAGGGCCTGGACAAGGAGCTGGTGGCGTAGTTGGTGAGGAAGGGTCGGATTCTTTGTATGTTGCTCAGGAAGAATCGGCAAGTGCGTGCCAGAGTGGAGAATAAGAGAGGGAGGGGTCCAGGGTGACTCCGAGGTTCTTAGCTGAGGAAGAGGGAGAGAGTGTGGTAGATTCCAGAGGAACAGAGATAGAGAGATCAGAGGAGGAGGAAGGAAAGAAAAGGAGGTCAGATTTAGAGAGGTTGAGTTTGAGGTGATGCGAGTGCATCCAGGAGGAGATAGCAGACAGACAGGTAGAGATACGGGAGGGGATGGTGGAGTCAGAGGTGGGGAAGGAGAGGAACATCTGAGAATCATCAGTATGAGAAACCATAGGATGCGATGAGGGGGCCCAGGGAGCGGGTGTAGAGAGAGAACAGGAGAGGACCCAAGACTGACCCTTTGGAGACTCCTGTTGAGAGAGGGCGAGGTGTGGAGGTTGCTCCATACCAGGGTTACCTGGTAAGTGCGGTTGGAGAGGTAGGAGGAGAACCAGGCCAGAACAGTGCCAGAGATTCCCAGGTCAGCGAGAGCGGATAGTAGAATAGAGTGATCGACAGTGTCAAAGGCAGCAGAGAGGTCGAGGAGAATTAGGACAGAGGAGAGAGAGGCAGCTCGGGCAGAGTTTAGTGAGTTGGTGACAGACAGGAGGGCGGTTTCAGTGGAGTGAGCAGAGCGGAAGCCAGATTGGAGAGGGTTGAGCAGAGTGGTTGGACAGGAAAGCAGAGAGCTGGCCGTGTACAGCCTGCTCGAGGGTATTGGAGAGGAAGGGTAGGAGGGAGTCAGGACGGTAGCTCTGGAGGGAGGTGGGGTCGAGGGTAGGTTTTTTGAGGAGGGGAGTGATAAAGGCTTGTTTGAAAGCAGAGGAAAAGAGACCAGAAAAGAGAGAGGTGTTGAGAAGGGAGGAGATGAAGGGAATTAGCTTGAAATAGGTGAATGGGGAGGGGGTCCAGGGCACACGTGGTGGGTTTGTGACCCTGGAGCAGGGAGGAGAGGTCAGAGTCTGAGAGGGGAGAGAAGGTAGAGAAGGAGGGTGAGTTTTGGTGGAACTGTCTTGTAAAAGATTATGCTTTATTATTTACATTGTCATAATTGTAATATTTTAATACATCTCTAGTTAAAATACATTTATAACAGTAGGTAATGCACATGCCATTCAGGATATGTTCACTAACACTTTAACCTACATCTGTGATACTGGTAGTAGCAGCATTTGAGGGAGTCTGGTTGGGGAGTGTTTCTCATATTAGGCAGCCTGTGTTGCAGGTTAAACTAGTATATACTGTATGTGACAGGGTGACCTTCCCCACACATACTGTAAACAGTGTGAAAGGAGCGCAATACAATGTTATCAGTTGTGTAAGTATTGTATAAATATGTTTTAAATAGTACCCAGTTTTGACTAGCTTCCACTGTTCCGATTCAAGCACAGTGCAAAGGGAAGCTGATAAAGGCGTGCTCTGTGTTTTAAAAACCTGTGTTATTTAAAGTGGGCATCTCTTCTGTATTCGCGTGATTCCTGTCTTGCCTGTTACTGAGGTTCAAGCCAAATTAACTGGGAAAGGTTTGTAACTAAACCACTGTTCCCTTTTACTTTATATACAGTACTGTGCAAAAGTTTTAGGCAGGTGTGAAAAAATGCTGTAAAGTAAGAATGCTTTCAAAAATAGACATGTTAATAGATTATATTTATCAATTAACTAAATGCAAAGTGAGTGAACAGAAGAAAAATCTAAATCAAATCCATATTTGGTGTGACCACCCTTTGCCTTCAAAACAGCATCAATTCTTCTAGGTACACTTGCACAAAGTCAGGGATGATTAAACAATTATACCAAACAGGTGCTAATGATCATCAATTCAATATGTAGGTTGAAACACAATCATTAACTGAAACAGAAACAACTGTGTAGGAGGAATAAAACTGGGTGAGGAACAGCCAAACTCAGCTAACAAGGTGAGGTTGCTGAAGACAGTTTACTGTCAAAAGTCATACACCATGGCAAGACTGAGCACAGCAACAAGACACAAGGTAGTTATACTGCATCAGCAAGGTCTCTCCCAGGCAGAAATTTCAAGGCAGACAGGGGTTTCCAGATGTGCTGTCCAAGCTCTTTTGAAGAAGCACAAAGAAACGGGCAACGCGTTGAGGACCGTGAAGCGCAGTGGTCGACCAAGGAAACTTACTGCAGCAGATGAAAGACACATCATGCTTACTTCCCTTCGCAATCGGAAGATGTCCAGCAGTGCCATCAGCTCAGAATTGGCAGAAAACAGTGGGACCCTGGTACACCCATCTACTGTCCGGAGAAGTCTGGTCAGAAGTGGCCTTCATGGAAGACTTGCGGCCAAAAAGCCATACCTCCGGCGTGGAAACAAGGCCAAGCGACTCAACTATGCACGAAAACACAGGAACTGGGGTGCAGAAAAATGGCAGCAGGTGCTCTGGACTGATGAGTCAAAATTTGAAATATTTGGCTGTAGCAGAAGGCAGTTTGTTCGCGAAGGGCTGGACAGCGGTACGAATGAGTGTCTGCAGGCAACAGTGAAGCATGGTGGAGGTTCCTTGCAAGTTTGGGGCTGCATTTCTGCAAATGGAGTTGGGGATTTGGTCAGAATTAATGGTCTCCTCAATGCTGAGAAGTACAGGCAGATACTTATCCATCATGCAATACCATCAGGGAGGCATCTGATTGGCCCCAAATTTATTCTGCAGCATGACAACGACCCCAAACATACAGCGAAAGTCATTAAGAACTATCTTCAGCGTAAAGAAGAACAAGGAGTCCTGGAAGTGATGGTATGGCCCCCACAGAGCCCTGATCTCAACATCATCGAGTCTGTCTGGGATTACATGAAGAGAGAGAAGCAACTGAGGCTGCCTAAATCCACAGAAGAACTGTGGTTAGTTCTCCAAGATGTTTGGGCCAACCTACCTGCCGAGTTCCTTCAAAAACTGTGTGCAAGTGTACCTAGAAGAATTGATGCTGTTTTGAAGGCAAAGGGTGGTCACACCAAATATTGATTTGATGTAGATTTTTCTTCTGTTCACTCACTTTGCATTTTGTTAATTGATAAATATAAACTATTAACATGTCTATTTTAGAAAGCATTCTTACTTTACAGCATTTTTTCACACCTGCCTAAAACTTTTGCACAGTACTGTACATGTGTGTAACTGTGACATGCCCTGAACCTTAACAAAAAAATAAAAAAAGAATTGGAGATGAACCTCAGTCAACAGAAGTTCAAGAACAAAGATTTCCATTCATGCATTTAAATGCTCTATTGTATGAACTTTATAACACTTTTTCATACACAATTATAGTGGATATGTTTCTTAATCATAACCACAAAAGCTGTGGACATTCCTACATTCCCCCATGCTTAATCTCTAAATAGGTTTTTGTTCTTTCTGTGAAAATGACTTCTATGTTTTTTTCAACACACTTTAGGCATAACCCAGTGCATATAAACCACAAGAATTTTCAGCATGAAATGACTTGCCACAATGACATTTATTCACAACATGATATTTTAATATGCAACCAAGTGATTTGCCTGTGCTTTTCTATCAAAAATGATAAATTATCTCCAAAGGGATTATGAAAATTGATAATAGGTTTATGATGTAGTGTTTAAAAACATTGAGATGTTTGCATATGAACAGCACAACCTGACACAGTATCTCCTTTGTGGGCATCTTGAAATATAAGTTGACAGACATGAGATAAAGACAAGCATCAAGTGATTATTTTTCCCTATCATTTTTGTGCACTACCACAGGCTAAAAACCAGCTCCCTTTCTCCTTTGAAAACTATAATGTGCAATGCTTCATAGTTCTTATTCTTTGTTCTATACTGCAGAACTGGATGATATACAGTATGGCATATTGTGTCTTTAGAACGGTCCCATCCTTCAGTCCAGTGCTTCCCAGAAGAAATGTACAGTGGGGCAGTGGTCCCTGTCCA